>CM068376.1:161823442-162423113 GCA_034769895.1 Magicicada septendecula | reverse complement strand
CAAAATAATAATTTCAATGATAAATTTGATAAGTTGAAAAAACAATAATGAATTAAAAAATGATATTAACGAAATTAATAAACGTTTTGAGAATACTAATGAGATAATAGAAACTAGCTTTAACAGATTAGAACAGAGTATAGAGAAAATGGTGGAGTCAGTAGAAAAACAAGTTTATAAAAATGTGGTATTAGAGAATAAGGTAACAAATGATAATGATGATGTCGAAAATGATAATATAATTAAGAATGTGGTATCAGAGAGTGATACGTTGAAAATAGATAGTGAGATAGTAAGTGAGAGTGAGAGAGTAATAGGTTGTAACGGGGTAGTAATTGGTGTTGTTGAATTAGAGAAAGAGTGTAAAGAGAGAGTAGATGAGTATGTAGGGGAGAGGGTAAATTTTCCCCATATTTATGATGAACCAAGGTGTTCACAAATGTTGTTGTTGAAGGGCAAGGGTCCCTTGTTATTAGAAGACATGAGGTCTTTAAATTGTTCCCCAAGTTTTTATGAGTTAGTACCCCCTGTGTGGAATGGTGTTGAAAGTGTGAGATGGTGTTATGGTGAGAGAGATTTAGATAGAGTTGTGTATTGATAGAGAGATAGAAGTATATAAGTTGAAGAGAAATTATAATGAGTTGAAAGAGATGTTAGAAGTGGTAAAAATAAATGATATGAAATACTTACTTTATAAAATAGAGATTGAGAATTGTTTTGATGATACCTGTTTAAATAATAATAATAATTTACCTTATGATGAGAAAATAACTGACCTTATATTGAATGTAACTACTGATGGAGACTGGACAGAAATAAATAATGTTGACTTGGTTTATGATAAAATAATTATAATGGGAAGTAACCCTATATATGATTATTGTGGTAAAATGAATAAACTAAAATTTTATGGTTATTACACACAGGATAGCCATATGAGGTGCGTAAAGGAAATTGAAAAATGTTATGTGAAACCCAGACTAATTTTTGATGATGGAGGCTGAACATAAACTTAATAAATGGACATTTTAAATATTTTGATTTATGGTTCTGACCTTGCTGCTTTTGGAAATGAAGTGTGATAAAACTGAATAATTAATGATGAAGAATTGTAAATAATTGATAGTGAAATTAATTGTGTGTATTGTAAAATGTTAGGTAAACAATGTGTGTATGTAGTAGAAATGGTTGTGATAATAATAATAATATTTTTGCAGTCTAAATAAATAAAAATAATTTTGAAGAGGATAACGAATGAATTGTAATTATTGTAATTGGTGAAAGTAATTAAATATGTTGTATTTCCATAAGTGATTTAATTAAAATAATTTGAGATGTTTAAATATTTTTGATTGATTTAAATGTTATATAATTGAATTTTTCTAATGAGTTTAAATTATTTTATGAGATGTGAATTTGATAAGTAATAAATAAATAAATTAATAAATTGTTGGAATATGTATGGAATAACATTGTGGTTATTGTTTCAGAAGGTACAGGGTGTTTGGTGTTTTTATTTTGTGTATTTAGGACAGTGTATGAGCACTGTACTGTAAGTATAAATTTTATAATACAAGTCAGATAGAATAAAATGTTTACAGGTGTTTAACTCAAATGAAAAGAGTTTAACTCAATAATGAAAATAATTTGAGATAATTGTACTAAATAGAAACTAATTAAAAAGTAATAATAACTGAAAGGTGATGTAAAATAAATGTTAATAATAAATATGGAATTTTTGAGGAATATAATTGTAGTGAGTGAGAAATAATGAAATGATGTTATGTGGAAGATTTAATTTAGTTATTAAGTGGCTAGTACGGTGGTGGCATGTGCCACCGTAGGTAGCGATAAGTGTTGGGGGTAACAGAGAGTGTTACCTCCATCGGAGGCCAAAATGGCGTAAATACACGGCACACCTTTTATATAATTTTGTATTATATACTGATAGATTGCCGTGCCGTATAATAATAATAATGATGATAACATGCCTGAGTTGATTTCCCCGACTTTTCGGGCGATTACTGCTTTACCAGCACTAATCGTGGTTTTGACTAGCGGTCAGCTATGGCCATAAATTAAGAACCTTGACCATAGCTGGCTTGAAATTGGTTTATATTAGAAATTGATGGGGGGTGACATTAGGGGAAATCCCGGGAACTATGGAACAGCGGCTGCCACTCTGTTCGAGTAGGAACAGCAAGGCCAGGTGGTAGACCCGTTTTAAGGGTGTATAAATTTGTAACAGGGATATGATGATATCCAAATAATTTCCAATGTAACACTGAAGCAAGGACACGGAGATGTAAAATTCCTCCACCAATGCCGTCCTTGTGGTGGCAAATGGGCGCAACAGTCCAACAGAAAAAACAATAGTGTGTGTGTGGCTGGGTGGTTGCTCAGGGGAGCAACGAATTAAAATTTTGTAACCTAAAGATGATGACTCGCTCTTGAAGTAATTAAATCGTTGTATCTTGCTATGAGAAATAGGGTTTTAGATGTTTATTATGCTGTGTTTATTATGTCTTATAAATGTATTAATTTGTTGCATTAGAGGTAAGGATTGATAAAATGTGTGATTTGTATAATTTTGAAATGTGTTTGTAGTAAGGTCATTCACCTTGCTAAGAAAATCAGCTGATCAGCAGTAGAATGTCACGTATAAGTTGTTTTCTAATTTCCAAGGTAACTAATGTTTGAATAGAATGATTTTAATGTGTTAAAAGATTTTGATTTAAATGATGGAAGTAATTTGATATAGTTAAGAATTTTAAATGATGTGTAAAAGATAGTAGATGGGAGATTTTGGGTGATTAATGCTGAGTGAGGACATTTAAATCAGTCCATGTTGAGTTTAAAGTGGTAATAGAGAGAATAAGATTGTTGTGAGTTAATGTAATGTAGAATTTGAGATGTAATGGTGACACAGTAGCTATGGGGCAAAATATGTAGAGTAATGATTGATATATTGATGTAATAAGGAAATGGAGATATTTTGTTGTAGTTGAAGTGATGTAATGAGAATGGTAATTAGTTGATGGGAATTTTGTAAGAGGGGGTGGTGTGGTAGGAGTCCGCAACAAAAGGGTTGGTACGGGAAGGGACCGTTTAGCGCCGGAAAGGGTCACCTAGGTAGAATCCAGGGACCAGATAAGGGAATGAGCTTTGGGGGGGGGGGAACACACATCCTGAGTATAAAGGGGTAGAGAGTATTTTTTTTATATAAGGGTAGAATGATGCGAATTGAGTTGAGTAGTAAGTTGGGTTTAGAGATTGTTTGATAAATGTTTTGATAGAGATGGGTGTCATGTTAGTTAAGGGGGTTCGGTAGGTGATTTTCTTAAAAAAAATCGTTTTTTTTTTATTACTTTTTCGTATTTTGCCACTTTTTAGGATTAATTTAAGACCTCCCTCATTAATGTCTGACAAGTACAACAAATGTTATGTCACTTTATGTAGAGGAGTGTCAGGGATTTTCATTGAGATTTCAGTGCACAGCGCGAGTACAAGATCATTTTCACTCCATAGCGAACACATTATCTCTCTAGCATTCGTATTTTTACTCAAGTATACTGTATGTGTATAGTATGTAATAGTAAGTTTTATTGTTGTAGTCTTTGTGCAGTTGGCTAACCTGATGTTTTAAAACAGCTGTAGTGTTAGTTCTGCTTTTAGGTTATGTTGTCTATCAGCTAAGATTTGTGTTGTGAGTATTATCATGAATAGTGGTTGTTTTTTACAGTTGTAATTTATATTCTACCGAAATGACTAGGTCTAAAAGGGTTTTTAAGAAAAGGAGAAATGTTGGAATACCAAAATATAGTCCTACCGCTACTGGGAATGACCAAACAACTGCTGCAATTGTAGGCCTAAATGTGGATGGCATGCCAAATGTAAGTCCATCACAAAGCAAGATTGGAGATAGGGAAAGTTATAGTGAGTTCGATGCAAAGAATGTGTATGATTTAGTAGACATAGAGTCATTCTTGAATATATTATTGACAATTTGTGCCTGTAAGTCATGTGGTGAGGAACTAGCCTACAGCACAAATAGGTTATGCGGGTTAGCAACGAGCTGCAAATTGCACTGCACACAATGTGACTTAGAAGTTAGTTATACTAATTCTGAACAAATAAAGGGAACTAATTTGTATGAAATAAACAGTCGGTTAGTATATGCTTTACGAACTATTGGGAAAGGACAAACATCAGGTACAATAATGTGTGCTGTTCTCAATCTTCCAAAACCTCCAACAAACTTCACACGTTTTAATGAAGTTCTAGGTAAAGCAACTAAGACGGTTTGCACTAATGCAATGAAGGAAGCTATAGAGAAGGCTGTCCAGGAAAATGATGGAAGTAGAGAATTGAGTGTAGCAGTGGATGGCACCTGGCAAAAAAGGGGTCACACTTCGAATAATGGAGTCGTGACAGTAACAAGCGTCGATACCGGCTGTGTTCTAGATGTGGCTATTATTAGTAAGTTCTGTACTTGTAAAGACAAGCTAGAGGGTGTACATGAACAAAAATGTAAAACAAATTTCATAGGACCTAGTGGTGCAATGGAAGCGCATGGTGCACTAGAAATTTTTAGGAGATCTGAGCCTGATTTTGGCATTAGGTACAAATACTATTTAGGAGACGGTGATTCAAGCGCATTTAGTTTTGTTGTAAAGAGTCGGCCATATGGAGACCAATATACTATTGAAAAAATGGAGTGCTGTGGGCATGTGCAAAAGCGCATGGGTACTCGCCTTAGAAAACTAAAACTAAAATTAGGAAAAACAGTTCTTTCCGATGGAAAAACTATTGGTGGAAGAAATCGACTAACCGACGAACGCATCTTGGCTGTCCAGAAATATTATGGCTTGGCGATCAGGAGAAACTCTGGACAGTTGGATAATATGAAGCGAGCAGTTTGGGCGGAATATTTTCATTTATTATCCACCAACGAAAACCCGCAACATGGACTTTGTGAAAAAGGCGAAGAGAGTTGGTGCAAATACCAGCGAGCCATTGCTAAAAAGGAGCAATACGATCACCTTGAACACATGCACATACCGGAAGTGATTATGAGTAAAATTAAGCCTATTTTCCAGGATTTAGCAGACCCAAATTTGTTGAAAAAATGCCTACATGGAAAATCCCAAAATCCAAACGAATCGATAAACGCGGTAATTTGGTCGCGATTACCAAAAACTGTATTTGTAGGACTGCAAACCATGGAGTTTGAGGTTTATGATGCCATTTTAAATTTTAATAAAGGAAATGTAACAAGGTGTCTAGTGTTAAAGGAACTTGGGATGACTGTCAGCAAAAACACAGCCTCAGTTATGAGTCAACTGGACAAAATACGTGTGCAGAGGGGCGAGCGAATGCTTTCCAAGCTCCTGAAAAAAGCAAGACAACGTCGTGAAAGTGCTAAAAGGAAGTTAGAAGAAGCTTTTTTTGAAGATGAGGACCCAGACAACCCATCCTATGGTGCTGGAATGTACTGAACTCATTTTATCATGTAAGGAATAGCATAATAAATCTTTATTTGCGTTTTCCCGAAAACTGTGTTTTTTTGTATAAATGACCCGTTTTCTCAGAAACTACAAAAGATACAGCCATAAAACGTTTACCACATACTCTTGTAGTACATCTACAAACATTAACATAAGCGTTTTGAGTTGTATGTCTTAGTTTTGTTTTTATCGCCAAAAACATAAATTTTTTCACGTTTTTATTCATACAATATTTTAAAAATCATAAAACCGTAGCAGAGCATAGAAAAAAAAATCCCTGTGTTAAAGTTCTAAGAAATAGTCATAGAAAAGCCATGAAAATTTTAAACTGGATATCTTCAGTAGTTTCCGAAAAAACGGGTCATCAATGTGGCAAATTTAACATGGGTAATATAGGGCCTACCGAACCCCCTTAAAGCTGTTAGTGATATTTGAGTCAGGAGGGGATTATAAATGTATATATGCCAAGTTGATAAAGTCAAGTTATTATGAATAATTAAATCACCCAAACTAATGGAGATTGAGAATGTTAAAGAAAGAGAGTCATAGTAAAAATATAAACTTAATGGAAATGAGTGACAAATTTTAATAGAATTTGAGAATAAAGTAAAGTTGTAAAATGTGTAATTTTGAGTAATTTAAATGTCAATTTTATTGTTAATTGTAATAATACTATGATAATTTTAAATGTCTTATTTTATTATGTTTGAAGGTAAAAATTTTAAAGATGATTAATGTATTTTATGATGTAGCCTATGTATAACCTGTGTAGGTCAAGGTTGTTGACTTGACCCAGTTTGATCAGCTGATGGTTGATGTTAGAAACTAGACCCGTTTGGGCAATGAAGGGATGCAGATTTTGCTGTTTAATTGATTTAAATAATTTTAAAATTTTTTGAATATTGAGAAAAGTATATTTTAATAAATTTAAATTTTTTTTTGAAAAAAATATCTTAATTTTGATTTTTTGTGCCTGCCAGCTAATGGATGTTTTTTGAGTTTTGATTATATTATTGTTTATGTGTATCAATAGTGTTATTGAATTATATTGTGTAGGATATATGTATAATCAAATGTTAGGATAAGGGAGTTCATGTTTTAATTAAATGTGCAGTTTATTTGTTTTTCTAATTATTAATAGTAACAAAGAGAATTAATCAATTCAGATAAAAGATTTTTATTTTTTGATTTTGAAGAAAGTAATGGAGATAGAGCAGTTTGATTTCAACTTAAATAAATTTTTTGAATGTAAGAATAAATTTTTTGCTAGGATATAGTAATAAGTGTGTGTACAAGCCCAGTAACTGCTAAAGGCAGCCCAGTGTGCATGCTAAGGGGGAACATATCGGTTGAGGATCTGGCATGGTATAAGGCCAGGGGTTTGGATTTTGGGGTGGCATGCTAGAAGGTTAGGTGCGCTGTGGTGCGTGTCTGTTCGATTTTATGGTGTTGGGATCTCGAATAGAGAAGTCCAGTAATCTTGTTCAGATGTGGCCATAGTCGCCGAGCCAGGGGGGTAGTTTACCCAGGATGTATAAGGACAAATGGGGGTTTGTTGGCACCATATCCTCACTGATCCTCTTAGGGGTTTAGCAATGAGATTTCTTCTGTTTTGACAGAAGATCTCTCATTGGGGGAGTATTGTAACGGGGCAAAAGGGGGGCTTTTAAGTTTATTAAATTTGGGTTTTTATTTTATTAAAATATTTTAAATTAATTTTTCATCTGTGGGGACAGCCACGTGTTAAATAAAGCGTAGTTAGAACAAAGGACTTGTGAGGTGATGCCAATGCAATGGAATGTGCGGGTTGACGATTCTTAGAACTTTGCGATTGTGTGACACACACACACAAACGCGCAAGCACCAACATCTGCGGAGCGCCTAAACGACGCCGAGTTGTTTGAAACAAAATGGCTTGGAGACGAAGGTTTTGTTCGCACGTGGTCTCAAAACGACGGAAACGAAATTAAGTCCTACCCACATTTGTGACGTCGACCAGTGAACACTAAATATCGTCAACGTCCAGCACCCAGGAGTTTGCACTTGTTGAATGTGCCACCGCTATGACTAAAAAGTACCAGGCATTGGTTTCCGCCTTGTCCGACTGAAATCTAGTAGAGGTGACTTAGAGAACGCAATTGCCAGTCTTTTACTGACGCTCGCCTGAGCAGGCAGCCGGCCAAACAGGGCCTATTAATAAATTTCAACATCCAGTAAAGTGAGTGCCGTTTTTGTCAAGATGCGGTAGTGAGTGGTTTTCAGAAGAAAGTGACATCATGAATTGTTTTCAGACATACAGATTAAAATTTTGAGTGATGCACCACGAAGTCGGGGAGACTCCACGTTGCCGGCAGGGGTATATGTATTAATCTTGAATAAAATGGGGCGTATTTATATTTAAAGGGGGTTTGGAAATGGAATGTATGTGTGAGTGAGCAGGCTGGGCAGCTTTCATAAATATAATATGTTTATGTTAATTTGTGTTTGTATTTTAATATTATGGTTTTGCTAATAATCAAAGAAATAGTTTTGTACCCATATTAAATATCTGGAAAGAAATGATTGATTTAAAGAGAGTAATAAAATATTGATGGTTTTATCCTAAATGAGAGTTGCGCAAGTTATTAGTGTAACCTTGTAATCATACTTGCATCCACAGTTCGTGTTGGGATCCTGGACAGAATTTAAGGTAGGTGGAATAAAATTAGAATGTTGTAATCCGTATAAAACAAAATAGCTCAATTGGCGCCCGAACAGGGACTCGATTTATAAAATAGCTATAAATCCACACCTACAGATGAATGCAAGTGTGATTTGAGGTTAAGTAACGGTACGTAAAAAATTACGTAAAGTACGTAAAACAATGAATTAAGGTTAGATCAAATATAAGATGTTGTAGATGTAAGTTAAAGAGTAGTGAAACAAAATTAGTAAATTTACAATATAAAAATGGCTGGGAATAGTGACGATATCAATGAAATAGCTAACGTTGACAATTTTGATGAGTCGGCTGTTATGCATAATATTGAGGTCCACTCGACTCCAAATGGGAGTCAGGACAATAAAATAAAATCAGATATTACAAATGAAACAAATAGTACAGATGATTCGGGGATTCAAATAACCCCAAAATCGAGTAGGGAAAGTAAAATTAATAACGATGAAGTCAGCTTCACTGACGATAAAACAGAAAATCAATCAACACCTATTCCAATGAATCAAAATAAAAAAGTTGACGACAGTAGCATTTTAAAAGATTTGTATAGTTTGATATGTAGTATGAAAAAAAATTCAGAGAAACAACACGATGAAGTAAATAACAAACTTGATATACAGAATAGCAAATTTGACGCTATAAATAGTCGTTTTGACGTGCAAAATAATAATTTCAATGATAAATTTGATAAGTTGAAAAAACAATAATGAATTAAAAAATGATATTAACGAAATTAATAAACGTTTTGAGAATACTAATGAGATAATAGAAACTAGCTTTAACAGATTAGAACAGAGTATAGAGAAAATGGTGGAGTCAGTAGAAAAACAAGTTTATAAAAATGTGGTATTAGAGAATAAGGTAACAAATGATAATGATGATGTCGAAAATGATAATATAATTAAGAATGTGGTATCAGAGAGTGATACGTTGAAAATAGATAGTGAGATAGTAAGTGAGAGTGAGAGAGTAATAGGTTGTAACGGGGTAGTAATTGGTGTTGTTGAATTAGAGAAAGAGTGTAAAGAGAGAGTAGATGAGTATGTAGGGGAGAGGGTAAATTTTCCCCATATTTATGATGAACCAAGGTGTTCACAAATGTTGTTGTTGAAGGGCAAGGGTCCCTTGTTATTAGAAGACATGAGGTCTTTAAATTGTTCCCCAAGTTTTTATGAGTTAGTACCCCCTGTGTGGAATGGTGTTGAAAGTGTGAGATGGTGTTATGGTGAGAGAGATTTAGATAGAGTTGTGTATTGATAGAGAGATAGAAGTATATAAGTTGAAGAGAAATTATAATGAGTTGAAAGAGATGTTAGAAGTGGTAAAAATAAATGATATGAAATACTTACTTTATAAAATAGAGATTGAGAATTGTTTTGATGATACCTGTTTAAATAATAATAATAATTTACCTTATGATGAGAAAATAACTGACCTTATATTGAATGTAACTACTGATGGAGACTGGACAGAAATAAATAATGTTGACTTGGTTTATGATAAAATAATTATAATGGGAAGTAACCCTATATATGATTATTGTGGTAAAATGAATAAACTAAAATTTTATGGTTATTACACACAGGATAGCCATATGAGGTGCGTAAAGGAAATTGAAAAATGTTATGTGAAACCCAGACTAATTTTTGATGATGGAGGCTGAACATAAACTTAATAAATGGACATTTTAAATATTTTGATTTATGGTTCTGACCTTGCTGCTTTTGGAAATGAAGTGTGATAAAACTGAATAATTAATGATGAAGAATTGTAAATAATTGATAGTGAAATTAATTGTGTGTATTGTAAAATGTTAGGTAAACAATGTGTGTATGTAGTAGAAATGGTTGTGATAATAATAATAATATTTTTGCAGTCTAAATAAATAACAAAAATAATTTTGAAGAGGATAACGAATGAATTGTAATTATTGTAATTGGTGAAAGTAATTAAATATGTTGTATTTCCATAAGTGATTTAATTAAAATAATTTGAGATGTTTAAATATTTTTGATTGATTTAAATGTTATATAATTGAATTTTTCTAATGAGTTTAAATTATTTTATGAGATGTGAATTTGATAAGTAATAAATAAATAAATTAATAAATTGTTGGAATATGTATGGAATAACATTGTGGTTATTGTTTCAGAAGGTACAGGGTGTTTGGTGTTTTTATTTTGTGTATTTAGGACAGTGTATGAGCACTGTACTGTAAGTATAAATTTTATAATACAAGTCAGATAGAATAAAATGTTTACAGGTGTTTAACTCAAATGAAAAGAGTTTAACTCAATAATGAAAATAATTTGAGATAATTGTACTAAATAGAAACTAATTAAAAAGTAATAATAACTGAAAGGTGATGTAAAATAAATGTTAATAATAAATATGGAATTTTTGAGGAATATAATTGTAGTGAGTGAGAAATAATGAAATGATGTTATGTGGAAGATTTAATTTAGTTATTAAGTGGCTAGTACGGTGGTGGCATGTGCCACCGTAGGTAGCGATAAGTGTTGGGGGTAACAGAGAGTGTTACCTCCATCGGAGGCCAAAATGGCGTAAATACACGGCACACCTTTTATATAATTTTGTATTATATACTGATAGATTGCCGTGCCGTATAATAATAATAATGATGATAACATGCCTGAGTTGATTTCCCCGACTTTTCGGGCGATTACTGCTTTACCAGCACTAATCGTGGTTTTGACTAGCGGTCAGCTATGGCCATAAATTAAGAACCTTGACCATAGCTGGCTTGAAATTGGTTTATATTAGAAATTGATGGGGGGTGACATTAGGGGAAATCCCGGGAACTATGGAACAGCGGCTGCCACTCTGTTCGAGTAGGAACAGCAAGGCCAGGTGGTAGACCCGTTTTAAGGGTGTATAAATTTGTAACAGGGATATGATGATATCCAAATAATTTCCAATGTAACACTGAAGCAAGGACACGGAGATGTAAAATTCCTCCACCAATGCCGTCCTTGTGGTGGCAAATGGGCGCAACAGTCCAACAGAAAAAACAATAGTGTGTGTGTGGCTGGGTGGTTGCTCAGGGGAGCAACGAATTAAAATTTTGTAACCTAAAGATGATGACTCGCTCTTGAAGTAATTAAATCGTTGTATCTTGCTATGAGAAATAGGGTTTTAGATGTTTATTATGCTGTGTTTATTATGTCTTATAAATGTATTAATTTGTTGCATTAGAGGTAAGGATTGATAAAATGTGTGATTTGTATAATTTTGAAATGTGTTTGTAGTAAGGTCATTCACCTTGCTAAGAAAATCAGCTGATCAGCAGTAGAATGTCACGTATAAGTTGTTTTCTAATTTCCAAGGTAACTAATGTTTGAATAGAATGATTTTAATGTGTTAAAAGATTTTGATTTAAATGATGGAAGTAATTTGATATAGTTAAGAATTTTAAATGATGTGTAAAAGATAGTAGATGGGAGATTTTGGGTGATTAATGCTGAGTGAGGACATTTAAATCAGTCCATGTTGAGTTTAAAGTGGTAATAGAGAGAATAAGATTGTTGTGAGTTAATGTAATGTAGAATTTGAGATGTAATGGTGACACAGTAGCTATGGGGCAAAATATGTAGAGTAATGATTGATATATTGATGTAATAAGGAAATGGAGATATTTTGTTGTAGTTGAAGTGATGTAATGAGAATGGTAATTAGTTGATGGGAATTTTGTAAGAGGGGGTGGTGTGGTAGGAGTCCGCAACAAAAGGGTTGGTACGGGAAGGGACCGTTTAGCGCCGGAAAGGGTCACCTAGGTAGAATCCAGGGACCAGATAAGGGAATGAGCTTTTGGGGGGGGAACACACATCCTGAGTATAAAGGGGTAGAGAGTATTTTTTTTATATAAGGGTAGAATGATGCGAATTGAGTTGAGTAGTAAGTTGGGTTTAGAGATTGTTTGATAAATGTTTTGATAGAGATGGGTGTCATGTTAGTTAAAGCTGTTAGTGATATTTGAGTCAGGAGGGGATTATAAATGTATATATGCCAAGTTGATAAAGTCAAGTTATTATGAATAATTAAATCACCCAAACTAATGGAGATTGAGAATGTTAAAGAAAGAGAGTCATAGTAAAAATATAAACTTAATGGAAATGAGTGACAAATTTTAATAGAATTTGAGAATAAAGTAAAGTTGTAAAATGTGTAATTTTGAGTAATTTAAATGTCAATTTTATTGTTAATTGTAATAATACTATGATAATTTTAAATGTCTTATTTTATTATGTTTGAAGGTAAAAATTTTAAAGATGATTAATGTATTTTATGATGTAGCCTATGTATAACCTGTGTAGGTCAAGGTTGTTGACTTGACCCAGTTTGATCAGCTGATGGTTGATGTTAGAAACTAGACCCGTTTGGGCAATGAAGGGATGCAGATTTTGCTGTTTAATTGATTTAAATAATTTTAAAATTTTTTGAATATTGAGAAAAGTATATTTTAATAAATTTAAATTTTTTTTTGAAAAAAATATCTTAATTTTTGATTTTTTGTGCCTGCCAGCTAATGGATGTTTTTTGAGTTTTGATTATATTATTGTTTATGTGTATCAATAGTGTTATTGAATTATATTGTGTAGGATATATGTATAATCAAATGTTAGGATAAGGGAGTTCATGTTTTAATTAAATGTGCAGTTTATTTGTTTTTCTAATTATTAATAGTAACAAAGAGAATTAATCAATTCAGATAAAAGATTTTTATTTTTTGATTTTGAAGAAAGTAATGGAGATAGAGCAGTTTGATTTCAACTTAAATAAATTTTTTGAATGTAAGAATAAATTTTTTGCTAGGATATAGTAATAAGTGTGTGTACAAGCCCAGTAACTGCTAAAGGCAGCCCAGTGTGCATGCTAAGGGGGAACATATCGGTTGAGGATCTGGCATGGTATAAGGCCAGGGGTTTGGATTTTGGGGTGGCATGCTAGAAGGTTAGGTGCGCTGTGGTGCGTGTCTGTTCGATTTTATGGTGTTGGGATCTCGAATAGAGAAGTCCAGTAATCTTGTTCAGATGTGGCCATAGTCGCCGAGCCAGGGGGGTAGTTTACCCAGGATGTATAAGGACAAATGGGGGTTTGTTGGCACCATATCCTCACTGATCCTCTTAGGGGTTTAGCAATGAGATTTCTTCTGTTTTGACAGAAGATCTCTCATTGGGGGAGTATTGTAACGGGGCAAAAGGGGGGCTTTTAAGTTTATTAAATTTGGGTTTTTATTTTATTAAAATATTTTAAATTCATTTTTCATCTGTGGGGACAGCCACGTGTTAAATAAAGCGTAGTTAGAACAAAGGACTTGTGAGGTGATGCCAATGCAATGGAATGTGCGGGTTGACGATTCTTAGAACTTTGCGATTGTGTGACACACACACACAAACGCGCAAGCACCAACATCTGCGGAGCGCCTAAACGACGCCGAGTTGTTTGAAACAAAATGGCTTGGAGACGAAGGTTTTGTTCGCACGTGGTCTCAAAACGACGGAAACGAAATTAAGTCCTACCCACATTTGTGACGTCGACCAGTGAACACTAAATATCGTCAACGTCCAGCACCCAGGAGTTTGCACTTGTTGAATGTGCCACCGCTATGACTAAAAAGTACCAGGCATTGGTTTCCGCCTTGTCCGACTGAAATCTAGTAGAGGTGACTTAGAGAACGCAATTGCCAGTCTTTTACTGACGCTCGCCTGAGCAGGCAGCCGGCCAAACAGGGCCTATTAATAAATTTCAACATCCAGTAAAGTGAGTGCCGTTTTTGTCAAGATGCGGTAGTGAGTGGTTTTCAGAAGAAAGTGACATCATGAATTGTTTTCAGACATACAGATTAAAATTTTGAGTGATGCACCACGAAGTCGGGGAGACTCCACGTTGCCGGCAGGGGTATATGTATTAATCTTGAATAAAATGGGGCGTATTTATATTTAAAGGGGGTTTGGAAATGGAATGTATGTGTGAGTGAGCAGGCTGGGCAGCTTTCATAAATATAATATGTTTATGTTAATTTGTGTTTGTATTTTAATATTATGGTTTTGCTAATAATCAAAGAAATAGTTTTGTACCCATATTAAATATCTGGAAAGAAATGATTGATTTAAAGAGAGTAATAAAATATTGATGGTTTTATCCTAAATGAGAGTTGCGCAAGTTATTAGTGTAACCTTGTAATCATACTTGCATCCACAGTTCGTGTTGGGATCCTGGACAGAATTTAAGGTAGGTGGAATAAAATTAGAATGTTGTAATCCGTATAAAACAAAATAGCTCAATTGGCGCCCGAACAGGGACTCGATTTATAAAATAGCTATAAATCCACACCTACAGATGAATGCAAGTGTGATTTGAGGTTAAGTAACGGTACGTAAAAAATTACGTAAAGTACGTAAAACAATGAATTAAGGTTAGATCAAATATAAGATGTTGTAGATGTAAGTTAAAGAGTAGTGAAACAAAATTAGTAAATTTACAATATAAAAATGGCTGGGAATAGTGACGATATCAATGAAATAGCTAACGTTGACAATTTTGATGAGTCGGCTGTTATGCATAATATTGAGGTCCACTCGACTCCAAATGGGAGTCAGGACAATAAAATAAAATCATATATTACAAATGAAACAAATAGTACAGATGATTCGGGGATTCAAATAACCCCAAAATCGAGTAGGGAAAGTAAAATTAATAACGATGAAGTCAGCTTCACTGACGATAAAACAGAAAATCAATCAACACCTATTCCAATGAATCAAAATAAAAAAGTTGACGACAGTAGCATTTTAAAAGATTTGTATAGTTTGATATGTAGTATGAAAAAAAATTCAGAGAAACAACACGATGAAGTAAATAACAAACTTGATATACAGAATAGCAAATTTGACGCTATAAATAGTCGTTTTGACGTGCAAAATAATAATTTCAATGATAAATTTGATAAGTTGAAAAAACAATAATGAATTAAAAAATGATATTAACGAAATTAATAAACGTTTTGAGAATACTAATGAGATAATAGAAACTAGCTTTAACAGATTAGAACAGAGTATAGAGAAAATGGTGGAGTCAGTAGAAAAACAAGTTTATAAAAATGTGGTATTAGAGAATAAGGTAACAAATGATAATGATGATGTCGAAAATGATAATATAATTAAGAATGTGGTATCAGAGAGTGATACGTTGAAAATAGATAGTGAGATAGTAAGTGAGAGTGAGAGAGTAATAGGTTGTAACGGGGTAGTAATTGGTGTTGTTGAATTAGAGAAAGAGTGTAAAGAGAGAGTAGATGAGTATGTAGGGGAGAGGGTAAATTTTCCCCATATTTATGATGAACCAAGGTGTTCACAAATGTTGTTGTTGAAGGGCAAGGGTCCCTTGTTATTAGAAGACATGAGGTCTTTAAATTGTTCCCCAAGTTTTTATGAGTTAGTACCCCCTGTGTGGAATGGTGTTGAAAGTGTGAGATGGTGTTATGGTGAGAGAGATTTAGATAGAGTTGTGTATTGATAGAGAGATAGAAGTATATAAGTTGAAGAGAAATTATAATGAGTTGAAAGAGATGTTAGAAGTGGTAAAAATAAATGATATGAAATACTTACTTTATAAAATAGAGATTGAGAATTGTTTTGATGATACCTGTTTAAATAATAATAATAATTTACCTTATGATGAGAAAATAACTGACCTTATATTGAATGTAACTACTGATGGAGACTGGACAGAAATAAATAATGTTGACTTGGTTTATGATAAAATAATTATAATGGGAAGTAACCCTATATATGATTATTGTGGTAAAATGAATAAACTAAAATTTTATGGTTATTACACACAGGATAGCCATATGAGGTGCGTAAAGGAAATTGAAAAATGTTATGTGAAACCCAGACTAATTTTTGATGATGGAGGCTGAACATAAACTTAATAAATGGACATTTTAAATATTTTGATTTATGGTTCTGACCTTGCTGCTTTTGGAAATGAAGTGTGATAAAACTGAATAATTAATGATGAAGAATTGTAAATAATTGATAGTGAAATTAATTGTGTGTATTGTAAAATGTTAGGTAAACAATGTGTGTATGTAGTAGAAATGGTTGTGATAATAATAATAATATTTTTGCAGTCTAAATAAATAACAAAAATAATTTTGAAGAGGATAACGAATGAATTGTAATTATTGTAATTGGTGAAAGTAATTAAATATGTTGTATTTCCATAAGTGATTTAATTAAAATAATTTGAGATGTTTAAATATTTTTGATTGATTTAAATGTTATATAATTGAATTTTTCTAATGAGTTTAAATTATTTTATGAGATGTGAATTTGATAAGTAATAAATAAATAAATTAATAAATTGTTGGAATATGTATGGAATAACATTGTGGTTATTGTTTCAGAAGGTACAGGGTGTTTGGTGTTTTTATTTTGTGTATTTAGGACAGTGTATGAGCACTGTACTGTAAGTATAAATTTTATAATACAAGTCAGATAGAATAAAATGTTTACAGGTGTTTAACTCAAATGAAAAGAGTTTAACTCAATAATGAAAATAATTTGAGATAATTGTACTAAATAGAAACTAATTAAAAAGTAATAATAACTGAAAGGTGATGTAAAATAAATGTTAATAATAAATATGGAATTTTTGAGGAATATAATTGTAGTGAGTGAGAAATAATGAAATGATGTTATGTGGAAGATTTAATTTAGTTATTAAGTGGCTAGTACGGTGGTGGCATGTGCCACCGTAGGTAGCGATAAGTGTTGGGGGTAACAGAGAGTGTTACCTCCATCGGAGGCCAAAATGGCGTAAATACACGGCACACCTTTTATATAATTTTGTATTATATACTGATAGATTGCCGTGCCGTATAATAATAATAATGATGATAACATGCCTGAGTTGATTTCCCCGACTTTTCGGGCGATTACTGCTTTACCAGCACTAATCGTGGTTTTGACTAGCGGTCAGCTATGGCCATAAATTAAGAACCTTGACCATAGCTGGCTTGAAATTGGTTTATATTAGAAATTGATGGGGGGTGACATTAGGGGAAATCCCGGGAACTATGGAACAGCGGCTGCCACTCTGTTCGAGTAGGAACAGCAAGGCCAGGTGGTAGACCCGTTTTAAGGGTGTATAAATTTGTAACAGGGATATGATGATATCCAAATAATTTCCAATGTAACACTGAAGCAAGGACACGGAGATGTAAAATTCCTCCACCAATGCCGTCCTTGTGGTGGCAAATGGGCGCAACAGTCCAACAGAAAAAACAATAGTGTGTGTGTGGCTGGGTGGTTGCTCAGGGGAGCAACGAATTAAAATTTTGTAACCTAAAGATGATGACTCGCTCTTGAAGTAATTAAATCGTTGTATCTTGCTATGAGAAATAGGGTTTTAGATGTTTATTATGCTGTGTTTATTATGTCTTATAAATGTATTAATTTGTTGCATTAGAGGTAAGGATTGATAAAATGTGTGATTTGTATAATTTTGAAATGTGTTTGTAGTAAGGTCATTCACCTTGCTAAGAAAATCAGCTGATCAGCAGTAGAATGTCACGTATAAGTTGTTTTCTAATTTCCAAGGTAACTAATGTTTGAATAGAATGATTTTAATGTGTTAAAAGATTTTGATTTAAATGATGTGTAAAAGATAGTAGATGGGAGATTTTGGGTGATTAATGCTGAGTGAGGACATTTAAATCAGTCCATGTTGAGTTTAAAGTGGTAATAGAGAGAATAAGATTGTTGTGAGTTAATGTAATGTAGAATTTGAGATGTAATGGTGACACAGTAGCTATGGGGCAAAATATGTAGAGTAATGATTGATATATTGATGTAATAAGGAAATGGAGATATTTTGTTGTAGTTGAAGTGATGTAATGAGAATGGTAATTAGTTGATGGGAATTTTGTAAGAGGGGGTGGTGTGGTAGGAGTCCGCAACAAAAGGGTTGGTACGGGAAGGGACCGTTTAGCGCCGGAAAGGGTCACCTAGGTAGAATCCAGGGACCAGATAAGGGAATGAGCTTTGGGGGGGGGGAACACACATCCTGAGTATAAAGGGGTAGAGAGTATTTTTTTTATATAAGGGTAGAATGATGCGAATTGAGTTGAGTAGTAAGTTGGGTTTAGAGATTGTTTGATAAATGTTTTGATAGAGATGGGTGTCATGTTAGTTAAAGCTGTTAGTGATATTTGAGTCAGGAGGGGATTATAAATGTATATATGCCAAGTTGATAAAGTCAAGTTATTATGAATAATTAAATCACCCAAACTAATGGAGATTGAGAATGTTAAAGAAAGAGAGTCATAGTAAAAATATAAACTTAATGGAAATGAGTGACAAATTTTAATAGAATTTGAGAATAAAGTAAAGTTGTAAAATGTGTAATTTTGAGTAATTTAAATGTCAATTTTATTGTTAATTGTAATAATACTATGATAATTTTAAATGTCTTATTTTATTATGTTTGAAGGTAAAAATTTTAAAGATGATTAATGTATTTTATGATGTAGCCTATGTATAACCTGTGTAGGTCAAGGTTGTTGACTTGACCCAGTTTGATCAGCTGATGGTTGATGTTAGAAACTAGACCCGTTTGGGCAATGAAGGGATGCAGATTTTGCTGTTTAATTGATTTAAATAATTTAAAAATTTTTTGAATATTGAGAAAAGTATATTTTAATAAATTTAAATTTTTTTTTGAAAAAAATATCTTAATTTTTGATTTTTTGTGCCTGCCAGCTAATGGATGTTTTTTGAGTTTTGATTATATTATTGTTTATGTGTATCAATAGTGTTATTGAATTATATTGTGTAGGATATATGTATAATCAAATGTTAGGATAAGGGAGTTCATGTTTTAATTAAATGTGCAGTTTATTTGTTTTTCTAATTATTAATAGTAACAAAGAGAATTAATCAATTCAGATAAAAGATTTTTATTTTTTGATTTTGAAGAAAGTAATGGAGATAGAGCAGTTTGATTTCAACTTAAATAAATTTTTTGAATGTAAGAATAAATTTTTTGCTAGGATATAGTAATAAGTGTGTGTACAAGCCCAGTAACTGCTAAAGGCAGCCCAGTGTGCATGCTAAGGGGGAACATATCGGTTGAGGATCTGGCATGGTATAAGGCCAGGGGTTTGGATTTTGGGGTGGCATGCTAGAAGGTTAGGTGCGCTGTGGTGCGTGTCTGTTCGATTTTATGGTGTTGGGATCTCGAATAGAGAAGTCCAGTAATCTTGTTCAGATGTGGCCATAGTCGCCGAGCCAGGGGGGTAGTTTACCCAGGATGTATAAGGACAAATGGGGGTTTGTTGGCACCATATCCTCACTGATCCTCTTAGGGGTTTAGCAATGAGATTTCTTCTGTTTTGACAGAAGATCTCTCATTGGGGGAGTATTGTAACGGGGCAAAAGGGGGGCTTTTAAGTTTATTAAATTTGGGTTTTTATTTTATTAA
The DNA here is from genome assembly GCA_034769895.1 of Magicicada septendecula. Classification (NCBI taxonomy): domain Eukaryota; kingdom Metazoa; phylum Arthropoda; class Insecta; order Hemiptera; family Cicadidae; genus Magicicada; species Magicicada septendecula. The sequence continues at coordinate 162,403,382 of CM068376.1, read as the reverse complement.
AATATTTTAAATTCATTTTTCATCTGTGGGGACAGCCACGTGTTAAATAAAGCGTAGTTAGAACAAAGGACTTGTGAGGTGATGCCAATGCAATGGAATGTGCGGGTTGACGATTCTTAGAACTTTGCGATTGTGTGACACACACACACAAACGCGCAAGCACCAACATCTGCGGAGCGCCTAAACGACGCCGAGTTGTTTGAAACAAAATGGCTTGGAGACGAAGGTTTTGTTCGCACGTGGTCTCAAAACGACGGAAACGAAATTAAGTCCTACCCACATTTGTGACGTCGACCAGTGAACACTAAATATCGTCAACGTCCAGCACCCAGGAGTTTGCACTTGTTGAATGTGCCACCGCTATGACTAAAAAGTACCAGGCATTGGTTTCCACCTTGTCCGACCGAAATCTAGTAGAGGGGACTTAGAGAACGCAATTGCCAGTCTCTTATTGACGCTCGCCTGAGCAGGCAGCCGGCCAAACAGGGCCTATTAATAAATTTCAACATCCAGTAAAGTGAGTGCCGTTTTTGTCAAGATGCGGTAGTGAGTGGTTTTCAGAAGAAAGTGACATCATGAATTGTTTTCGGACATACAGATTAAAATTTTGAGTGATGCACCACGAAGTCGGAGAGACTCCACGTTGCCGGGAGGGGTATATGTATTAATCTTGAATAAAATGGGGCGTATTTATATTTAAAGGGGGTTTGGAAATGGAGTGTATGTGTGAGTGAGCAGGCTGGGCAGCTTTCATAAATATAATATGTTTATGTTAATTTGTATTTGTATTTTAATATTATGGTTTTGCTAATAATCAAAGAAATAGTTTTGTACCCGTATTAAATATCTGGAAAGAAATGATTGATTTAAAGAGAGTAATAAAATATTGATGGTTTTATCCTAAATGAGAGTTGCGCAAGTTATTAGTGTAACCTTGTAATCATACTTGCATCCACAGTTCGTGTTGGGATCCTGGACAGAATTTAAGGTAGGTGGAATAAAATTAGAATGTTGTAATCCGTATAAAACAAAATAGCACAATTGCAATGTTAGGTTGTAAATTGACATATTAAAATAAAGAGTCTTTTTGAAAACTTTCTTTTGGAAACATTGCTTTACTTGTCCTTAATCTACCATTCATTCACCATCATCAGCAGCTTCAGCATCAGTTGTCGGCCAAGTTTTTAACTCCTCATAGAACGGCATATATTCCTGTGGAATGTACTTCATGATTTTCACAACATCTTCAATCTTCTTTCTTTTGATAGGAATTTTCGTTGTGTACGCTCTTTCATGTTGAAAAGGTACATTTTCATTCTTGTTCAGCTTAAATTTATATTTGACAAAGCTGTCAATAAACTCATGACACTCTATGAATCTATCCCCTTTCCTATAGACAATCTGTTTAAATTTACTGATAGAAAAAGGAACTTTGGTTGGCGGTGTACCAAAGGGCTTACTTTGAGTGGTTTTCTTAAAGTGCACAGGCCACCAACTTTTGAAGTTTATAATATCTTCATTGCAAACATCTGTCACCAAAAAGGTAGGTTGTTTTGCCTTTGATTTGCAAATAAGCTCCTTGTACTGGTCTGGTACATAAATACGATCGTGTTTTCGAATCACACGTTTTATAAGACCAAAAGTCCTGTCGCACGGCATAAAGCTGTGCCCTCTCACAGGAAAATACTCATGTATTTCTTTAAAACGTTTGTTCGTTGTGAGGGTTAGCAGAAAACGAATTAAAGTATGATTGTGGTTTTGACCGGCACAGGCGTCACTAAAAATATGCAGAATCTCAACTTCTTTTGGAACGTAGTTTTCTATGAAATCATGTAGAAAGGAGCAAACCTCGTTAGGCCCTTTGAGAGCTTCTCCTTCTGGGTAGTTATAAAATACAGATTGGCCAGTCTTTAGGTCTTGTGCATTAAAAACAAAATACCACAATTTGCGTAAATAAAAAATGTCCTGCACTGGCATTGCGGGCAATGGCAAATTTTGCATGAAATCGAACACAACGCCACCAACTTTTGGATCACTTTTGCTTAGCTCAGTAACAGACTTAAGTTTAGTGTAGAATTTTTTTGCACGCCGCTTATGCACCATAATTTCAGCAGCGGCTGTACGTTTTGCATTATTGTTTAACACAGATGATTTTAGTTTAGAATTTAGGTCTTCGCAGGAAGGACAAACGTCTACTTGGGGTCGGCCGAATTGATAACCAAAATTTTATTGAAATATTTTAAATAATACTCGTATTTGACAGTGCCTTTGAGGTGAGGGTGTTTTTCTAAAAATAACATGTGCATTTTACTTACTGTCAATTCGGCATCAAGGTAAGTTACTGGCTTACTTGTATAATGAGAAACATAAGTTGGGAAACATTTCACATGGTCACTTATCGTAGCATTGACAACAGCAGGTAATACATTGCCCCTATTTACATGCTTTCCCCGGCCGTCTTCTGGTGTAATGTTAGACCCCAACAGACTTGTTAGGCAGGACACTGCATGGTTTGAACTTGCATGTAAGCTTATAAAAGCAGTGCGGCAAACTTTAACGCGGTTGTTGTTTTTCATGGCAAAGTAAGTATATGAATAAGCCGTTTGCTTTGAGCTTTCATTCACCGGGCGATGTCTCGCAACCTCGTGTCGCTCAATAAGCCCCATTAAATATACGTCTTTTTCATTCTTTGGCCTACCATTGTACAGAGTTTTTATTATTGTCTCTTTTTCGTCAGGTGAAAAATGCTCCATACATTTATTTCGACAAGCACAATCTTTACCAGTCTTTTTAACCTCAACTAATAGGCCTGTATTTGTCACAAACTCCTCATCCTTACTTCTAGCGCGTTTCATAATTTCCTTCGCATGTTTATGTTTGGTTACCTTACCTTTCTTTCTTCTGGGCTCACTTGTATCACTACTTGCATCTTCTGAATCGTACATTTTAGTCAAACGTATATAAAAGACCCAAAAATAACAACACAAACTCACTTCAAATAATACACTTCAATAACACAAACTCACTTCAAATAATACGCTTCAATAATAAAAATCTAAAGACTCACATCAATCAACTGTAACAACTTGTGTAACATAACCTCATACCACAACCAACAGAATAAAAACACAGCGCAGACGTGGTATTCAGCTACACTAGCGCGCCCTGTGTGGAAGAAGGGTATTATTCCTGGAATATTACCTTTCTTCCACTCAACTGTTTATTTCCAACCTGTTTTAATGGGTATAGTGTATTGGAATAATACCGTTTTTGTACTCAATGATACATCTACATATAATTTACAATGTGGCTATCTTGGTTTAATTTTGCATTTTTTTGAATATTACCCCTTTTCCACTCACCCATTCAATTGTGTTTCCTAAATGTGTTAGCAATTTTGTGTGTGTTAGAATTGTAGTATGTGAGTGTGATGTATTTACTGGGTTGTGTGCTGTTGGTTTTGTGTTTTTCTTTTTGTGTTTAGGATGCGTTTGTGTAGTTTGTTTATTAAATCGGGAATGTACCCACTTTTGACTGCTATATATTTAATTGTGTTGAGTTCTTCTTGGTAGTCATGTGTATTTAGGGGTATTGATGTGAGCATATGGAGCATATAGTTGAAAGCTGCATGTTTGTGTTGAGTTGGGTGGTTGGATGAGTTATGTATGACCATGTCTGATGTGGTGGGTTTTCTGTATATTTTGTATGTGTGTGTGTGTGTGTGTGTGTGTGTGTTGTTTGTTTTGGTAATTGTAAGGTCCAGGAAGTTTATGCTATTGTTTTGTTCTAATTCAAGTGTGAATTTTAATTTTTGATGTATAGTGTTAATGTATTTGTGGAAATTTTCAATTTGTCTTTTGTTGCCGTTGTATAGGTTGTATAGGAGTAAGATGTCATCAACGTATCTGTGCCAATATATTATTTTGTTGGTGTATTTGTTATTGTTTAATATGTGTTCTTGTTCTATGGTATGTAAGAATATTTCGGCTAGTATACCTGATATAGGGGAGCCCATGGGTAGTCCATCTGTTTGTGTGTAAACCATGTTATTGTGTGAAAAATAATTTTGTTCAGTGATAATTTTAGTGAGATGGATGATCTCTTTAATGTGTGTTTCAGGTGTGTTATTAAGTTTTAGTAACTGTTATAATGTATTTATAGTTTCTTGTATGGGTACATTGGTGTATAGGTTTGTTATGTCAAATGAAGCTAGTGTTGAATTGTGTGGAATGTGGACTTGTTGAGTTATATTCACCAGGTCTAAATTATTTTTGACGGAGGTGTTGTTTGTTAAATTTATGTTATTTCTGAATAATTTATCTAAGTGTCTAGCTATTTTGTGTGCAGGTGCTTGTGTGTTGTTTATAAGTGGTCTGATGGGGACATTAGGTTTGTGTAATTTTGGTAATGCATTCAGTGTAGGGGGGTTTGGTTTAATTTGTTTCAGATATTTGATGTTGTCCGGTGAGATTATGTGTTATTTAAGATTTTATTTATTTGTTTGTGATATTTTTGGGTGGGGTCTTTATTTAATTTGGTTATGTTGTTTTCAGTAAAAAATGTTTCGATTTTGTTATTTAAATCCTGTTTTTCTATTATGATGTTTATGTTACCTTTATCTGCTTTGAGTATCGTTAGGTTGTGTTCTTGTAATTTACGTTTTATATTTTTTAGTGTTTGGATTTTGTTGTTATGGTGTTTTTGTTCGTATTGTTGTGTGTGTTGTAATTTACGTTTAGTATCAAGGCGTATAGTGTCATGGTCTTTGTTATGCGTGTGTTGTATGGCTGTTTCAGCGTCTATGACTATGTCCCGTATATTCCTTATATTACTGTTGTTATTGGTTGGATTGTTTCCTAAATTGTCTTTTAGACCTTTATCTAATAGGGTTATTTCTGCATTTGTGAAATTGGTCTTGGTTATATTTACTGTACGTGTGTGAAATTTATGTGTCGGTGTAGGGACTGTTTCATTTCTGCGTGTTAAGATGTTATTGATTTTCCTGTTTTGTCGTTCTTGTATTTTTAATTGGATATTCATGTTTAATATGGTAACCAAATCACTTGTACCAATTAATAAATTATTTACCTTAAATTATCCGCCGTGTGATTTCTTGTGCTTCGTCTATGACGCGTTTCAGACCTTATGCTCCATCATCAGATATTAAAAGGTAAAACTATCACTCTTGTGAGATCGTTAAGAAGTTAAAATGTCAAAATTTGCATATGAACCGTATGCGGATTTGGGTTCACACCCGTTCAAGTTTATTCTGCCACTGAGCGGTTGCTACCTTATCGTAGCCCCAGCGAGCAGACTCAAGGCGGTATCGTACAGTCGGTTGGATACAAAGTTCAGGTGGTCATTTAACAAGATATCGCGACTCCTTGGGTTTGCATATGCACTGTAAATTTCAAATTCCTCCAAGGCATTCATGAAACGGCCCTTCTTACACACATGTAACGGTATTAAATTGGAACTAAAATCTGTGTAATTATGATTGTGTGAAGTCAGGTGTCGGGCGTAATTTGATTTGATGTTGTCAATGTTTCTTATTTTCTTAGGTAAATGTTCTCAAAATCGTTTAAGGAAACCTCTCCCAGTCTGTCCAATGTAGAAGCACTCGCAATCATTGCATGTTAACTTATATATGCCAGTTTTTTCTTCTGGAGGTGTGCGTTTTTTCGGTTTGAGAATATCCAGTAACTTATTATTAGTCCTGAATGAAATAGTGAAACTATTATTATTTAATATAGAAGACAAAACCGTAGGCATAAAGCTAGTGTAATTAGTAGATATAAATATTATTTGCGTGTTGTAGTTTATTCGGGGTTTAAGCATTCTTTTTTAAGGTAGAGGTTTAATCTACCTCTCGTTTCACGTGGTCAGTCTAGGTACTCTAGTGAATATAAAACTTTAAAACACATGAAAACAAAATTAATCGACAACAATGCCCTTATCGTTAAGGCAGATAAAGGAAATACGCTAGTCATCATGGACACTGATTCATACAGTGGATAAAGTTCATGATTTTATTTCTAACAACAACATTAAAATATTAAACTCTGACCCCACTGAATTGTACGTCAGGGAACTTAACAATTGTATTAATAAATGTATCAGTTTATTCAATGAAAGCACACAATGTTACTTAAAGCCCATCAACGCTAAAGCCCCGATATTCACAGGACTGCCTAAAATTCATAAACATAACATACCTAACAGACCACTCGTGAACTTTACCACTGCTCCTGGCTTCAAAACTGCAAAAGCACTGGTTCATTTGTTAAAAGATAATTTACAATTACGTAATAATCATAGTATTAAGAACAACAATAATTTTATTAATGATATTAAATCTGTTGAACTACAACCTAACCACAAATTGGCGTCGTTCGACATAACTAATTTATACACGAACATCCCAGTCATAGATACATTACAGATTTTGAGAAACATTTTATCTGACAATAGTTGCATGAACACACAGACGATAAATGAGTTAATTAATTTACTCGAGGTTGTTTTGAAACAAAACTATTTCACTTTTAATGGCTCGTTTTACATTCAAGATGATGGCCTAGCTATGGGCTCACCCCTCTCCGGCCTACTGGCCGATATTTATTTGAATTATTATGAGAATACTCACTTGTTGAACAATAATATATATGCAAATAAAATAATATTTTATGCACGGTATGTAGACGATACGTTTTTAATTTTTGATGGTACTATAAAACAAATCGAATTATTTAAAAACTGTTTAAATAAAATAAATAGAAACATCCAGTTTACTCTTGAAACAGAGGTTGATAACAAGATAAACTTTCTAGACTTAACCATCACTCGACAGATGAATAAACTAAAGTTCAACATTTATAGGAAACCGACTACCACTGAAACCACAATACACGCAGACTCTCATCATCCTCTTTCACATAAAATGGCAGTGTACAATAGTTTCATTCATAGATTATTGACAATTCCTTTGGATGGTAATGACTTTCGTGATGAGCTAAATGTCATAAAATATATCGTGGTTGCCAATGGTTACAATAGTTTAACCATTGACAAACTGTTGAGAAAACATGAAAAAAGAATGCTTAAACCCCGAATAAACTACAACACGCAAAAAATATTTATATCTACTAATTACACTAGCTTTATGCCTAAGGTTTTGTCTTCTATATTGAATAATAATAGTTTCACTATTTCATTCAGGACTAATAATAAGTTACTGGATATTCTCAAACCGAAAAAACACACACCTCCAGAAGAAAAAACTGGCATATATAAGTTAACATGCAATGATTGCAAGTGCTTCTACATTGGACAGACTGGGAGAGGTTTCCTTAAACGATTTTGAGAACATTTACCTAAGAAAATAAGAAACATTGACAACATCAAATCAAATTACGCCCGACACCTGACTTCACACAATCATAATTACACAGATTTTAGTTCCAATTTAATACCGTTACATGTGTGTAAGAAGGGCCATTTCATGAATGCCTTGGAGGAATTTGAAATTTACAGTGCATATGCAAACCCAAGGAGTCGCGATATCGTGTTAAATGACCACCTGAACTTTGTATCCAACCGATTGTACGATACCACCTTGAGTCTGCTCGCTGGGGCTACGATAAGGTAGCAACCGCTCAGTGGCAGAATGATCTTGAACGGGTGCGCACCCAAATCTGCATATGGTTCATATGCAGATTTTGACATTTTAACTTCTTAACGATCTCGCAAGAGTGATAGTTTTACCTTTTAATATCTGATGATGGAGCATAAGCTCTGAAACGCATCATAGACGAAGCACAAGAAATCACACGGCGGATAATTTAAGGTAAATAATTTATTTAATTGGAGTTTCTCTATGTTGTTCTGTGTGTATGTTGTATTATGTTTTCGAGTTCTATGTGGTGTAATATTTGCGTAAGTTTTACGTGTAGGTTGTATGCTGTTTTGTTTAGTGTATCTTTTTTGTAGTATAAATCCTTGATTATGTTGTCCAGGTGTATTATTTCTGCTTTACGTTTAGTTTGCATTGCGGCGTGTGTGTTATTTTTTATTGTGATTTGTGCATGTGTGGGTATAATGTTGTGTTTGTGGCATGTTTTGTTGTATGCGATGTTCAAGGAAGTTTTTGTTACCTGTACTCTGACATTTCTGTATTTATGGATGTAGTATGCTGTGTTGGCAGAGTTATAATTATCTTGTTGATACATCCTCTTCGTTCACTTTTTTAATATTATATATATATATATATATATATTAAACTTTCACTATGAACAACTTACTTATTGGTTTTGTTACTCAGATGTTTCGACGAGGTATTCGTCTTCCTCAGTGGGATTTAAATACTGAATGTCTGTACAGTAACGGCTATAGGTTGTAGGTGTGTGTGGTGGGGGTTGCTGGTGGGAGGGAATTGGCGCTGGGATTCGAATTTTGTGTTGGAATCAATGTATCGAGAAGCATGTGTGATCTATAATATAATTGTTCATTTAATATGTTGTTTGGTTGTAGTGTGTGATATCTGTATATTTCAAATTGTTCTGCTGTGTTTAGTTTTCTACTTTTAGGTAAGTAGTGTAGTATTTCCATGTTGTGCTCTATGTTTGTGTAACTGTGGTTTTCGTTTTGTTAATGTGTGGCAAATGTGGAATGTATGTAGTTTGTGGTGAGGGCTTTTAAATGTTCAGAATATCTAGAGGAAAAAGATCTTCCCGTCTGGCCGATGTAGAACTGGTGACAGTCATTGCAGTTTAATTTATAAACCCCTGTTTTGGTGTATGTGTCTGTGTCTTTGTTAGTATTATTTATGTGTTTCCTGATAGTGTTGTTAGTTCTGTAGGCTACTTTATAATTGTGTTTCCTAAATGTGTTAGGAATTTTGTGTGTGTTAGAATTGTAGTATGTGAGTGTGATGTATTTACTGGGTTGTGTGCTGTTGGTTTTATGTGTTTTTCTTTTTGTGTTTAGGATGCGTTTGTGTAGTTTGTTTATTAAATCGGGAATGTACCCATTTTTGACTGCTATATATTTAATTGTGTTGAGTTCTTCTTGGTAGTCATGTATATTTAGGGGTATTGATGTGAGCCTATGGAGCATATAGTTGAAAGCTGTATGTTTGTGTTGAGTTGGCTGGTAAAATGTCACTTGAAGAAGATGATTATTCAGGATGACCTTCCACAAGCAAAAACACCCGAAAATGTGGGAAAAATATGCGAACTCATCCATGAGAACCATTACCAACAATCCATGAATTGCATGACATTGTTGGAATTGGTTTTGGGACCTGCCAAGAAATTTTAACTGAAAATTTAGGCATGCATCATGTTGCTGCAAAGTATGTCCCTCGGCTTTTATAATTTGATCAAAAACAGAGGCATGTTGATGTGTGCTGTGAGCTTCATGATGTGACTAACAATGATCCTAGTTGTATCTCTAGGGCCATAACTAAAGATCAAAGTTGGTTTTACGGCTATGATCTGGACACAAAACAATAGTCATTGTAGTGGAAGAGCCTGCAGTCACTGAGAGCAAAGAAGGCAGGGCAGGTCAGAAAGTGAACAAAATGCGTGCTCGTCTAGTTCTTTAACATCAAAGGCTTTGTTCACTGGGAATTTGTTTCAGCTGATGTTACAGTGTATTCTGACGTTAATTGTGATATTTAGAGGTGTTTGGCAGAAAATGTGTGGCAAAAAAGACTGTAATTGTGGAAACAACAAAATCGGCTGTTGCACCATCACAATGAAACTATGCACACCTTCCTCAAAACAACACATTTTCTTGCAAAGAACTACATGGTAGTTGTTCCACACACATTGCACTCTTCAGATCTATCCCCCTATGATGTTGTGTTGTTTTCCAAAATGAAATTGGAGATGAAAGGGCATCAAAGAAGAAACACTGTCATTGCTGGATGATATCCAGGAAAAGGATTTCATCAACGCTTTGGAAGGGTGGGACAGGCACTGGATCGATGCTCCCTAGAAGACTATTTCAAAGGGAATGCTGACCATTTATAAAAAGTAAGCAAATTTATTTTTTAGGCCTAGTCCAATAACTTTCCAATACCACCCAATATACAGGGTTTTGAATTTTTATCAAATTTCACTTTATGTTAAAACAGAAAAATCTGCAAAGAATCATAACATACTAAAATTTTCTTATTCATGTGTTAATGTTGTGGTTGTGTTGACTTTATAGCTTCGTTAGCATTGCACCAGTGTTTTTGCTTCTGATATTTAGCCTACTATTATTATAAAACTTTAAATTTCAATCTAATTTTACTTTACACAAAGTTTTTATAGTCCACAATTAAAATGATGTAGTATGCTCTGAAGGCAACTAAATAAAATGTGCCTTCACTGAAAAGGAATGTCAAGGAAAAACACTGAATGGGATAAGAATTTAAATTATTTTTATTTCATTCTGCAACGAAAATTAAATATGCACACTGGTAATGCCTGTTTTGTGTTACAGCAATTCAAAAGAAAGATTAAGTACTAAATAAAATTTATGGCACCATCTTTGGTGATAAACGTTGTGACTGCTATTCGAAGAGATCTATCTGAAAGAAGAGAATAATGTGTATGAGTATAGGTTTAGCATCCATTTTGTATGTGTGGCACATATTACTTCATCCATACATACATAAGCTCTGTTTGTGTGTTGTACATATATATATAAAATATCTTCTTAAAAATTAACAAAAGATTATTGCCACACAAGTTGAATCCAAATTATGAATTTTTTAGTTAGCTGTATTTATTAAGAGCAGGAGTATAACATATTCATTGTAGGGCTCAGATTTATATAACATGTCATATAAATGCATATTTTAAGAATTATATATATATATAATCACGTTTATCCATCATTAGCTAAACATGCAAGTTCTGACCAGAGAAGTTCATCTTTTTGAGACCCCATATATAAAAGTTACGAGTAAGCTTAGACATTTTATTCTTACATATTCGTAATCAGCATAAAAAACCGTAAAAATATATATCCGTTTCAAGATAGTTTGTTGAAAAAAGTTGAATAATAATTACCCTGTTAACATAATCGTTACAAACGACTCACACGTGTAAAAAAATGCATTACTATTTTATCACGGATATCGGTTTAGCTTTTAGTGATGAAAAATATGCACAGTGTTGCCACAAAATGTATATAAAGTCACGAAGGTCACAACGTTGCCAAGTCTACTGAACGTAAGCAATTCCTGCAATATTAGCAGGTGGTGTGTCTTGGCTGTTTATACAATTACTGCTTCCAGTCGCCTACGTTTAATTCCTGTATACGATCTTAGTTATTTTTAATTTCAGTACCGTAGTAAAAATAATCTTTGAAGACGTAGTCAACTATTTTTCAACGCTGTTATTAAAAAGTGGGTTAATCATTCAATGACAGAAAACATATAAGGTATAAAATGTTGTGATCACTTTATTCACACGTTCTTTTCTTGACACGTAAATAACTATATACTAAATAAAGATATAATAAGTATATCTTCATTGTACATTAGTATAATATGTAGTTAAAAAGTACAGTACAACCTGTCACATCCGGACCTGTGATATCCGGAACCTCCCATATCCTGACGTATCTCCAAACTAATTTTTGCAATTTTGGTTAGCGAAATGGTTAGGGATGTAAAGATACTACTCAAAAAACACGTTCTTCTTCTGTGTATCTTCTGTAATTGTTAATTATATTAATTGAGATTTTGGCTACTTATAGAGATTTAATTACTGAACACAATGCAGTTTTCAGAATTGCTGTATATTTATTGGTTTTGAAGTTATCGCAGGTTGAACTGCAAAAATGAATTGAATAAAATTCGTCTAAAATCATCCGCCCGCGAGTTTCACTGTGAGGAAGTTAGAGTGAGATAGTTGCTTATTATACGCTCTCTGTCTAGCGTACGGCGCAGGCACAGTGTGTCCCTTTCAATACAGTATATTTAATGTATCTTTTAAATGTCAATAAATTTCAAATGAAATTTGGGTATATCTGAAATCCTTGAATAATTTACGTACCCGAAATTTTCGCCGGTATTTTTCGTCAAAAAAGTGCGTTAATTATGCGAGAAAATACGGTATTTATAAATGACCTTCTGATATCCGGATTTTTCCATATCCGGATCGGCCGGTCGCCATATTAGTCCGGATATGACAGGTTGTACCTGTACTGGTAAAAGTATGAATACGGTACAGATAGACTTTTATTACAAATATTTTTTGCTACGGTTTTCTATAAATAGTAACTATTCTCGGTAAAATAAAAATAAAATAAAATAAAAGATTAAATACAAATATCTAATATTTTCTGAATAAAATATATGTATATTTTAACAAATAATAATTATGTAACTCTGAAAAAATTTAAGACAAATCTTCATTAACTCTTGTAGGGAATTAATTAAATCTTCATTAATCTTTAAAACTCTTGTAGGGAATTCGTTTTACACACTTAGGCCTATATGTATTGAACATAATTATTATAAAACCATTTATTATTAAAAGGGATTGTTTAAATTACATATTTATTCCTACCATTCGCCCACTCCGATTATTTCTTTTGTTAAATAAATCTTATGACATGTCTTTTATATGTTTTGTACACCTCAGATTTTGTGTACACTGTATATATTTCGTATTTTTAATGTTTTTAGCTAAGTTTTCATTGGCCTAGGACACCGGTCCTTCTCAAAATTTGCATATAATTTTACCCTGATTAACGAAACAGCTCCTCTCTGTCTGTGTACCTCTGTCTCACTTTCTTGCTCTCTCTCTCTCTCTCTCTCTCTCTCTCTCTCCTTATTCGTTCTATTTCTTTCCCTTATTTTTATTAAAGAATGAGCCAAGGAGGTTATGTACATTTACACCTGCCGGACACCTCTAAGGTTGCCTCTGTAAGAAACAATAAAATTTCTCAAGTGTTTATGAAATAAGGAGGACACTGGAACATGGTAAACGCATAGTAATGTTTATTTGGCTGAGACAAGATAAACGAGAAACGTGACACATTTCTGGCGGGAACGATTATGCATTTTGCAAACTGGCGTCTACGTCACACACGTCCGTATTTTCTACAAACATTGTGCACAGTTTAATCTTGAGTTGTGGTATCTCGAACTCAGAAATGGTTAATATACGTCAGCCACTGCTATGTACAGTGATATGTGTTGTGTCTATTCAGCGCTAACACCACAGGTCTCCAGCACAGAGACAAGATTTCTCATTCCCGTCAACATGAGTACCTACTCAAGGTCAAATAACATTCTTAATGTTGTAATGACAGACGTGTACGTTTACAAAACACTGTTTTGGCTGACACATATATACACATCTACGTCTGAACTCGCAACCTCTTATTTATCAGCTGCCCGGTTTTACGTTTCCACCAAACGTGTTCCAGAAAATCATATTAAAATAATATGAATATTTTATAGTAAAAACAATAAAAATAATAATAATATACAATTTAAAAAGTTAATACACTACCTCTTGCTTATCCTAAGTTTTGTGCGGAGAAATACCTGACCTAGTCAGTTTTCCAAGGATTCATAAAATTGTTATCTCGAATGATACATGGATCTTGTAGAGCTCGTAATCCTAATGTTCCTTGCATGATTGATGGAATATGTACACATAATAACCGAGCAACATTTTACGTTAAACTATTGAAAATAACAATGGTTTTCCAAAGTACCGGAGACGAGATGACGGAATTGTTGAACTAAAAGGAATACCGTATATCATTTGATAATCGTGATTCGTTCAATACAATCGCTTCCTAATTCTACAGTACAATGCTCACATCAATATTGAAAACCGATAAATACATGTATAAATAGGCTTACCATACGTCCCGGTTTGACCGGGATTGTCCCGGTTTGACGACCTGATCCCGGGGTCCCGGCCAGTTTGTCAATTGTCCCGGTTTGAAAATTGACGAGAGTAGTTTCCGTCCGGGCGAAGACGTTGTGCAAGCTAAGCTCCCGATTTTTGGTTAAATCAATAGAAAAGAGAGTTTGAAAGATTAAAACTAATTTTTCATGAATGGAAAATTCAAAAGCTGCAGTAGTCACTTTGCACGAGTATACACATTCAAATGACTTAGGGAGCACAAAAATCCTAATGTGTGCTATACTTGCTTTCCTTCGAAAAGATGTAGAATGTGGCTGGCAGTATATCCATGGTCAAGTTCCAGAGGAAGAGAAACTCGATTAATTCTTTAATTGTTTCGTAGAACAATAGCTAGACAATGATTAGTGCCACAGGAGTTACGGAACTGCTACTTCCGACGTCATACAATGAATAATACCGTACAAGCACTCGTCAGAAACTAAACAGCTACGTTGGAAGACCACATCCAAGAATAAAAAACATTATCAAATGTTTATAATCTGAGGCAGAGAAATCTATTCAGAACACGATGTAACGATGGAGTGAAATTTTTAAGCTATGAAAAGGACGAAAAAGTATACTGAATTGGATAAACTAAAAGATATGAAAAAGATTCTGAAGTTGGGATGTTTCTCAAGATCACGTCGTCCGTTCTACAAGTTGACTAATAAAAATAAATAAAAAATAACCTTCCTTTTTAATTTAGAGAGAGAGAGAGAGAGAGAGAGAGTGAGGGAGCGGCTATGCAAGTGTGTGTGTGTGTGTGTGTGTGTGTGTGTGTGCGTTTTATAAAAATTGTAACTTGGTAAACGTAGTTGGTAACAAAAAATACATTTAACGAATTATAAAAACATAAACACAATACAGGGTGGATGTACATACATCGTTGTTTGTGTGTTCGCAAGTGGGAGGTACTCTCACGTATCAAAAATTAATTACGTGTCTTATCTACTTGAGTGTTCGCAAGTGAAACGAGTTGCAAGTGCCACTGTTCGTAAGTGGGAGCACACCATCGTCGGCCGGATACGAAAAGCAGATTAATTTACCTGGTTTCTTCGAGACAAAAGCATCAACATGAATCAAAAAATTTAACTTGCAACCATTATTTTAGTAAAACGTAGATGATTGTGGGTACCATAGCTTAGGCTTTTAGAGCATAGGCTTGTACATTTATCTAGGATTTACATTATGTAGCTGATGATAGAAGTTCAAATGCGAGTTCCTGGTCCCTAAAAACATGGGTATCTCAGCTGGGAGAGTGAACTCCAAGACAAAATACTGATCCTTCAAATGTGTGTGTGTCGGGTAGGTATAGGCCTACTAGTAGGCCTACTCTGGGCTCCTTAAAAAAGCTACTGCTAAAATAACAGTGATTTGTTCTAATTTTGTTTGCTACATAATAAGGTGACGCCGTATAACATTAAAATTTGGGTTTGGCAAAGATTATCAGAATTGGCACATTCAACAATTAAAAGTTTTGTACGAATGAGCAGAAAATAATGGTATTTAAAAGGAACTATAAAGACATATCTTATGGTCATAAACAAACCGTAGAAGAAATTACTATTGTAATCAGTATAGTCATATTTGGACAGGTGTAGAAAAATATGAAGAAGCCTGTACAGGTGTGTCGGTGCTGATGGGAACACACATAAAAACGTTTGTATGAGATTAAACGTATGTATCCAAGATAAATACCGTTTTATCTACAACAGGTGGCTTCGAAATATGAATTTGGGGATTTCCCTTTTATTTAGGGGGAATTGTTATAAGGTAAATACAGTACAACCTGTCACATCCGGACCTGTGATATCCGGAACCTCCCATATCCGGACGTATCTCCAAACTAATTTTTGCAATTTTGGTTAGCGAAAGCTTAGGGATGTAAAGATACTACTCTTGATGTTTTGGCTGATCACCACTTTTTCTTCACTACACTTACGTCATTCTGCGATATGGTTCACTATTTTTGAATATTTAAGTTTTTACAATTGAAATACTTTATTTGGGGCAACTGAGTCTGGGGCAGCGGCGTTAGGTCGACTCACTTTGGCTTCATGGCTTCCAAAAAACGTGTGCATTGTATGAAGCAGCCGAATCACAAACTTGTTCAAAAACTGATGTAGGCGTACTGTAAGTAAAACTTTTTAACCAATTTTACTTTTTGTATTTTAAAGAGTACAGTGTACAAATGCAAATGCTAAACCAATAGAAACGTCTAAAAAAACACGTTCTTCTTCTGTGTATCTTCTGTAATTGTTAATTATATTAATTGAGATTTTGGCTACTTATAGAGATTTAATTACTGAACACAATGCAGTTTTCAGAATTGCTGTATATTTATTGGTTTTGAAGTTATCGCAGGTTGAACTGCAAAAATGAATTGAATAAAATTCGTCTAAAATCATCCGCCCGCGAGTTTCACTGTGAGGAAGTTAGAGTGAGATAGTTGCTTATTATACGCTCTCTGTCTAGCTTACGGCGCAGCGCACAGTCTGTCCCTTTCAATTAAGGCTCAGATATGACGACATATTATGAATCATTATATATGTAAGATAATCAATTTTTGTGAAACCTATAATATACCCATTAAATAGTGTAGACTAGACAAGTATGATAGTAGCTTAATACAGTCTTTTTTCCGGGATGAAAGGGAAATTATAATATTGTGCGCTTAAGAATGAAACTTTTTTTGTTACTAGACCAACGTTTATGAAAATCTATTTGTCTTCATTTCTCAGATTGTAATAAAATTGGAATCAATTATAGCCTATATCAAATTAAAAATTTTTGCCAAAATTATTTGTTACTAACCAAGTTTACTTTATTTTCTTAACCGATGGATTTTTGCATATCAAATTCCGTTTATTAGACATCGATTTTTCAATATAAAATTGGTTTCTAGATTACTGATTTGCGTTAATGCGTCCAAGAAAAATAGTAGTTTGATAAACCTTATTACTAAGTTTTAATGTTTGTTTACATACGGCGTTTTCAAGAAACTGTAACAGTGTTAGAATAAATAGGCCTACTTAAAAATTTGATTACATACCTGCACCTAGTTTCGTATACAGAAGCAGTGTAAAAAGTATTTTGTAAAGCTTTCTTACAAAATTATAACATAACTGAAGCCCAAATGATGTTTAAGATTTTGCACGTTAAGTCATATGAAGTTTACTTAAGAACCTGTTACGTTCAGACTTCTTGAGATACAGTTATTGAGAAGAACGAGAGTAACAGAGAGAGAGAGAGAGAGAGAGAGAGAGAGAGAGAGAGAGAGAGAGAGAGAGAGAGAGAGAGTGAGAGAGAGGTCAAAGTACATGATGTTTACTACAGTTGGCTACTTATAAGGAACTTGAAAATAATTAAACTTATTGTAATGTAGAAAGTTAACGAAACATGAACCAAAAGCGAGGATTATGTGCAGCAGACTCAAGAGTTTTATTAACAGGATCCAAACAGCCTTTGGTGAAACGATTATTACGTTAAATAATTTATTCGCAATTAAGAAGTGGTACATTTTGAAGAAAGGAAAAAACCGAGGATGAGGAACTATAAGTTGCTATTAAAATATGTAACTTACCTTTTGGATACCTAATTATTTTACAAGCAAGTTACGGAAACTATAAAAAAAAAAAATTAATTCTTAATATATAAGCCTTCACGTATTATTTCAAAAAAATTAGATTACTGCTCACTGTGATATACGAAAAGCAAAAATATAATTAATGTAACATTACAACTCTTCAACTCTGTAAGATATAAACTCTTCTGCTTCTGCAGGTTGTTATTTATATTATTGGTACTTGTAGAAATTTTTATTAATCAGAATGGTGAATAAATTTCCAACGGATGGGAGTCAACTTGAAACATGTTGCTTCGGTACTACTGTATACCAATAACTGCATAACTATATTCTTACAAATGATATTCGGTGTGAATGAGAATAATTAAAAATTCGTAATTCTCTCTCCCCCGTCTCTCTTCTCCCCCTCACTCTTTCTCTGTCAATTTTCCCCATCTACCTCACTAATAGGGACAAACCTCACTACTACCTTTAATTAAACATGACTACGTCACTATTAATTTTCTTTTATTTTCATTAAGTTAGCACGGCAGGTCCTTCTGCGACTGCACCCAAAGCGCGCCTCTTTAAGTGTTTGTTGAAATGTTACACTGCTACAAACAGATTACTCAAGTTTGAATGTGTAGTCTATACGAACACAATGAATGATTAAACAAACACGCACACCACACTACCTTGGACAGGTATATGTACATATGACTGTCATCTCACGTTTCTTATTTAATTTTTATTTTAACTTTTTAATACATTTATATGTTTAATTATTATGTAATCGTTAAGGATACATAGGAGAAATAACTCTTTTTAATTGGCTTCATTATATCAAAAAGTAATTCCTTGCTGGATCGTGAAATATTTACAATTCATCTTTATTTACGTAGGTCTTGAATGTTGTGACACCGATCCTTTGAAGTATTCTCCGATCTTTATATGTACGGTATTCTTTTCCGGATGTCTCTCTTTGACTATGATCCCAGGCATTCAAAGTTTTGTGTTTGTACTGCTATGATTTTCTGGCCTACTATTATTATACATTTTTATGTGCAAGAAAGTGGCTGAAGTTTCCATTTATAAACTACCTGATCCCTCTCGAACAGTCAGTGATTACTATAGACCGGGGTGACACGAGTTCTGGAAAGACACTCTAGAGAGTATCGCTGTATCTCTTCTGTACCGTTTTGCTTCTTCCATTCACTTTATGCCCACTCTATTTTTGTTAGTCTACGACAAACAATCTTTGGTATTAGATTTCTAACGACCAAAAATACTTCCAAAGAATTTGATCTTCTTGCCTGTCCTTTCAAACGGAGCACTGTTTCTATTTTAACAGGACGCACAATACCCTACAGTTTAAGAATATATAGACGAAGAAGTGTATGTAGCTGCAGTGAGGCGAACGAACCCGACAGTATCATACCGAGGTTATCTAAACGAATACCGGAGAGATGCGGACACGGAGATTTGCGAACACAAGCTATTTCCGGAGATTTGCGGACACTAGGCCTTTTGCTACCTGAGAGAGGGATGACAAAATTCCAAAAGTATTTCTATACCGGAGGCTTGCGGACAGGCCGTATCTGAGGTGCGCCCGCTTGAATAGCAACAAACTTTCGTCAATTACTAAATTTTCAAATGGATTTAAGGCCTCTCTAAATTTTTTTCTTGTGTGTTCGACAATAAGCCGTATTTTTACAAGGCTATCTTGAGTAGGGGTAGAATTGTCACAAAAATGTAAAAGTCGCAGAATTAGTTTGAATCGGTCCCTAGACATAATTTGGGGAAATATCGGCGTCAGTAATAGCAAATCCTTTGCCCAATATTCGTCTATTTCTAATTTGTTTACTCTTGGCATCAGCAGTGAACACGCCAAGAAGAAATTAAATTCTGCAGGCTCTATATCTTTCCATCGGGACAATCGGGATATTAATGTCAATTTTGCGGTAACAAATTTGTAATAATTATTTAATTCTGCGCAAATGACAGAAATAAATTCTAAGGGCAAAAATATTTAAAAAAATCTAAGTGAGTTGCCGTGTCTTCGAAACTAATTCGTAATCCGCTAACTGCTTTATCAAAAGAGTGACGTTTTGTCGCAGGACTGTTGGCCGACCAATGGTAAATTCTTTTTCGCTTCTGAAGATTTCTTACCTCTTCTTCTTCTTCTTCTTCTTCATCATCATCTTCTCCTGCTGATGTTTCATTTTCTGATGAAGCTGCACGTGGTGTTGAACGATTATGAGAAGGCCCGGGAGCATCCATATCTTTGTCTGAGAAAATGTTGTCTTCCTCGTCACTACTCTTCATCAATAATTCCATAACTTCCTTCTCGGATTCTGTGCCATTGTAAACACAATATTCACACCTACTGTTTGCTAAAGAGAATCACAAACAAGACTGAACAGATGTTCTACAGACAGAAAGTAATTATACCTTGCACCCAATTTTGAGAACAATAGCCGTGGTAAGGAATTTGAACAAAGAAAATGATTTTTCTTCATGTTTTGAGGGTAGTACAATCAGAATCTGCCCTTATCTGGAACACGATGTTTTTCGCGATAACCATACTTCCATTCCTTACGAAACATGGAAGTAAAAAAGTTGCTAGCTGAAAAAATAATAGAAGAACCTAAACATTAAGATATTAACACCATTCGTCAATTTTGTCAACCGTCTGGGGGTCGGGTCTAGTTCATCCCTCCCGTAAATACGCCTCTAACCACGAGATGACATTGTTTACATTCTAACCGCATTAAAGTTTTGTTATTACAGTTTTCCAGTAAGCTACATTTTTCAGATTTACAGTAAATTATTATATTTACTGACAAGATGTACAAAGTGCTTTGTTTATTTATGGCCAACCATTCGTCGAGCAGGACGTAGTATGTGCCTACGCTTGGTCTGCATCTGCAATGTTTATGGGTTTTGTCAAGTCTCAGTTATTATTTTCAGCCCAACGATCCATAAATCAATCGTAAATTTGCATCGTCGTAACAAAGGCTATTCAATTTTGGTTTATTACTGTGCTCTTTTTCTTATATACGCTCGCGGGCGTGCCGAAGAAGAGGACAGAGTTATAGGCCTACACGTTGCGAGCGAAGAGGATGCCGCACCGTTTCTGGTTTCGCACAGTACTGCCTCTGAAACGGGGAATTACACGACATTAACCTGTCCTAGCTCCTTACAAACCTGAATAATGTGTTAAACACTAACATTTGCATTTACAATTAATATATATATATATATATATATAATATTTCTGTATTAATATTATAAAAATTCTGTATAATATTTACCTTATTTCTTCCGTCGTGTGACTTCGTGTTGCGTTCGATGGAATATCTTTACGCGTTTCGAAACGTGTTTTGTCTTCAGAATAAAAAAATCACTCAAAGTGAGGTCGTTAAACATCAAAATTGCAAATATTAAAACAGTTCTACACATGTCCGCATTACATGAGTGCGCACTCGAGTCTCTCGGTATTTTCCTGTTGCTTTCCTCTACTATTGGGGAGTCAAAACTGGAACCCTTGGGCTGCCAGCTCTTATCGCAATGTGGACTGTGTAAATACCCGCTTACGCTACGCAATTACTGTACGCAATAATTTTCCCATCTATATTTTTATCGTCAGTAATTAGGACCAACTGTCTGGGGAGGTGTGGTTTGTATTAGTTTACTTGCGAACAGATTTTAATACTAAACAAAATAAATGTATTTAATTATGGCAAGGAAAAAACAAAATCGTTTTAATTTTTTCCAAACCTAATGTCTATTAATCCCAAAATTGGTGGAACAGGGAAATGAAGAAACAGATCAACGATACATGGGATCTAGTCGGCGAAATAACTGACCTTTTTTCCTTTCGTTGTAAACAGAACGAAAACGTTATAGGCCTAACATACTGTTACGACATTGCAGAACAATCTACGTGTTTCTCGGCTATTCCAGTGGAATCCGGCTGTAATGTGTATGTGCGTACACATTGCTGCTACTTTGAGATGGACAATTACGTGGCACGTGTCATGAATCCGCAACGAGACCATACCGATCCGCGCGTGCTGTGTTCAAGGCCGCAATCAATTACGTTCTAGTGTTTTGTAGTAGACGCCTATTAGCGAATATTCTGGAACTTTATCGGGTACTCAGCGACGCTCAGTTCAGTTTGAGTTGTGATTGAATCGAGTGCTGTTCGAAGTAATTGTAGCGAAGTGTTTTATAATTGTGCGGGACAATTGTAATACAATACAGTAATTGTCTTTTATATTAGTTGACATTTTTATTGCGTGTGAACAATTTTTAATTGATTTGTTGCAAGAGACTATCTTGTTGATTACAAACTGTATAATTGTGATAATTTAAGCTGGTGATTAGTGATTTAATTGGTGTCTTGTATTTTGTTTTCCACTGTACCATACGACGATCAGTAGACCGTCGTAACAATACGATGTTCAATATTCTACATTTAATTTTTAGACTGTACTTTTTTTACTTGTACTTACAATTACTTTCTATTTTTAGTAGGACCAAGAAAACGCTGATAATAGCACAAGCTGGGCTGAGATAATAATATTAACACTTTAATTACCAACGAAACTAAAACGCGACATTTATGTTGCCAACACCTTAAGTTGACGCGACACCAGCAGTGATTACATGTTAACAGCTGATTTTTCATTTCCCTCCCCCCGCTCAGAATTTCAAAGTAGACGTGCCCTTAGCTCTTAATACTACTATACGTAAATCGATAAATGGAGAAATTAAACATATGGTACTAGAAGAGCATGACCCCACGCGTCGAAGACGAAACATGATATAAATACACCTTGATTATTATTATTATTACGTATTATATAGTAGTATTAGATATTATATGGGAGAAATTAACAAAGTGCGAGGGGGCAGATAAAGGACAGTGAAGGATTGTGTGTAACACTGAAATTGTTGACAAGAAAAAGAAGAAACTATACGAGTTGGTGCGCGTGCGTGTGCGCGCGCGAGAGAGAGAGAGAGTGAGTGAGTGAGAGGACTGAAAGAGAGAAACATGGGCAGAGGTAAAAAAAATCTGTCGCATTAAATTCACGCCAACAACATTCTTAATGTCGTAATGACACAACAGTCTATGTTTACAAAAATTACTACCGTTGTGACGACACAAATATACAGATCTAATGTGTGTTGGCAAGCTGACGCGTTCGTACTACTAATTCATTCGAAGGCTGTATTCACTCCTGTCTGTATTAAAATAATACAAATGTTGTTTTATAGTAATAATATAATAATAATAATAACAACTATCACGATTTGTAGGCTTAAGCATTCATAACATAAACAGTTTTCTAACGTTCCCTCCTCTCAAGACTTCTACCAACTTTTTTTAACCTATTGATTTTACTCCATTTTTAATAATTCACCAATCCCTTCAGTTTATAACTTACTGCTTACATGTCGGAGTCATGTGATAGTATGAAACTTTTATTGAGCAGAATTCAGTATGACGGATATTCGTGGCATACCTACGGAGATGTGAAAGTAACGTAGTTTTACTTCGATTGCAGCTTGGATTCACTAAATTCTGTTGCCTTCTGTACGAGTGGGTAAATTCTATGCAGGAATGGGAAAATTATTATGTAAAAAAAAGCAGTGATCATTAAAGACAGAGGCACTGAGTGTAGGAGATCAGACCGTTGTAGGTCAAGTACCAGTAAAACCTGGAAAAGCTTATCGTCCACTACTACATATTAAGTAGGTTTAATGAAAATTATGTAAATGGAACGGATGTAATTTCGAAACTGTTAATTTCCTTCAAGTGTGTACTAAAGTAAAGAATGTTACAATTTATAAGTTGGTAATTACACCAGGTAGGCTTAAACAGGTAATGCTAACAACCAGTAGCCTACTGATTCGAATGTGTGTGTGAAGAGGGCTTTTGAGTCGATAATAACGCTATTACCTACTTGACACAGAAATTCCCGTGTCACCTGCATTTTGTATTATGCAAACGTTCGGAGGATGTAAATTTTTCAACAACATTGTTGGAGTGCCAACCTTTAGAATGAACCGTTGTGGCGGAATGCAAGATTGATTTAAAGAATTCAAAAATTCTTGGAGATAGTACACTATATTTTCAATATTAAATACGGTGTTAATAGATTCTTCGGACTTTTTATTATCCCCAGAAAATTTTTCCAAACTTGTATCATTATTTTCCTTCACAGATTCGATTCTTTGGGAATAACCACTTGTAATTTTTATCAAGTAAACACTTGACGTTTTGCACAGAATTTAGCAATTAATACAGTTGTACTATTTACTATGTCCCAGTTTTTCGTCAATTTCTGTGAAGCTATCGTCATTAGGAACACTACCGTCACCGAGGTGCAGTAAGTTTGTAGAAAAATCACCATCTCCTCCTCCTCCTAAATGGGCTCTCATATTGCTTTGCAAATTTAGTCTGAATAGCATTCCACATCGCCGAAGACTTTAAACACACTGAGACAATATCAGCGCGGGTTCCTCTTGCAGTTACCGGTAATCTCTAGCGAGAATCCTCTGAAATAAGAAATGTTACGCTACCCACTAATTGGTAATTTCTTAAGTCTTGGAGAGTTTGATTGACCGTTTCTATACAGTCCACAAATCGCCTTCGTTTTACCGTTCATGATTAGTTTCCGTTTTGATCGCTCTTTCTTTTGTCATGCCTCCTCTTCAATACGAATTGCTTTTTTAATAGGAGTCAGTGAGAGTACTTGACTTTTTCTTCTTGGCGAATTTTTATTTTATTTTTGCAGTCGCTTTCGGATAAGGGCGAATTTATTCTGGTGTCAATTGTGATAAGGTATTAGCAGATGTCTCGTTTATTCCCGACGTGGGAGGTCCGGCTACTGTGGTCTCTTGACAATCTTTTGTTGGTGTTAATCTTCCTTCATAATTACTTTTGTCTCCTATCTCTCTGTCAATTACAGGTGAACACAGAAACTCTTCGATACTGAATATATTTTCATTTAATGGCCAAATTCCAGTTGAACTAAAACCTGCTGTCAGTTAGATGGTGTAGCTGCCTTTGAAAGAGTATCTTTTGCTAGCCCAGGTATGTCATGGTTTTACCTGGGTTTATTGTCATCCAGCTCTCAGCGGCTGCACCGAAACAGGCCATATAAACACTTGTCTAATGGCTGAAGTCAGATTGTAACGGGTATGAGGTATAAACTGTTTCATAAATAGTAAAAAAAGAGAGGCTGTAATTTATCTTGATGGATGTGCTACTCCAATACAACCTGCTGGTCCATAAATAATCAAAGTGATATCTACATAACACTCTGTGGATATAACGATAAGTGGTGGTTTCCAGCTGCCATCTATGAAAATACCACTGGTTTCACCCTTTTCCAAAGGGGTAACCCTGCTGACTTGTTTATTTCCCTTCAAACTGACAACTTTGTTAGGACAGTGCACTGTTGTTATGCTGCCTGGTTTCCTTCACATTCCAAATATTGTGACAATAAAAATGAAGGCGACTTATCACAGAATTCCAATATTGAAGAAAGTTTTATGTTATGTTTATTAAAACTAAATGCTATTGCAAAACTTGTTGCTTCAGCCTCTCTAAAAGACAACCTTGAATGTCGCTGCATGAAGCCAGTAAAACAATCTTTTACCGGCCCAGTTCAACAGAAAATCGACATTATTTGCAAACACGTATTCGGAGGCTAACATACGAATATTCTTAGGGTACAAACCATAATAACTAACAGAATAGTGCAGATCATAACACAGAAATCTGATTTTTCTTTTTGTTCTTTCCTAAATACAAGTTGTGGAAAACGCTGAGTCTTTGTAGGGTTTGTGAGCTACATCGCCCCAGAAAGTTTTTCACTTGTACGTTTGAACCAAATATGAAAAAAAGAAAACAGAACAAAATGTTTTACTTACATTGTACCAACATACCACTTTCCTTCTGGTGAAATTGAAGGTACACCTTTAATTTTAAAATTAGTGGCTGAAGTGTAGTGCTGCTGGCCACTCTACCTTTAGTGCGTGTGTCGAACACTCACTTTAGGCAACCTATTCTACCTCCTAAATTTCCTAGGCGGCATAAAAAGGAGCCATTATTACTATTATCATTTTAAAAATTTTAGTTTTTTAGGATTTAATAAACACGTAATCTTCATTATAGGATCACAAGTAACTGACACATAATTAATTCTGAGATCTGTTAGGTTATGAATTAATTTTCTTTTAAAAGTTATAGAGAAACATAACTTGCCCTCATGTTGCCACATTGCTTTTGTATTAGTATGATTCAATTGTACACTTACCATGGATCCATCAAAGTACGTAGCTGTAAACACCCATAGCAAATTAGTGACAAAAAGGTTGCTTTACACGTTCTAAAATACAAAAGGGAACAAAGACTCATTTTACTGTACACTGCTATAATCAGACTGGAGGAGCATGTACTACAAGCTATAACAAAAACGTTATACAGTTGCAGAGGTGCTGCGACTAAGGGACACTTGAAGAAGTACAAAGTATCAACTTATGTCTCTCTGCTCTCCCCTATATGGTAATACTGTCTTATAACGACTGTTAAACAAATCAAATGCATTGTATACCTTTATATGTGTATTTATACACAATATATCATAAACGTTTTTTGTGGCAAAAATACCTTTATATGTGTATTTATACACAATATATCATAAAAGTTTTTTGTGACAAAAATATCTGTCAAATTTTTGTATGTTGTAATGGTACATATAACACTACCAACACCAGCGTACCACAAATAAGTTGAAAGCCACTAAAATTAAGAATACCTACAAGGTCAAGCATACGATCATGGATAAAAAAGGAAGTATCATAAGCCAAAACCAAGTGAATTAAAATGAAGAAGGAATTACCAGTAAATGTGCAACTAAAGAAGATAAAGCAAGACTAACGACGAGACGACATACATAATTACCCAATAGATCAAACAGTGAGAAGGAAACCCATTAAAGACAAAATCAAGAAGAAACCTATTAACCATGAGAAGGAAACCAGTGAAAACAACGCCATGAAGAAACTTATTAAGAGGGAGGAAGGAATCGGTGAAGAGAAGAAGAAAATATCCAGATCAAACACAAAGAAGGGAGATAACATGAATTATAATGAACTAACATATGGCAATAAAAGAATTATTATAAAAGAAGAAAGAATAAATGGAATAAACAACATGATTTAAACCCCTAAGCTGCAAAACAAATTGACACTGACCAAAACTTATTAAGTGAATACCTTCCTTGACAATGTAATACAAACAATAATCAATAAGAATGAATTATTGAACATAAAAAGTAACAAAGAGAATGAATAATAATAAGTTCTTAGCTAAATTATGTGTAGACATGAAAAGAGGGCTATGTCCAAAACACCAATGACCAATTGTAAAGTGGAATTGATATTAGAAATAACCACTAATTACCAATAGTAAAGACTGTAAAAGATAAACAAAATGTAATCTAATAATAACCAATAGATATACCAGTACTACATAAAGTCAAATAAATCAAATGTAATACAGAAACACAAAACCGACAATAATCCATTGTTGTATATTATAACTAGGCTATATGCTTGCCATAGAATGGATGCATGATGAACAAAATTATCTTGTAAACTTATCATAAAAGAGTAGGAACTAAACCAACAACATTGAATGAGGCAGAATACTATTCGAATAAGTAAATTCAAGGATTATAGCCACCCAAATACTAATAATAACAATAAAAATAAATAAACCATGTTGACAGCTAGATGCAAGTAATCTTGGTTACTTTAAACCAAAGAAATTATCAGTATAAATGCAGAATGAACTACTGCACAATAATAACAGTGCTATCAAAACAATGATAAGAGATATTCAAGCAATAATGAGAATAATTTGATAGGATTACAACCCATATAAAAAGGTAACTTCCTAAAGTATAGTAAACTCACTTAACAAACTATAGTTAAGGTAATAAAATCATAAGATGAAGAAAAAGGACACTATCAGAAGTGACAATGACGACTGCAGTATGCATAGGCCATAATAAAATGTTATTAACTATTAATGTTAGTATAATAGTAAGTATCATGTACATGTTGTGTTTATGTTAGTGTCTATACAGGAAAGTACCGAGCAACTCACCGCAGCTAATAATAGAAGAGTCGACGCAACTTCTTCAGAATCGAACTCAAGAAATGGAACAAAAAATATTCTAAACTGTTTAAACAAAATTAATAAACGACGTCAAAGAGTAAGTAAACCGATTTATTCATATCGGATTCAACAATAGATTGAATTGGGTAGAATAAATCAATAAACCAAAAATTAATAATAAAAACCAAAACGTTAAGAATAATAATAAAACAGACGATCTCGTCATGCTAAAATGTTGATACACACTTTTAAAGAGAAAATTACTTAAAACTTCGAATCTAACAAGAAAAATATTGTGTTGAGTATTCATAATACAAACCCTTAGATATCAAATATGAAATGAAAATATAAGAACCAAGTTAAATGTATATTCTATAGCCGGCAGAATAAGAGAAGGACAAATAAAATAGAGGCAGGATATCAAGAGAATGGAAAACATGAGACTACCTAAACAAGTAATAAGATACAGACCTCAGGGAAGACGAGATATAGATAGGGCAAGGAAAAGAGATGCCTTCAGTGAAGGCAAAACGGGCTGTAATACTATACCTTGACGTGGAGAAGATTCATAATACTTAATAGCACACTTAAAAACAAAATATTGGTATGGAGAATCATACACGACTTCCATGTTCTAAGATTTATATTTAAAATCATTTTCGAAATATTTCCATTGAAACTACTTCTTTCTACTTACTGCTTCAGCCACTTACTGTGGTCACTAACGTATACCACCTCACGTTATCGCACTTGATTTTCACTGATGATGGAAGTCGATGGCACTGCCGAAACGTCTGGTTTTGCAGAAAACATTGGTCTATGGCCAAACAGGCCGGGAAGGAATTTTAAAAACAAACTGCTTCTTTGTTGCCAATAACGTAGTACATATATAAAAAAAAATATCAGGTAAACTATTACAACAAAAAATGTTTCAGGTAAACTACCCTTTCCCCGTAACCGATCTTCACCAAAATCAATAGGCCTTGAGTCCTCTATAACTCAGGCACATATGTAAAAAATATCTGATTCTGTTTGAATTTACGGCAGTTATCGTTGGTCATGAAAAAATTTCTCTTGTTACAACATAAAATATTGCAGGTAAACTACCCCTTTATCTTAACTGATCTTCACAAAAACCAATAGGTCTTGAATACTCTACAATACAGGGCTGTATGCAAAAAATTATTTGATTCTGTTTGAATTTGCGGCTCTTATCGTTTGCCATAAAAAATCTAGACAGACAGACACTCAGACACTTTTCAAAAAATTACTTTTTTTCATGTTGTGAGGGTAGTACAATCAGAATCTGCAAAAATCTCTAACACGATTTTTTTTGCCATCACCATACTTCCATTTCCTTATGGAACATGAAAGTAAAATCAAAGTAAAATTCTGATGGCAACAAAAATCATATATTCTATCAAAAATTGGGGATATACATTTTTGGTAGATATTTGGTAGGCCTACTTGCATTGCACAAGGAATGTGTTATTTTCACTAGGTTAGAGATAAAAAACGACTTACAAGTACATTGATTTTTATTACAAAATTTATAGAATACAGTTTCAATTCTATGGTATCAATAATTCATAAATATTAAGGATAAAGAACAATTTATTTCTTCAGAGAAGATACATAAAAACATTGCACAAATAATACATATCAGACAAATATTATTACAACAAAAATACCACACAGACATTAGGGCTTTGTTACTTTATCACTAACTATAAGATTACATTAATAAAGTACATAGAATATTTATTTACAAGAACATAATTACAAAAAGTAAAAACACCTTTCATGAAATAAACATTTTATTTATTACATCAAACATAACTAAACACAGATGACAATATAAATGAACTAAATAAGGTTTTTCTGCTAGGGAGTGTAGGATTGATTAATTAGTTTAAATTATTAAAAAAAAAGCATAAACTATAAATAGAAAAACAAGACTGGTATGTTTACAACAAAATGAAATCTTCAAGTTACATTTAAACTACACCTTTTTAATATGGCGCATTAATATTTCACCTCTCGCACACACAAAGAGAGAGAGAGAGAGAGAGAGAGAGAGAGAGAGAGAGAGAGAGAGAGAGAGAGAGAGAGAGTATTTCATACTAATAAACAGGTACTACTTTACATATGATTTAAATCCGTATCTGCATTTTGTAGTTAGCAGGTTTCATCCTTATCAGCTACTTGTAGTGTACGCCATTTTATTAATGATGCCTGATCTATCAGTTAGTTGTTTTAAAATTCGATTTTCAAATCAAATGTGTTTGATTGGATTAGACAAACAGATTAACCTATTTAACTGACAGCAAAAACTACAAATTTCGCCTTTGTTGCTTACTGCATACTTCCAGTATGTCAGGATGTCCAAAGTAAACAGATTATTATAACTCACAACTCTCATAGATTCATTTAATTTGTTGCAGTTATTCGGCTCCCCTTGCCGAATGCAACAAGCGTTAATACTGATTCAATTAAAATAAGTTTAAATAGTCGCGCGACGGAAAAATATTCGTACTTTGGTCAGCGTTCCCTATCGTCACCCCTCCCCGCCCCTTTTCTAGAAAAGCTTTTCGCTCGACAAGTTCAGTCAGTCTACCATTAAACTGCGCTGTGAGCAGAGTCGTCCGTCGCCTCTGGGTGGGTCCTAAGGTTGGAAGTTTCATCACCAAGTAAAGCTTGGTTCCACGTACAGGCCCACGAATTGATTCGCCACATGATTTCTTCATACTTCCAAGAATACGTGCGATGGCACGCCGTATGAACAGCGCAGAAATACGGCTTTCCACGACTGGCTTACCACTTCTATTACTGAACTTGTCGAGCGAAAAGCTTTACTAGAAAATGGGCGGGGAGGGGTGACGTCAGGGAACACTGACCAAAATACGAATAGTTTTCCGTCGTGCGACTATTTAAACTTATTTTAATTGAATCGGTATTAACGCTTGTTGCATTCGGCAAGGGGAGCCGAATAACTGCAACAAATTTTTGAGAACATTTAATTTTCTGTTTAGTCTAGTTTAGCGATTGTAGATAGGCATTAACAATGCCCAAAAATTAAGCAAAAGAGCGTGACGTGACAAATCAGGAAACAAATATTTTAATAATTGTAAAAAGTTTTAACCTATATAGTGTTCAACCTTTGGGGAACCTCTTTTGACCAACATGCATAAAACTCTATTGTGAAACACACGTTTGTCGGCCGACAAAATATTAGTTCAAATGAGTTAAAACAATAGTGTAATCTACAGAAAGGGGACAGTCAAAGCTAGCGTCCAAATTTTAACATTTTAAACCTATTTTCAGAGTGTATGGTGAACACAGTGACTCAACCGCGATGGCAAAATAACTGGACAAAGTCTACAACGAGGATGAGTACAAAAAATAACTTTTAACCAATTTCCCACTTAAATTTATTAACATCATTTAAATTCACTTACAGAAGTAATAAAAGTAATAAAATAAAAGAGCTCAATAAAAAGGGGTAAAAAGTATAGGTAATAATGTGTAAAAAGGAGTGAGAGTGTGAGTGAAACAAAGAGAAATAAGAAACGTAAAATACTGGTTTGCCTATTTTAATTTATATATTATAGTTTATAACAATTTATTATTTGTAATTTCCTTTACATAATGCTGATGGTGTATAGTGTACAGTAGCTTTGGGAAGTTTGTTTTAAAACAGGAAGGAGAGGGCGAGAGAATTTAAGTGTGGCATAAATATTAGATAAGATTTGTTCGTAACGTAACCATGTATTAGCGTAGTCATTGTGGCTAGTTGCTTAATCCTATGTTCTGTGCTAAAAACTTCGTCTCACGACCTTGAGAGTTTTCTTTATATGAACGGAAGTCAGATAGCAAAATATATCCGAGTTTTCTTAAGGGAAAGTTTACATATTTATCTTCAAAATATGTTGGCTACCTCAGAGATTGTCTGATGGGAAGGCAAGTTGAGAAGCGAGGTTAAGGCGGTACGAAGGTAGGTAAAATAGAATTAAGGCAAATATAATTTATTAAAACGTATATTTCTTAACAAGAGTAAATTTTATTCCTGTATTTATTTTACAAGATACTGATGTATTTATACAAGAAAATTTAACTATTCTTAATAACATACTGACGAAGATAGTTTAGTATAGTAATACAGTAAGTTTAGTATTCTTTGGAAACAGTAGTACTTTTATTAGAACCTGTTAGTGCTATTAGGCTATTTTTGGAAAGGTTTCTTGAAATACTGTACACCATAAATCTCATAACCAATAAATGAAAATCAACTACATACTCAACTTAACATTTGTACTCACAATTAAAGAAAAGATAAAACAGAATACACATTTGACAAATTAAGTTAATGACATGGGATTAGTGACTGTTTACATAAATATTGAACTAAGAATAAACATACTATAATAATTTTAAAAAATAGTAAAAATATGACTGCTGAAAATAAAAACAAAAATAATCAGATACCTTGATTATTCATTGACGATTTTATTCTTCTTATAACTGGTGACGGAATCTTGGTTTTTCCTTTAATTATATTGTTGACATAAGTGCATAGCTGTTGTATGCTTCTCCCACTCAGTGCTGGCTCATTTTCATATACTTTTATAATTTTTTTACGCTCTGGAGCTTCATTTTGTACAAAATAGTTTCCAAAATGTTTATAGAGGACTTCTTTTTCCTCCTCTGACCACCTAGTTTGGTGTATATTCTTCACTTTTGGTGCACTTATATTTGAAGGAAGTGAACCACTATCAGATAATTCTTCTTGACTGGTGTTCTGTTCCTGGTCATCCTGACTGGAATTACCACCATGAGAAATCTGCGCATCTTCATCAGGAAGTGTCATTTTAAGAAGGCGATGCCCGACTTGTGACTTCTATATTAATACTAAAGGCAACTTATAATTTGATTTGTGAACATTAACATCATGGCCCATAAATGTAGCCAAGTTTTCAGTAAATGTATCATTTCTTTCATGAAGTTGCGAATTTGTGGCTGCATGGTGTCTCAAACCTGTTGCAGTGAAGTGTTCTGGGATGATTAAGGGAAATCTCTTTTTTACATTCTCAAGTACCTTTGTACCATCGTACGTGATATCACTATCAGGCCTAGCAAACAGTAAAGGGCTTTCAATTTGAATTTTGGGACGACTAGCAATCAAAGCATCAAGTGCAGAACGCATTGATTTGGTTAAAATAATTGGTACTTTCCTGGTGTTTTTACCAGGAACATGGAAGATACTGAGCTCTTCACCACTTTGTCTTTCTTCATCAGTAAGTACATATTCTTTCGTTTTTGATATTGCATCATTTTGTATGACAGCTTCATAGTGAATCATTTTTGCATTTACTACCTCCCCTGGTCTTCTTCTACTTAAAATAATTATGTGGGCTATTAGATCCTTCGCTAAGGCTTCATAGTTCGTAGGTGAGGGATTCTTACACAGTTTTTCAACAAGGCTACTGTAGCCAGTACTGAGACTTGAACAAAGTAAACGAATATCATCATCACTGGGCAATATGTCTATCTTTTCAACTCTTTTCTTTTTTCTTGTTTTTTCTGCATTGGAATTAATTTCAATTTTTCATTCTGTGGCCATTAGGTGTAAGAAATCATCAACAGTTTTCTTTATTTTACTTTTTTCTGGGGATATTAGATAATTGTCCTTAACAGTAAGTGATTTCAGAATATCAGCGCAGCTTTTTAGGGATGAACAAACTCGTGGTGCAAAACTTGTCACACCAGCTTCTCCTGTCTCTTCATTACAGTCACTAAGGTTACGAACAACTTCTACCAAGTCATCAAACATTGAAGGAAGCAGACAGTCTTCTAGGTATTCAATATCTGCATTTCTTTTCTTCATGGCTAACAATATTCTTGCCAGGTCACGCATTTTAGATGAAGTATATGATTGCTGATGCCTATCTCTATGATGGTTATAAAAACGAGTAGCAAAAGAAACAATCAAAGGATCACTTTGAGCTGTTAATGATATCTTATCTTTAACCATATTATAAAAAACATTTTTTTGCAATTGCAAACTAGCCAAAGCTAAAGTAGACTCAGGAATGAGCATCTGTGATGCCCCTTTTAAAACTCTATTTCTCATTTGCTTTCCAGCAACCATGCCATCACAGTTAACACCATCACTATTACTGTTACTGCAAGAATGAGGATTTTGGTCACACTTTCTGTTGTGAAGGTATTGATTTTCTTTTCTAAATGAGCCTAAACAAAAGGTACAGGTAACATGAGTAGATGCTGTGACTTCATACAACTTATTAGCAGGTCTCCTAATCGGCATAAGTTCACCTTCTACTTCTCCATTAATTACCTTTAAGTTATACAAGTGGTTCCCTTTTTTCCTAAGCTTGTCTGTTATAATACATCTCTTTCTTTTTCTTTCTTTAACATTTTCATCCAATATATGCATGTAAGTCTTAACTTCTTCTTCCTTCTTATGAAATGTTATGATGTGACGACAGAAATTTGTTACAATCCTTAAGCAATATGGACAACAATTCCGTCTTGTTTTTTCGCACAATTTTGTTTGGTTTGACACAAGGTTATTGGGTTTTTGATAATTTTCCTTTTGACTGCACTTTAAGATCCGGAATTCCTAAAATTATCATAAAGAAAATTTACTCAAATAATAGTATCATAGGAAACTAGAAGTAATGCAACTGTATAAGGTATCTGTAAAATTGATTCCATTGTTATGAACAATATCTAAGCACAGGATGCAATTCAAACATTTATTAATTAAAGTACATTAAAGACATATGCCTTTTATTTTTACTCATTACTAAGTATCCTAGGGGCTGTATATAGTTGTCAGTTTGAGAATGCAATAACTTTCATTAAATAATAGGCCTACTGTAAAAGGCCACAAGAGAGGATCATCTATATTACATAATTTCTTGATCAGGTAGAGAAAGTTGCATGAGTGTACCACATCAAAACTTTCTTTTGATGATGGTCTCATTTAACCATACACAGTAATACATTGCACGAATTGTGAGAAAAATTCTACCAGTTACATGCAGTTCTGTTTTCAGTGTAATAAAAAACGTGTTTTCCTTTCATTAGCAAACATTTTTATATGTACTATACTTAAAGCCTATTTGTTATGTTTTTTTCCATTCAAAATAGTTATGAGAAAATCTGGAATACGAGCTCAAGTATTTCAATTTGTCATATCCTGCAATTATTAATAATTTGTGGTTATGTTTATAACATAAAAATATAATTCCTATAAATAGTATAACAGTAATAGCTATATACACACAGGAGAGAGAGAGAGAGAGAGAGAGAGAGAGAGAGAGAGAGAGAGAGAGAGAGAGAGAGAGAGAGAGAGGGGGGGAGTTAACTATATAAGAATACAGCAGTTTAAAGGAGAAATTTACCTCCAAACTTATAAATCTTGCGCAACCACCTGGTGATATTGTAAGAGGTTCTACAACAACGGACTCTGTAACAAAGAATCAACAAGAATTTTAGCTAACAGAGAAAAATAATTATCACTGCCAGTATCAACAAAAGTGGAAATTACTAAATGAAATATTGCAATTTTATGGGAAATAACGTTATTAAACTAATTATGTACTTTATTCAGAACTTTTGTTTTTCCAGCAGCTTCCAAAACTCTTTATATAAAAAGTAATATAAACAAACTTATTTAGAGCTTCTAACAATACTTATCTTAAAATTATCATATGATTATACTTTCCAAAGGAAGCCCCTGATTTGAAAGCATCGACACCCTATAATACTACTAATTTAAAATGATTCCAACTACTATGTTACTAAATTTTCTCATTTAAAATGTAAATGGGACTGTTAATAACTTTATATTGTTGTCATTAACAAGACAAAACACAATCATTAATGGCTATTTTATCACAAACTTCGAAATCTCCTATAAAGCTTGCTCAATGAAATAGGACATTCCTGATGCAGAAAATTAACTTTGCCATAACACAAACTAAATAACGCCCAAACAAAAAATTGCTTTGAAAACAAAACATTAATGAAATATGGTATGACTTCATTGTGCTACATTCAAAGCTGATTTTCTTAATTGATTTAAAGTATACAAGTCTAGTTTGTCAAGTAAAGATAATTTAGGTAAACCTAACACTACTTATGAAACAAACATTAAATCAAATATGCTAATGTTACAAAATTCACAAATAGAAAAAAATAAAATTTGAAATTATCTATAGGCTGAATTGCTTTGATTATATTACCTTCTCCACTTGATATGTTTTCCACATCAATATCATCTGATGTCGTCGATACTACTGATGGTGCAATAATAGACATTTTTTCCCAGTCAATTCTGGAAAGTTCAGGAGAAACCTGAAAGATCATTACAAAACTCGTACATAATTTTTCACCAACTTAATAATTAAGAATATTAAGCTAATAATTAAGAGAATAATTTATTTTCTTAACCTAGCACAATATTTGTAGGTTAGCACTATGAATTTACAAAAAGTTAATGGATTTTGTGTAAATTTCTAAAAAAATTAAATTTACAGCATAATCTAGTAGTTATTTTATAGTAATCTATTTTAATTTAAATGAACTCAATTCTAAAAGTTAAAAACAAACTTACATACTGCAGATCCTCTTGTTGTTCAGCTAGCACTATTGGTTGGTTACATCCCTGCACTGAAGATTCCTGAAAAAGATTTCTAATATAATCATACAAACTCGAAAAACAAAAATCTGTTCAAATGATTAACATTGAATAATATAATCCTGATGATAGCTAACAAATACACTACCGATAATTCATCCAGACTGTATCATTTAAATCTACTATTAAGTATAACACAACCCATAAAATTTTTTAGAATATTGATATTAATTTTTTTAAATTTCATGTGATATTAGTTGAGTATCATTTAGGAGGTTAAACAATATAAATACAATTCTACACATTAAGTTACAGATTATAAATACAGATAATAAGACATTAAATAAAAATAACTATATAGGCCTACATCAATTATCGGGTTTAAGTACCTGCTGTAAGCAGTGATAATTTTAGTTTACTGAGCTTTAATCAGACTTGCATGCAATAATAAATTTTACATAAGATAAAAGAACGATGCTTTCTTTAGTCACCAGCAAAACCTTTTCTGTCTTCAAGTTAATATTATAAAATTTAAAAACAGCACAATTCTATTAAAAAATTTAATCAAGATTAAAATGCATGTTTAAGTCAAAAATTAAAGAAGTCTCAGTTCAAATTCTCTTTTCACTTTTTCTTTTACCTGACAAATGTTAGCCCTTAATTTTTAAAGCAGAGCTGTGTTAAAATAAAATTTTTATGTCAAATAAATTACAATTTAATGGACTCGATGTTATGAAAGTAACTATGTGTACAAAATATTACAACAGTTTGCTTCCGTATTACAGTAGCCATAGGCCTATATTATAAATTTTGTTATATTAGGTGTTAAAATTAACCTTAACTTATTAAGTCATATCTTATTTAATTAATTACGTTTCTCTGAAAAATCCTGAATTTGAAAGTATATTTAGAGTAATATAGTGGGACTGAAGAATAAAATAAAATATGTTAACTAGTTAAATACGAGCAGAGTACAAATTAAATATATTATGGTAAGGCCTACCATCTTGTGTTAGGTAGGACCTCATTTTACGAATAAAATGACTTACAAATTGGATACATTACACAAATATAGGTAGGCCTTACCATATTTACAATTTAATCTAGAATTTACGAACAAAATTTAGCATAAATTTCAGGCCTAATCTACCACTCAAACTTACTTGATCAGACACTTGTGTGTCTCCTAAATCTTGTTCTGTGTAATATGTGCAGCAATCATTTGAAAATCGATCGCATACATTTTCAGGAAACAGAGCCCGTCTTACATCTGTAAGAAAATTAAAATTATGTAATGTTCATACATGAATCACCATAAAAGTAATAAATGGAATTTTTTTAGAGTAGACAAAATAATTGTCAGACTTACAGGAGTATCTATAATAAAGAAAAAAATATTTAATTATATTGCAGTCAGTGCCCTCACAGGG
Source organism: Magicicada septendecula (assembly GCA_034769895.1). Lineage (NCBI taxonomy): Eukaryota > Metazoa > Arthropoda > Insecta > Hemiptera > Cicadidae > Magicicada > Magicicada septendecula. The sequence goes on along the minus strand of CM068376.1, from coordinate 162,365,596 downwards.
ACTTTTTTTAAAAATCAGTTAATTAATCTTAGTTTTAAGTTAACTAGAGTTTAAGGGGTGATTTTATACACCAAATATAAGGTAACATGAATAAATTAACACTGAATTTACTACGTTCCCAGTCAAATATGAAAGTAAAGTATGAAAATATATGTAGACATGCACTATTGGTGTAAGTTCTGGAGCTAAAGATAATTCAACTGTGATACAGAACTTAGTCTATTATACTTAACACCCAGGCCTATAAACTTTTAATCTTTTTCTAAAAGTAATTAATTTTATTTCAGAGTTAGGTTAGGCTTACAGGCTAATCCGCAGTAAGTTTAGCTAAATCAGTTATATTATCATAGGCCAGACTTAATCTAAATAAAATTATTCTGTGTAAAGGTATCAGTAACTTGATATTTATACAGAATAAGCATTTAATACAGAATACATATTTCATTTAACTGGAGTCAGTTCCCTCACAGGGTCTTTTTCAAAAATGGGTTAATTAATTTTATATTTTTAGTTGATTAGAGTTAAGGGGTGCTTTTATACACTGAATATAAATAACAATTAAAACTATATGTACCTTTTTTTGCTGTAGGTCTCCTAGGCCTAGGCCTACTTTCACAGTCATCTGAAAAGTAAAATATGACAATTGATGTAGACATGCAAGTATCTGGAGCTAGAGACAATTTACTGTGATAAAGAACTTAGCCTATTATACTTAACACCCAAGCCTACATAACACAAACAAATTTTGATTTTTTCCTAAAAGTAATTCATTTTATTTCAGATTTAGGTTAGGCTTACAGGCTATTCAGCTGTAAGTTAATCGGCTAATGCCCTGCTAGTTTGCTAGTTTTGTTAACATAATTAATCTTTCAGCGAAATCAGTTCTATTATCGCAGGAACTTTGCTGTTGTTAATAATACATCAGCACAAAACTAACTGGAAGTTTATTCCTAGTCCTAGGGTTATAGAATCAAAGTCTTATCTAAACACTGAACTATCCTTAACTGATAATTTCATGTTATGACATCCAACTTGCATACAATACAATAAATACTCATGTTCTTGTATACCACAAAGAATCTATGATTTCTATTCAAATATTATTATTCTGATATTTTGATTTTTCTGTTTTACCCTGCACTTTTCAAAGCAGGAATTACAATATTAAAGTTTTACAACAATGCATCTAATAAAATTATTCTGTGTAAAGGTTTAGTAACTTGATATTTATATCACTATTGTATTAACAACTCGGAACACTAAGTGTGTTTGATATTTATGTAGCATAATTGTGAGATCTAACGTATAGCGAAGGTGACGCGTAAATGACTGGTTTTATTAATGCAGTAAAGGAACAAATCTAATTTAAATAGTCTTTGTATTATTTTGGAATTCAATTTTTTAAAGCAAATGATAATACCTTATGCACCTTTGTAAAGGTTTTTACTTATTGGGGATAAGTGAACTGAATTAAAACATCAAACAAATGATTTTTGTTTCACAATCAAAACAATAGGCCTACTGTATTAAATTTATTATGGCAATTCTATTTACCCTAAAACTCCGTGACAAACACTAGTTTATTCATCAAGCAACAGGTCCGTTAAATAAATATGAATTATTATTATTACGAATAGACTTATTACTACAATACAAAACTCCAGAATTTTTGTTTTTGTATAAATTGGCCCGCTAATAATGAAAAAATAAAATTGTATTAATTAAATTAGAATGCTAACTTGCTCAATTATTAAATTTTGGGCAGAACACAGTGATATTAGGCATAGTTGGTTCTATAACAGATACGTGTTCGACAAAGTAATCTAGACATGAAAACATAACCTAACGTAACACCTAATATGCTACAAATAACGGACAACATACACTAAATAAATGATCATCTTACCTTTCATTTTTATCCCTAGGGCTTCCAACATCTTCCTGCTCCGACTACCCATGGCAAACAAAAATAATACTGTCCCACACACCTTACTTATTACCGTGGACACGCTGAATTAAGCGCAAATTAAAACTATTGGTTGGCGCTTTTTCTTCATTGCACACAGACCTTACCTATTACCGCGAACACACTGAATACTGAACAAAGCGCGAACTAAAATTATTGGTTGGCGCCTTTTCTTCATTGCACAAACTAAACAGAGTAAACACATGGTATAAACACACTTCCCTCTAGTGTCTGTCTTTTGCACATGTTATACATTTAATAGAATAATATATTAGAGATGACAACAAAATTAAATTTTTACTCCCATAAGAACGCATGGTGTTAGCCTAGGTATGTTGTATTAATTAAATTAGAATGCTAATTTGCTCCATTATTAAATTTTGGACAGAACACAGTGATATTATGTATAGTTGGGTCTATAACAGGTAGTGTTACAAACCCAAAGGAATCTAGACATTCATACATAACCTAACACAGCTAATTTGCTACAAACAACGGACAACATACACTAAATAAATGATCATCTTACATTTCATTATTATTCCTAGCGCCTCCAACATCTTTACTATAGTAACATCTTTTTACTTCGATTTGCAATCGCAAACACTACAATACGAACAAAATTCTGTCCCACACACCTTAACAAACGAAAACAAATTACCTCACAGCGCCAACTAAACTAATAGCCGGTCAACAACTAAACTAATGGCCGGTCGCAATATTTCGTTATACCTACTAAACAGAATAAAAACACACTTCCCTCTGTAGTGTCTGTCTTTTTTACACATGTTAAACATTTTATAGAATAATTATTATGAATGCCAATATGGCCGACTAACTACCCATATTTCATTATATACATTTGTATATATCGAACAGGTTGTCTGGCTTCAGCGTACAGCAAAAATACGATGTATAAAAATTTGTATAAGTTTTTCGTACGCTGACACACCATAACTTGGGCAAAATAACTTCATCACCTAAAAATGTACTTATACAAGTTCGTCAAATTTGTTTTAGATACCCTGGGTAAAAATTGGGGTGTGATGAAGAAATTATGCGGCGCTAAGTCTATATATATATATTGCAACGATACAGCCATATGCTGTATTAGGCATTGATTTGAATAAATATAAAATTTGTAGAATTATTATAAGTTAGGGGTAAATGGACAGGTCTGAGAGTGTAAAAATATTTCATTGTTAGATTAGGGGAGAAATTAACCTGTTTCGACAGGCAAGGAACACCTGCTCGATTGTATGTGTGTTACGCGTGTATCTTGTGTGTGTTAGTGATGCATGTACAGACAGGAATCTCAGCTACCCACCCCAAGTAATTAATAAAATAATTATTTAATTCCACTGTGTAAAAACTAATTAGTTTATAAACAAACAAAAGGCACCAAAGTGTGTGTAAATTTTATAGTTATCCCCAGTGAGAAAATGACGTTAATAGGACACGCTACGCGAAGTCAGTGTGAAATAAAAGTGCCAAAAAATACGCAAATTACCATAAGACGCTCAAATTAATACAGTGAATGCTTAATCAAATTAGCTATGGTTTGTGCTATCTCGATTCCGTGCAAAACATTGCTATTTGCTAATAATTGCAAATATATGAAAAGGTCCGGGAGTGGGGGCTATCACATTATCACATGATCTGCAGGTATTGACAGGACGATTTCGGAGCCAACTGGCACGGAATCTCGAGAGGGTATAAATTAAGGGTTCGACTGAAAACCCTTCTCTTCTTTTCAAGACACAGTTGCAGTCGGACATGCTATCCGTCGGCAGAACAGGTTTATTTTTTCCAAGTCTCATTAACGAACTAATAAGACGTTCAACAATTAGGTTGACAATATTTCGGAAAGCGTAAAGTACCGGGACCGTGTAAGTCTACAAAGAGTATCTACGGAGAAGCTACCAGAGCGACGAGGGATGCTGGACGTTAGACGATGTTTTTTGGACGCCTAACCAACGTTTAAGATCAACCTTGCAGCAGATAGTAATTCTCTGAGGCGGACCACACACTGCTGGAGAATGACGCTGGATTCTATACATATCCAGGACCACGCCAGGCCAGGAGGAATGGAAAACCAACTCTGGACAACACTGGACCCCGTCAATAAGTCGTAAGATCATCAAAACTCGAGGTGACATGCATAATGCATTTATAAATGATTTTAAAAAAGAGCTCATAAAGACTATATCAAAAGACAATAAATTAAAACAAAGAAAAAAAGTTATAATTAGAAATAATATTTTAGAAATGTAGATAAATGTTTAGTCGTAAGAATCAGCGATCGCATATAAAGAAATAAGAAAAAAAAGAATTTAAAGTTGAGAGAGTAGATTTTGTTTATCAAAGTAAATAGTTAAATTGATTTGATATCTCAATTATAGAAAAGAATAATTTAAATTTGAATATAAAACAAATGCCAGTCTAAAAGTAATTAATATAAATTTAAATTTAATTTTAAACATTGGTATAGACTGAGCCAGTTGAAGTCAGATCTGAATTAAAAGAATTCAATTCAAATTACATTTTAATTTTATTTGTTTTAGTAAATCAAATTTTTAATGAAGAAATTTGTGTTAGTGGTTGAAATCACAATCAGAATGATCACTGTTGCACACCACTATATAAAAATTACAATCAGAATGATCACTGTTGCACACCACTATATAAAAATTATCCCGATTAGCGCTTTCAAGCTTCACAGCCCATCGTCAGATCGGAATAGGCAGGAAAATATTATAATTTTTATATAGTGGTGTGCAACAGTGATCATTCTGATTGTAATTTTTATATAGTGGTAAATCAAATTATTAACATGTCTAGATTAAGATTATTAACATGTCTAGATGTAAGAGGGTTTTAAATGTGTGTAACACCGTATAGTATAAGAGATAAACATTTAATAATGAGTGATATCGTGACCGAAGATTATTAATGATGTTTATTATTTATAAGATTGAGTAAACAATAAATATGAAATTTTAAATAAGTAGGGTAAGAATCAGAGTTCTAACGCGGAAGTGACGTCACAGCCCCCCCTTTTGGCGCGAAATTCAAAAATCCAGGTGGTGGGGGTAGACTTCCGCCGCAGCGTGTCGTCTTGTGCAGAGGTTATGATGGACCGGGGGGGTAGTGGTGTGTCCCACGTGACCTCGATGGGCGTACCGAAGTTGTCGGCCATGTTGTCGGCCTTCGGCCATGTTGTCGTCGTCGTCCATTTTGTGGGGTTACGTGTGCGTTGATTGGCGGAGGCGTGGCCGCCGTTCGCTGTTCGCCGTCCGGCGGGGGCTTGGCCGCGGCCAGGTCGTGGCTTGACCGCCGCCTGGAGTGGTGGGGTCGTCGTCCATTTTGTCGGCTGTGTGGTGGCCATGTTGGGAAAGCTGGGATGTTGTCGGATTGTGCGAGTGTGCTGGTTAAGGTTGGGCCACGTTGCCGCATCGTGGTGTGTTATAGTGTATGGTTTGGATATATGCTTTGTTTTTCCGGAAGGTTAGCCGTGTTGGAAAAGCGTCGACGTTGTCAACTTGTGCCGGCCACGTTGTCGGCTCGTGCATGTGTTATAGTGTACGGGTTTTGTATATGTTTACACTGCCACCATTGTCTGTCGACGTTGTCAACTTGTGCGCCACGTTGTCGGCTCGTGCATGTGTTATAGTGTACAGGTTTTGTATATGTTTACACTGCCACCATTGTCCGTTGACATGAAGAGGTGAATTGTGCATTGTTGCCAACTTGAGAACTGTAATAACGTAGGTCACATTGTCAACTCGTGCATGTGGTAAGTATATATTGTATAAATAAAAAAAAGCACATCATCAGTGTGAAATTTTTGTTGACGCAGTCTTTCGGTGCAAAATTTAAAATCATTTCACTTGTAAATATTGAATATATGCATTTATGCATATATATTTATGCATAAATAATTATTACTATAGTAATCTATATTGCACGAACGTAAAAAAATGAGTAGTGTTGTGTACATGTAAGAAAATACACATGATATGCATTGCATAATTGAATGTCTAGTTGTAATGAATTGGCTTCGGCTATCTGAGCATAATATGTACACATGCTGGTGATGATGTAATCAATCCATCTGTGTGCCCATCTGTTACCAAAGCGTGTGAATGAAGGCTTTATTAGTCGTACATAATTTGAAGAACGCGAGTCGTTGGTGATGTAATATTATTAATTGGGCTCCAGCTGTCTGTGCATTTGTGAACGTTGTGCGCGCTTGCGTGTGCGTACATCCATTTGTTTAATAACAGAACCCGAGCCGTTGACTAACTAATGAATAATAATTGGCTTCGGCTATCTGAGCATATGTACACATGCTGGTGATGATGTAATTGTCTAGCCATCTATTACCAAAGCGTGAGAGCTGAGGCTTTAATAGCCGTACATAATTTGAAGAACACAAGTCGTTGGTGATGTAATATTTTAATTGGGCTCCAGCTGTCTGCGCATTTGTTAATGTTGTGCGTGTGTGTGTGTGTGTGTGTGTGTGTGTGTGTGTGTGTGTGTGTGTGGGTGTGTGTGTGTGTGTGAACGAAGTGATGACCGTACATAAATTATTGTGTGAAACAGAAAGCCAAGCCAAGCTAAGTGATTGTCCTTGACTGCACGTGTAGTAGCTCTAGGTTTTTTTTGTCGTCGAAACAGAAAAGCCAAGCTAAATGGTTGTCCTTGACTGCACGTGTAGCAGCTCTGGTTGATACCAGCTGCTTTCGCGTTCATCCTTGAGATAGCGTATATATACGCTGTACGAATTGCTCACATCATCACATTGTTCAACGAGACTAGAACTCGTACAGTGTGAGTTTTTCATTTTAAAATAAGTTTTCATTTTTTAAATAATTTTTTTAATTTTCGTTCGTTAAGATTCACATTCAGTCGTACAAAGTGAGTTTCATTTTTTTTTAATAATTTTCATTTTTTAAATAATTTTTTTTAATTTTCGTTCGACGAGATTCACATTCAGTAACTCAACTAGAACTCGTACAAGGTAAGTTTCATTTTTAAATAATTTTTTAATTTCTAAAGTATAATATAATCAAGCAATTCTCAACTAGAGCTCGTACAAGGTAAGTTTCATTTTTAAATAATTTTTGTAATTTCTAAAGTATAATATAATCAAGCAATTATTGTTTAATAATATTGATTTTTTAAATTAGTTATATGTAATAACACAGGAATGCACATTGCGCAACATTTCTTCTAGCTTGTATATTGAGTAATGATTAGTGTTAATCTTTCAAGGATTTGTGAAATAAATATAGAATAAAAATGTTAAAGCAATATTATTTAATTAAAATACAAGTAATCAAAATATATTACAATTTAAAATAAATATTATGTAATAGTAAACAGTGGTGTCAAGTACAAAATACATAATATGTAAACATATACAATATGACATTTGTGTACAATATTCATCTAAATAAAGTAATTACAAATTAAAATATGATGACGTACACAGTAATGACAAAAATTAATATGTAAACATGTGTGACAATTGTGTATGAATTACAACTAAGTAAAACTAATAAATACAATTGTATACATTTATATTATGTGTAAGCAAATTAGATTTTAATTTATAAATTCATTACGCATAATAATTTATTATTTGTAATTGTTTTAATAATTGTTTTGAATTACATTAAAATAAAATAAGTGTAAGCACATTATATTTACTATTTGTGTACGTGTGCAATGACAATTTTGAACAAATATATTTGTTAATTTTGAAGATGTCTATCCAGGCTTACTCTAAAATGTACACCACGTAAGCCTTGTTTTATTATCTAGATATACAGTAAGTACATTGATAATTAAATATAATTAAATTAAATTAAATATATGTGTAAGCACAATATATTATAAATTAAAATACAACTAAGTACATGTTAATATATATAATTGTACGTGCAGCTAATGACAATTATGTGTATTTACAATGAAAATTATACATGGTAAGTGAGTATGTCCATTCGGTCTTACTGTACAATTTCTACTATGTACGCTCTATCCTTTTCTCCACGAAAAATTAGATGCAGCGAACACGGTACTAAATCTTTTAATTCATCATCTTCGAAAACGCCCGCGTATCTTTTAGGTATATATACGCGATATTTTAGTTTAGGGTCTTTATAATCTTGAAGAGTGACGAGTACGGCTTTCCCGTACTTCGCGTCTATATTCTGCATTTCTTCTATCGGATATTTTACGCCGATTATTAATTCTTTTATTTTTTTATATTCAATTGCGCTAATAGTTGCAAATTTTTCAGTGAATGATGCCATTTTAAAATAAAGAATTTTATATTTGTCTCGCGCGTCTCTCAAGGACTGAACGAATAACGCTCGCGCACAGCGGAATAAATAGGGAGGTAGTTGTGGAGGTGGAACCAGAGAGGGGGAACTACATAACGTACAGTAAGCGTTTATTTTTAACCGTGTGAACAGGATACGACTTGTCTTCTCACGACTCGATGGGTAGGCGGGGAAGAGGAGACGAGTCGGTTATTTTTTTTTATGAATAGACAGAATGATGTAATTAACAGCACTCATGCGTGTTAGAACATGTCGCTGAAGCTAATTTTTTTATCGTACAGTAAGCGTTTATTTTTAACCGTGTGAACAGGATACGACTTGACTTCTCACGACTCGATGGGTAGGCGGGGAAGAGGAGACGACTCGGTTATTTTTTTTATGAATAGACAGAATGATGTAATTAACAGCACTCATGCGTGTTAGAACATGTCGGTGAAGCTAATTTTTTTATATGACTATACAGAGTGATGTAATCGTCAGAAAGGTTAATTTGTTTTACGTAAGCGCTAAACAATAATGTTTTCAATTAGTAATTTATCAGAAACATATTGATTACTCTAAAATCTGATACAACCCACTCGCGTAAAGCGTGTACTCTAGTATTTGTACATATTTCTGGAAGTAAGTGGTGCGCGAGACAGGCTGTTCCATGTATTGATTGTAATTGATCGAGTTTAGGACAACCGAAATCTTCTAAATTTATAATATTAAAATGCACGATACGCTTCTGTAGAATTTTTTTTTTTGCAATCCTTTTACGAACACAAATTTAAAAGGAAATGTAAATTTTCTAATATCGGTACAAGATGTTCATACGATGTGTCCCCGTCCGTCCACGCTAGTCCATGATAATGCTCTGTTAACCATCTGTTTGTCCTCGCATGTTTATGATTCGAAACAATCATGTTTGCTGGAGGTGAAAATATCCAATGTCTGCTGGCAAATGCAGTGACATCCATAATGGCTAGTTCCTTAACGAGTTCGTTTCCATCGTTGTCGATGAAACAGTGAAAGTCAAGGATGACTGCTAGATTATCCTCGCACATCCTTTTTTCGTTATAAATAATGAGTTTGGTGTTACTAAGAACGCTGCAGATCCGTCCGTCTTACGGAACAGACACGTTGTATGTTGTGAAACGCTCGTAAAGAATTTTTTCGGAACGTTTATTTTGTACCTTATATTTTCGTCACGGATCAGTGCAACAAATTTACAGGTCAAAATGTTGTATACAAAAATTTCTATAGGGTATAGTATTGTGTGCTTTAATTCACTACAGCGTATGTACTGGTACGGAGATAACAGCTCCATGCGTCCGTCTTCAACGCGTGCTGTTCAAACACTGAGGTATGCGATATTAGTGGACTCGGATTAAACACTTTTGCCACGGCAGCATATATTTTCAAACCTTGTGTTCACTAATCGATTAAATTAAGGCGTGAAAATGAACTAGAAATACGCTCTCATGTAAGCGGTGCATGTGGTTCTACATAAAGGACAAGTATGTAGGGTTATGGCGCAATTCACACATGTGATAAAATGTCGACAGGGAATAAGTACAACTTCCACGTTTTGTGCGTAACAGACTTTGCACATTGTATCACGATTAGAGCTTCCTTCTATGTTTTTTATATTCTCCTTGATCGTGTCGACGCGTTGTTCGTTCTCTGCTGTCGCTATTGCTGTTGGTGCTTGCGCTTCGGTAACGATACCCAGTGCCTTGATGATAAAATTTTTATCTTTCATTAACATTACGTAAGAGCACGCAGGGAAATGACGTGCGTGTTCCATCCAAGCATATTCTCCACGTTCCCATTTGTTTAATCCGCCTCCACAGCAAAAACAAATCACTCTATCGTTGCATCCAGTGTAAAAGAAACCCGCTTCTGATAATTCTTTAGGTGTTATCGTTAACGATACAGGCCATTCTTTAAAACTCTTTAAACGATTTTCCAAGCTTCTGTAACGCGGGTACGGAGATGTGATTTTTTGAATTAAGATGACTTGCACTTCTTTATCGTCTGGTGATAAGGACTTGATTGTTGTTGCTGTCGCTTCACCGCATTGTTTGAAATAGCGGTCGTTCTTGGGTTTGGTATCATCATCATCGAAATCGTGTGAAAGCATCTTGTGCGTCCTCTCGCGAGTCGTGTTGATGAAACACTGAGCAAAAAAAAAATAGGAAGAAGAGGATAATCGTTTCCCCCTCCACAAAATAAAATACATGAAAAATGATTACATTTTTTTTTTTAATAAAAAAATTACATACATGTAAGTCATACATTACATTCTATTTACAGCAAATACATAAAAATTGATTACATTTTTTTTTTTAAATAAAAATCGCATACATGTAACGCATACATTACATTCTAAAAAGCAACATTATATTTACAGCAAAAAAAACAATAATTTATAGTAAATGTTTAATTATGTCTGCGCACTGTGTTGGATAACGGAGTGTACACGTTGAGCGAATCATGCAGTATCAAGCAGTAGGCCGCGGTCTGAGCGGGGAAATTGCTCGATGACTCGAATTCCAATCTGACGTCGACTGGTGAAGACTTGAGCGACTCATCCTGTCTGCTACAATCGAAGACGAATAACGGTGCTTTTGCTATGAACTCAGTAGGCGTTAGAAGTACGTTGGGTTGACTTCTGTGGTAGTACGACTTTTGAAATCGTGTATACATGTCGTACAGCAATGCATAACGTCCGTTATCGATATCCAGGTTCAGGTTATCGTATGGGTAGTATTTGTCGTTCAGAAAGAGTCTCGCATTTGTCACATTGCAGTGATCGAATTCGCCGGCATGTTTTTTCAGATTATTCTTTCTGCTGGTCTGGAAGGTGAGTATCACGTACCGCGGTTTCTCCAGTTGTGTAGTTGTTTTCACTGTCCAAGTCTGTCTGTCAGTCGTTGGTAAAACCGGGTACTCGTGCAGTTCCCAACTACGAAACGGTAAGAATAGTGGTAGGTCTTTGCGTATGATATCCAATAATCGTATCCGTACTTCATTGTTCACGTACACGAACGGAATCATCCAAGAGATTTTTGTTAGTTCTATATCAGCGTTAGCGGGCGCATCCGTAGACGAGAACAGAGCGTTAACGTCAGTGGAAGTGCGTAATAGTATCAGTTCTTGTTTCATGTTTAAAATAACATGTGTGAAATCTTCAGCAAATCCCATCAGCATCCTCAACGGTATGCAAAAGTTGAATTCATTATTTTTACCAGATGGTGTTAGCTCGTCAGCTGTAGGAGCAACCCAACCGGCATTTTGCATCGAAACAATGTCCTGCTTGCTGGCAGATAGTATGGTTTTAATAGTGGACGTGATGCCAACACTCTTGGTACGATCTACTTCCACGCCGGCCAATTCGTAACGGATTTCTTCGAAGAGAAACGCAATCGCATTGTTTATCATTTTCACGTTCACATTACCAGTGGCAGTGGTTTTTTTTGCTCAACTTGCCTTCAACGTACAGGAAACTTTCCATCGGTAAAGTGAAGACTTCCTGTTGTAGGATAGGTATGCGTATCTCATCATTATTTCCATATCGTGACGCCGACGCGTACGGTGCATGAGGATGATATTCATAATGTGTGATGTTGTCTTCAAAGAACGGTCGACGTTCAACCGATAAGACTATACCGCTGTCCGTCATGTTACTTGTTTCTCTTGAGTTTGAATCCTAGTGAAATCAGGTAGCGTCGGTTAGTTGCTGTTAATCGTGTCAACGACGAACGTCTACTGATACCTTTTCCAAAAGTGTTGTCCTCTTTTATCTTGCAGTGCAAGACGTTGCTACCTCCGCTCTTCATCATGGAGGTTTCGGTGAAATAAATTCCCATGATTACTACACACGTTTCAAATGTATACGTGCAGTGATGACTTCCCCTTGAAAATTCACAATATCACCGTCCTGATCGTGTACGGACACTGTAACGTTACGCAAGTGTAGTACGTTAAGCGGAAAATAAATGACGTTTCTAGGCGTTTCGACTATCTTGAATCCTGGCTCAACTGTTGGATAGAACGAGTGCAATATATGCTCGTTTCGACCCGCCTTGTATGAACCTTGAACAGCGTTACACCTTATCTCCAAAACGTTCACTTTGTTAATGTTTACAGGCGCATCCGACGTGTGTAATATATACGCTTCTAACTTGCGGCTCTTGGAAAAACCCAACATGGTACCGATCGTGTGTTCCGTACATCCGAAATCGATATCGTATGAACAATAAATTTCACATTTCAATGTGTTGTTGTTGGGTCGTAGAGAAAATTTCGGGTCTTCTAGTTCTTTTTTCAGGTACGTTTCAATATCACTGATTTCATACACACCGGTCGGTATATTGACACGGTCTAACGTTTTACGTGCTCCCTTTAGTACAGGAAAGACATTGTTTTTTCCACTCTCCACGTTCGGTATAGAGTTGTACGTGGTAAAGTCCAGCAGTCCTGCGTACCATTCACCGTCCGTCAATTCAAGCGGTGGAAAAAAGTCACAAACCAGTGCGCTCGGATCCGTTCCTGTGATGGTGACCGTAAGCGAAGACATCTTGTAGTTTACTGATCGTTCGATGTCAAAAACTCTAAACATAAATGTCCGCAGATGACCGTATCCGACGGCTGTTTTCGCATGTAATTGTAATGAACGTCGGTCACGTTCGATCCAAAGTACCGCATTAGCTCGACAGGAGGACGTAGATTGCCGAATCCATCAAAGTACCAGACTCTGTCGCCTCGCTTCTTGTAGCATACCCAGTGCGTGCCCGGTCCGCTAGCATCGTCCAGATTCACGATCGCACTTTCGTTCACCCACGGTGATGTACTAGGAAGTGCGTCGCGCATGTACACACCTCTGAAATAGGGTATACGCAATCGTTTCGTGTACTCATAAAGATCATGATCGGACAATGGACGCACGGGTATTTTGATTAGTTTTTTCGGTACGGACGAAGATAGAGTCCTGAAGCCTTTTTACCGCCACTCCTTCTTCGTCGTTTTCCTGTCCCTGTTGTCGTCGTCCTCCTCCTCTTCCTGATTATCGTGCGTCGAACCGGCTTGCGTCGTCTGGTGCGACGTCGACGTTTACGCACACCACCACCACCACCACTACAGCATAGCCCGCTGCCTAACGCAGATTTCGCCTTCATCGCTGCTGCTACGGCTGCCGCGTACGCTCTTTCACTGATGCCTGAATTCAAAGCTTTAACTCGTTCCCACGCTTTACCGGCTAGCACACGATCCGCTATACCTCGTCGTTCGTTGTCCTTGTACTTGCTGTAAGCGATATCGTGTTCGCGACAGGCTTCGTCCAACTCGTTGATTCCTCGATCACCACGACTCAATCTCTCCTCTAGTTTCGTTCCTGGTCCGCAGAACCTGTAGCCAGGCAGATGTAGTTCTACCGGTAATACGTCCACCGCTCGATTGATCAGTGTAGGTACTGACTTCGCGACGAATGGTACCGCGCTTTTAACTATTTTTCCGATAAGACCACGCCCCCCCTTTTTTTTATCAACACGGCTACGTAGTTCATACATGACTACTGTTTCGTTTGCTCTCGATAAAGAGATCTCCAATCTTGCTCGTTGTTGGATTTGTCCAGATCAATAATCAACACGCTCGTCTCCGTCTTGTTCATAAGTAGTAAGTCTGCCTCTTCGGCACCAAGTGAAGTACGCGCTGCGCGTGTATGCAATTTATAGATATACGATACCACTTTCTCCCAACGATGTTGGAACACTTTTGCGAGTTTGTACGTTTCGCTCTTCGCGTACCGCTTCACGTCCTCCAATTGACGCGCGTTCACTGCATCTGTGGCCCGTGCGCCACCATCGCCAACGTTTAGAATGGTTTTTCCTTGTGCGTTGAAATAAGCATCGTTTACCGCGGTGATCGTGTGTCGGTTCAAAAATTCCAAATTCACTGCGTCCTTGTTGTTCATGGGTGGAGCTAACTGTGTTATACGCACATTGCCGACCATTAGGTTAGAGTTCGTATCCTTCGGTATGATTTTCGAGTCCACGTATATTTTGGTCGCGGCGTCTCTCGCACGAATCGGTTCCCTCAGAGACTGTATGCGATGGTCTCGTGCGTCGACGACAGCCCCGTTCTTCTTGTTTGGTACCAACTGTGTGAAACGTAAGCACGAGTAGTCTACGTACTGCTTGTTGACAGCATCCCCGAGATCGACAGGAGCGCCGACGTTGACGAGCTTACGACCTTTCGCATCTATTCCTTGCGCCGCCGTCGACGGATCGCCAGCTAACAGACAATTGTCACGCACAAAGCGCAGTGGAACGGCATCGCTATCATCGCGCGGTTCGCCCAAATTATGTATTTTTTTCCCGCTACATCAAAGTGTCCGTCCTCGGTCATTGTGATACCAATATCCTCTCGCAGACTGCGTCGCGTCTCTCTTCGCGCTCTGACAGCGCTCTGGTGTCTGCCAAACTTGTCGACACTCATCTCGTGAATGATGCGTCTCGTTCGTTGTGCACGGCATTTATACGTATTCACGTAATAAATCGATTAGTTTTGATACGATCGTACTGTCTATGCATTTTATTCCGACAACGGAGAGTGCGTCGTTATGTTTTCCTTTTACAATCGTATCTAGAAATTCATCGTACACGTATACGTGTGTGTCTTTGAAGAAATAAATTTTTCCGTCGATGTATCGGAACGCACTATCAACGGCTTCTGGTAAGCCGACAAAACGATCTTTAACATAACCATGTTTCTTGATCGTGAACGTGCACTCGTCTATCTCGCCGTAATACATATCGTTGTACAACAGAAGAGTTCGACCCGTGTACGTGTGTATTGCAGCGTTTATTTTCGTCATCGTGCGAACACCGAGCGTTGTGATTGAACGCGGATACCCGTTCACTGGCTGCAGACTGTGTATATCAAACATGTATACATAGTTGTCTATGAAAAGCACCACTTCTTCGGTCCGCGGTCTCTGGTACATCGCCGAAACGTTGGTGAACGTCAGCGGTAAGAAAGTCAACCAATCCGTCAACAGAAGCGGACTCCCGCCCGTTCGCTTCGACTCGATATCCAATGTCCACAAAAAGTTATCGTGCACAATATACAGATGTCTGTTGATTATTAAAAATTGGTTAACGTTCTTTAGTCGACATAAATCCGTTGTCGTCCGCACGGTCTCGTTCGTTGTCGGTATCGTCGTCGTCGTTGACGTCGTCGTCGACGTTGACGTTGTCGTCGTCGTCGTAGCGGGCGGCGGCGGCGGCGGCGGCGGCGGCGGCGGCGGCGGCGGCGGCGGCGGCGGCTTCCCGTACAAGCGTTGAATGCCTCTTATATCGTCGTCTCTCAGGTCGAACGGTCCGTCCGAGCGTGGTACGTAGAACGGGTACATGATCGAATCCCTCTCGAGGGAATGTGACAGTCCTAACGCTTGTCCGATTTCGTGCGTTAGCACCTGAAGAAAACTGGTCTGATCGTCCGGTATTTCGGTTGCGTTTGTATAATTCCACGACTCGTAGTAGTCCATATGTATTTCAGTAGTGTTATACGGTAAATCGGGCGGGTAGTAAGCGTGAGCGAGTATACCTCCTCGTCCGTCCAAATCGTACCCGCAGATCGTGCACCTGGAAGTCAGACACCTGTGTTTAAAATATTTCATAGCGATAACCATGTCTGCGTTTATGTCGTTGGGTCGATATTCGAATTCCAGATTCGAATGTTTCTGCCACACAGCGAACGCTTGTCGCGACGCTTCTATAGCGCTGACGCTACCGTGAAAGAATCGCCACGACAGACGTTTCTTGGCCCACGGCGTTCGTAAGGTGTACGACACGAAATCTTCGTTACCACATCTCCGCGCACGCATCAGATTCATAGTTTCATTGTTCAATTCTCCATTTACGGTTAAATTGTAATTCACTTGAAACGTGCGAAGGTAGGCGTCCATATCGATGGTGGTGTTGTCCGTGAGTCGTAAACTATCGTCGGGCACGTATCCGTATCGCACCAAATAATCTATAGCGAAATCTACATCGTTAGCGTTAACGGACGATGCGACGACGGCACTTGTGCACACAATAATAAACAGTAGCACGATATCCATGTTGTCACAACCAAACGTGGAATGTCCCCCGGTGCGTGTACGACAGTATTATTTATACTTTATTGGCTTTTGGAATCGAATAGGGAGCACATGGCATTAACGAGTCCTTTAAGATCGATTCCATCACGATGATGCTGCTGCTGCTGCTGCTAATGTCAGATGATGATATATACCGCTCTTGTTATACGATTATGTCTGCTTCACGTAGTTCTTCCACTATGGAGACGATTTCGTTCGTGTGCCCACTGTTTCCAACACGTAGTGATGCCATTAACAGTCGCAATCTGTCCACCAGTTCGTTCGGATCGTCCCAGTGCACGTAATCGATTTTGTCTTTTTTTCTCGTTAGCGTCATATACGATGTATCAATATTATTATGCCCCTGTCCTGTACGTTTCGGTGGAAACAGTTGCGATATTATTCGTTTATACTTTACACCTCTGTTCGCGTTCACCTGTGCGTTCGCTAAGTAATACTGCTTATGCGCGTTGGTGTTACGCAGTATATCTTTGTACGCTTTCAGATCTGATTTCTTGTAAATATTTTCATTAGGATGCTTCATGAATACAAGTTCGTAGAGTCCTGGTGTACCTTTGTATCGTTTACCGTTGATAAGAATCGTATCGTCCGTATCGATTTCGAACTGTGAATCACCAATCATCCATTTTCCGTTTTCATGTCTTACACCGTACGTATAGTCCATCAGACGATCGCGTTCGGACGAAACGATCATACGCATGTACTTGTTAGCTAACGATTCACTGTCGTATTTGTCCTGAAAATATCTACGCGCTTCACGTCTTCCTTCCGGTGTGTCTAACATTTTTTCAATGTTTTGACTAGGATCGTCCTCATCGTCATCACCTGATGTTTCGGCTATCACGGGTGTTTTCAGGAAAGACGGTTTCGTTCGGGAACGAAGTGGTGTTCCTACATCGCTCTTACTAATTGCATCTATTGGATCCTCTTCTTCTTCTTCTTCTTCCTCTTCTTCTTCTCGTTTCATTTTTTCACTCTTATCGGCTTTTCATTTGTTGTTTTAAGTTTCTTTTCAAGCAATGCTTGTGAAATATTTTGTAACGGTTCCAGAATCCGTTTGTAACTTTTGGATAACGTTGCTTCTTCTTCACGAATACCATGTTTTAACGCACGGTATTTCTTCCGTATGTCATCACTGATCGTGTCGATATCACGTGCTAATCGTTTTTTCTTGTCATCCATCTCGATAAACGGTAGAACGACAACTAAAGTCGTTGACAGCAGGACACGTGTATTTAGCTAAACTTTTGACAATTTTTTTGTTTAATCGTTAGGTGCGACTACTATGAAACGATCGAAACCGACTCTGTACCTACCGGTGTCGATAGAAGAATCCTTGTCCACAACGAGAAAGCCGTAACGATCTTTCCACGCTTCAGCGCACATGTTCTTAAACTTGTCATATTTCATGTCCGTGTTGACATGATCGTTATACACATGCTTCAAGTTGCGATCATCCTGTTTGAACAATACTATTAGATTGGCATTATCACGAACCAACTGTTTTGGCACTTGACTGTACGTCTGACAAAGGTAAAACGCGTCCACACCGCTGTGACGTCCCATAGAGAAATACTTGCGTATATTGTGTTGTCTTTCACAAGACACGTCATCGAACACCATAATAGAATCAGGATCGACCTCGTCGGGAGGCGGTACCTCTTCGTTATCGTTGTAGGCGTGATAACCCATTCCTTCGTTGGAAAGTTGTGTCATCAGGGTCTCCAGCATCTGATATTTGGGTTGAAATAGTGATTTAGAAAACACGTATAAGTTCGCGAATCTTAATCCGTTTACATCGAACAACAGGTTGAACATGACGTTTGTCTTCCCGCACGCAGAAGGTCCGCAGATGATCGAACGAACGGTATCGGGCAGAAGACGCCCGTGTTTACGTTTTTTCTGCCACAACCACCTCCACCACCATCGCCGCACAATTTCGAATAGTCCACGTCCTTTATTTTTAATCTGTGCGCTTGTTGCAATATTTTCATGTTGACGTTCCGTGCACAGTCTATTTAATAGTCGCACTATATTGCAGCAGTCGGTAGATATGTAACTGCATACACAAGTGTCCGGACCCGTTTCACAGTTCGGATCCGACCAAACACATTCTTTGTAGTGATCGAATCAGGTACCACTTGGTACTATTTCGTTAAGACGGAATCTCTTCACACGATTGATAACCCGTTGCCAGTACTCGTGCACTGTCAAAATCCTACGCATGCGTTCAACGTCGTTTGCAGTCGTGTTCACGATGTACTCATCGTAACCAGGATGTGACACAATGTCTTTTACACTGTACACAGCGTGCATGTTGTCATCATAACGCATCGATGCATACTGGTTCTATTTCCATGAGTCGAATAGTTGTTATAGCAAGTTCTTCTTGTGTATCCACGAATCGTGTTTACCATCGAATCCTAACCATCTGACTTTTACACGATCGCCTTTACGTTGTACAATTTTTTTTATACCAAGTACACGTCACCAACGTTCGATTTACTGATTTCATGTTCGTAAAAACCACCTTTCAACACTTCTCCTGTATGATCCTTTAGCGAATAGGTAATGGGTACGCTGCCGGTACGCACCGAATGAACGAGAAATATCTGGTTTGTCCAATTTGGTGTGTATCCTTTAGCGAATGTCATTTTTTGTTGCTTATACGCACACGATCGCCTACTTTGAATTTCGGTCGTTTATAAACGATGCTCCTCGCTGTGTTCTCACGAATCCTTTGTAGCACTGTACGTTCGTTGGATTCTTTCACCTGACACGGTTTCATTCCAATCGTTCTGTGCACGCTGTTGTTGTACGTGTTTTGACTAGTTCCGGCAACATATCCAACCAACGATAATGACCTTGTTCACTGAACGCACGATACATGTGCGTTTTCAACGTACGGTTAAAACGTTCCACAATGGAGGCCTTTTTTTCACTATAAGTGGAATAGAGTGTGATACCGTATCTGCTCAGCAATTTTTGTACGCTACTGTTATAGTACTCTTTCCCGTTGTCTGTCTGCAGATATTTTATTTTATTAGCACGAAGAATCGGTTACAGAGCTCGTGCGACCTCTACGCCCGTTTTTGTTTTCAACGGAACAGCGTACGCGTACTTGCTAAACGCGTTAATGATTGTCATAAGGTACTTGAATCCCTTGTTCACCTTCGCGTGCGGTATCATCTCTACCAGGTCCGCTTGGTACAAGTCGTGAAGTCCCTTTAACTCCACCGCACGTCTCGGAAAATTCCTTCTTACCGGTCTGTGCAACTCCTTCGCGATAGTCTTGCGAACGCTCTGCTGTATGTTCTTCACCTGTCGTTTCATTCTCATATCGTACGAACCGTGATTCACAATACGTCGGAACGTGGTAAAGCGTTAACTAAGTGCTGAATGTAACTCTCCTCGGTACCGTTCTGGTACGTCTGCTTTCCATCGCGTGACTGTAGTAAGATTTCCACTCCACGTCCAGTTATATCATCTCGACCGAACGGAAAAACAACGCGTTCGTCTTGTGATTGCGTAAGTACGTTAAAACATGCGCTAAACTGATTTTCATACGTCCATTACGCACGAGACTCATACCGATGTAATATCTCATGAGCGTGTGTTGTTTCATGTCCAACGCTCTTACGGTCTTGACGGAATTCATGTCTTTGAACATGACGCTGCGTATAACGTTGGCACGATACTCGTGCATTTCCGCGACTATGACGTTATCGTTTACGGGTAGATGCTCGCACATGTGTTTAGCTTTGAGTTCTGTGATCGGACGATGACTTCTCGACTCCATATGCAGGTGTATAAGATACGAGTTCAACAACCAAAACTCGTCTGCCATAGCACCTGTACATCGTTGCCACTGTTCGTATAAACGTCGATCTTTCACTATGTACCCTTTTTCATGTGAATACTGCAGACCGAAGTATTCACAATACTTGCGGAGTGTAGGCAATGATTCCTTCAGAAAGGCTACTGAAAACAATCCCTGCGCCTTGTTGTTCACCAATGTAAACTGTTTCCCTCTCGCAAGTGTCGGTAACGAAGATGGCGGGCAGCGCACGTCAAAACTTACGTTGTAGCTAGGATCCACCGCGCACTTTGGTGCTATCATAATCGCGCTTCTGTATATTTCAATCGCTGTACGTATCGGAATAGTGCGCTCTGTAATGACAATGCAACACAAAGCGTGTGGGATTGAACTTCCGTAGGCGAGCATGTCTGTGTACACAGTCGCATAGTTCATTTGTCCGTGTGAATCATGTAAGCCGTGAACACGTTGAACGGCATGATACAGTTCAGGAATCGGTCTGAAACGTGAAATAAAATTCCACGCGTGACGTACTGTACACTTGAACATATTCTTTTCATAAACCACGAGTTCAATCGGTACATTGTTTCGATCACACTCTTCGATAAAATGAAGCCATCGTGATTTGTTGTGTATACGATCAGAGATTATCATCAACAGCACGATCGGTGGCAGATAACCGCTACGTTTCTTTATGTGACGCCAACAACGTCCGTGATATTTGTCAACACCAAACTTATAACGTGTACAGTAGTTACCACAAAACCGTTTTTTCTTCACAAAATACATAGAACACAAGTTGGAGCGTATCGCGCTTCGTAACGGTTTTGTTAGTGTGAAATGTTTCCCATCATCGTATCGATAAACATCCATTGTGTCATCGATCTGTGATGCAAGTGATACAGCTTCGAAATTGACATGATATTTAATAGGTATAATTTTTATGAAATCTTTTGTTTTATTTTTTTATCATTGGCGCCATCAGTCAGACATTGAATTGTGTACACACATTTAGTAGTAGTACTAGTAATAGTAATATATATAGTACTATTAGTACTAGTATAGTACTAACACAGAGTACTACTAGTACTACCCAAACGGGTATGTTTGTACATGAGTTTATGTTGGCTCTGTAAAGAGCCGTTTTTGCGTGCGTCGACTTCTACAAGTATTCACGAACGAAACTACATGTAGGCATTGACGCCTTATGGACTTGGACAGGATCATCACCCACCATCCAATCCATAATTCGTATTTTACACTTGCAGCATCTTACGACATCATCATCGCCTTCATAAATAAACCCGGCTTTGGCTAGGTCAAAAAATCTCACGTTCGTATTTGGAAATTTACGAACGTAAAATTTAATGTTACCTCGACGATGGATGTTATAAAAGCTTTTTAATCGGCTTGCAAAAGAATATGTGTGCACGTCCATATCTGAAGCAAGAATGTTGGTTTGTTGCGCTGCATTTCACTTCCTCAGTGGTAGCTGCGCGCGCAATCGTAGTGGGGATTGCTGTCGTCAATTGGTCGGTATGAAATAAAGCACAGTAGTGGGAACAAATAGCTGCGCACGCACTCATCATAGATAGTATAAGTGGAGCGATGATCGCTGCCTGCGTTCACCTTCGAGTCTCGCGCAGGCTAACTTTCACGCACTGCTTATAAAATGTTACTTATTTTCTAACTTTGTATCAGTATTCTAATGTTCTTCAAGTGAGCAAGTAATTGATTTTGCTTTTATCGTTATTCTAACAATGCAGACGTTTTCTGTTGATCGTAAACATTCGTTGCGTGGCTCGTTGGTGTCGTACGTTTACACACCTCTTGTAGAGGAAGAAGAAGAATGTGTCAACGATGTCATTACCTTTTTCGATGAAATTCACGATATGTTACGTACGGACATTCTAAACGAACTGACACGTTTGCTTACTATAAAGTGGCATATAGCGCTAAAAGCGAGATTTGTCAAGTACATTGTAAATGCCGACACGAACGAGGACGAAGAAGTGACGAGTGAAGGCTATTTTCATGGACGATGTCATACGACATTGATCGCTGATCAGAACGTATTGCCTGAACGTTTAGAAGCTTCGTACGAAAAAATCATCGAATCGATTTATAAATTCACTCGTGAGGGTAGCGGTTGGGCGTTGGATCATATAATCTCGTTAGAACTCGTTCTCTCACGATACCAACCGTTGGCCGCCTCCAGTTTCATCCGTACACCTCCTGAATTGTCTTGTACTAAATCCATCATCAATGTAAACAATACAGACGATCAAATGTGTTTTATATGGTCAGTGTTGGCCGCACTGTTTCCACAACACAGAGACAGCGAGCGTGTATCCAAATACAAATCACATATTCACAGTATCACCACTTCTAGTATAACTTATCCCACCCGCCTATGCGATATTGTGAAGTTCGAGCGAGACAATTCTGACAATTCTGAAATTTACCCGCTAAGAATAACTCCTTTCAGTGACAGACAACACCATTTTAATCTATTACTTCTCACCACCGCTGACCGAAAACATTACTGTTTAATAAAAAATATTAGCCGCTTACTATCTTCACTAACCAAACACAACGGACGTTCTTTCTATTGCAACTACTGTCTGCACAGATTCTGTGAAGAACGACTCCTTAGTGAACACATCCCTCGTTGTTCACCGTATGGTGAACAAAGAATTCGTTTACCAACGAAAGAGAAGGAGAAGGTTATGTACTTCAAAAATTACACGTACTGTCATAAAGTCCCTTTCGCTATATATGCAGACTTTGAATCGTTCATTGTACCTTGCCATCGTTGCGATGCTCCTCCACACACATCGTCCACCACAACAGAGTCGTTACATCTTCCTTCAGGTTTTTCCTACCTCATAGTCGACCACGAGGGTAACATTTTCAAACCACAGGTCGTTTATCGCGGTGTGAACGTGATAGAAACCTTTTTAGATAGACTAATCGATGAAGAGCATGAACTGTACAGGATCATGCGTACCAATATCCTAATGACTATGAGTGATCGTGACGTATTATCTTTCACGAATGCTGTCGTATGCCATCTCTGCGAAAAACCGCTGACTGATGACGACAAGGTGCGCAACCATTGTCATCTGACTGGACGATACCTTGGCGCAGCTCACAACGTATGTAACCTCAACTCCAAGTCCGCCCAACATATTCCTGTCTTTTTCCATAACTTACGAGGTTACGACGCACATCACTTGATACAAGGGTTGGGTAAATACAATGATGAAACTCTCACTTGTATCGCTACCACTAGTGAACGCTTCGTATCAGTCACGTTGGGTGCCCTACGTTTCGTAGACACGTTACAATTTTTGAACACGTCCTTGGATACACTTGTTGGAAACTTGCGCGCGAGCGGTGCGGATTTCGCTTTAACAAAGCAATGTTTCGAAGAACACTTCGAGCTACTCTTACGTAAGGGGGTGTACCCTTACGATTACATGACGGGTAGCGAGAAGTTCGACGAAACATGTCTGCCCGCACGCGAACACTTTTTCAATAGGCTGAGTGAATCACCCGTGTTGGACGAAGATTACGCACATGCACAGAATGTGTGGCAGACTTTCGGAATCCGCACGCTGGGTGATTATCACGATCTTTATCTTAAGACAGATGTACTGCTGCTGGCTGACGTCTTCGAGGCGTTTCGTGAGATGGCCATACGGTACTACCAGATTGATCCGGCTCATCTTTACTCGCTTCCCGGCGTTGCTTGGCACGCGATGTTAAAGATGACCGGTGTGCGACTGGAACTGTTGACGGATATAGATCAGCATCTTTTTATTGAATCAGCCGTTCGCGGTGGTGTTAGCATGGTACCCAACCGCTATGCCAAGGCCAACAACCCGCTAATCGCTGATCAGTATGATGCTTCAAGGCCGACCTCTTTCATATTGTACACCGACTGCAACAACCTTTACGGTGCAGCCATGTCACAGCCACTCCCTTACGGTGACTTTAGATGGCTCGATCGTAACGAGATCGACTCACTGGACGTACGTACTCTGAGTGATGACAGTGACATGGGCTACATACTTGAGGTCGACCTACACTATCCATCCGAACTTCATGATCTTCACTCAGATTATCCACTAGCACCTGTGCGTTCCTGCGTCAATCCTGACATACTTTCACCGTACTCTCGACGACTTCACACACGACTACACTATACAAAAGGGTATAACGGATCAGAAACGCCCTCATCGTCCGTCCCCAAGTTGCTAACGACTTTGGACGATAAGCAAAAATACGTTCTTCATTTTCGAAATTTAAAGTTGTATCTGAACCTTGGTCTAGAATTGAAAGCGATCCATAGGGTGTTGAGTTTTAAACAGAAAGCGTGGATGAAACCGTTTATCGATTTCAACACACAAAAGAGAGCAGCAGCCACCAACAGTTTTGAAAATGATTTTTTCAAACTGATGGTCAACGCTGTCTATGGTAAATCGCTGGAGAACGTAAGGAAACGAATAGACTTCCAACTAGTCTCTACCAAAGGGCGGCTGCAGAAACTTGTTTCCAATCCACGACTAAAGCGTATGATCCGCTACACCGACGACTTGGTCGGATTGGCTTTACGAAACAGAACTATATACCTTTCCCGTCCAGTGTATGTTGGCTTCACAGTACTTGATGTCAGTAAATTGATAATGTACGATTTTCATTATCGGTACGCTGTCAGCAAGTACGGACAACGATTAACATTATTAATGACCGATACCGACAGTTTACTTTACGGCATACAGACTGACGATGTGTACTTGGATATGAAAGAGGATCTCCACCTTTTCGACACGTCGGACTATCCCTCAGATCATCCTTGTCATTGCGACGACAACAAAAAAGTCGTGGGGAAGTTCAAGGATGAAACTAATGGGAAACCCATCAGGGAATTCGTCGGACTCAGAGCTAAATGTTACTTGCTCCTGTTGTCCGACTGTACCGACAAAAAGGTGGCGAAAGGTGTTCCAAGAACGGCAATAAAAAAAAGGTTACGTCATCAGTTATACAGCGAGTGTCTTTTCGATAGTCGTACAGTTTTCACCTCTGCCGAGTGTATACGAAGCGATCGTCATAAGCTGTACACGCAACGTGTAACAAAACTTTCCCTGTCTCCTTATGACGATAAGAGGTACGTACTGGACGATGGTGTAACTACACTCGCGTACGGACACTACAGAGTGTGTAAACGTGCGTTAACCAATGACGATACCAGTCCTAACATGAAGAGACTAAGATACACAGAGCAGTAACTCATGGTAATAATAAACTTGTATTGCAAATATAAAATTTATTTATTTACTTTCATTTAATTTTCAATTGGTAGGAGAGGTGAGGTAGACGATTAGACATTAATGGTTAATATTTATAACAGGATGTAATCGACTCCCACTGAGACCTTCCCACACTATGCACATGTGCAGTTAATTTTATTCGCTGACTAGCCATATGTTATCGCAGCGTGTGAACTTTGTGAGGGCGAGGGGCTTTGTTACGTACAGGATGCAAGCCGTGTGTGATGTAGTGTGCGTGTGTGTGTGTGTGTGTGTGTGTGGTGAACACTTTGAGGGTAAGGGGACTTTGTCTATAGCAGACTCCCACCAAGCATATACGTATATATAAGCATTTTGTCATAATAATTATTATCACATTCATTATAATTTTTCAAGTTGTATGTAAGTACTTACTATATTTTTACGTTAATATTTGACATTACACACACACACACACACACACACACACACACACACACACACACACACACACACACACACACACACACACACACATTATTATGTTAGCAAATTACTATACAACATTTTTCTTGTTACGTTTTACAGAATGAGCGGAAGTGATAACAGAATATATAAAAGAGTCTGTGAGGAGCAGCGACGAGTTCGAAGGTAAATTACAACATTTTTCTTTATTTAACGAGTACAAACAGAATACAACATTCGACTGACTTACTGTTTATTTTTTATAGTTCCCAAAGGTTACGACAGGCCTTATTGGGACCTTCAGTATCACAACAAAACTCGAGTCGGTAAGTCCATTTTTATTAACAATCACTTGTACTATTGCGTTTACGTTCGGTATTCAAATTTATTCTTTTTTTTTCAGTGATGCTACCGGTTCAGCTGCTGCTACTGCTGTTGCTGCTGCCGCTGCTGCTGCTGCTGCTGCTGCTGCTGCTGCATCTCAGGAAGCCGGCACGAGTCGGTACGTTTTTTCATTAAAGTTCACTTGTACTATTGCGTTTACATCTGGTATTAAAAGTGTACTTTTTTCAGCAATGATGAGATGATGGTTTATGGCGATGATGATAGTGACAGTGATACAATACTGCTTGACGAAAGCAATAATAATGATGATGATGAAAATAATGTTGATGAGCATCAACAACAACAATTACCAACCATCACATTTAATATGTAAGTCTTCTTCTTATGTGTACATACTTTCATGTTTTTTTTTACATGATTTTTATATTTTTTTTCTTTTCACCAGTGATATTCGGCCACAAGCGCGGCACATAACAATCACACCGCCACAATCACCACCACAATCACCACCACCACCGCCACAACCACAGGAACAGCCGCAACCACGTCCGCAATGGATCAGTACAAATCAACGACGACCAGAACCGCAATCCCCACAGCCTCAACAGCAGCCACAACCTCAGCAGCCTCAGCAGCCTCAACCACAACCTCAGCAACAGCATATGCGACACGATCCTCGTTTACAGTCCCCTCCAGAAGACGCGCCATGCGTGTTTTACGATATCATCGACACGGTGGAACCACCAAGGATGCATAGCGAAGTCGCCACGATGAGATTACTTCTAAGAAGTAGATTTCCGACGTGGCGATGGAGCCGTGGAGACCTCTGCCCCATTCAGGGTATGTTAGGGCACACATCTTGTAGTGTGTGCCAAGAAAATTATACTGAGGGGCAGAGACTCCTCGGCTTAATGTGTGGGCATACTTACCACTATCTATGCATAATTAATTGGTTCCAAACCGTGGCATTGGAGGGGTCGCCACCAGGATGTCCGCAATGTAGAGTGTATGCATTCAGCAGACCAATACACCCATTTTATGCACGCATGCATTTTTGAGGTATGTAACAGTACACATTATTCTAATCCATCATACACGTATCAATTATACATCACTAATATTGTTTTTGTTTCTGTTACAGATGGTCGTGCACATTAAATGTATGATGCTCGTGTACAAAGTGATGTTTTTTTGATATAATGTTTTATTTTCTGTATATATATATATATTGTATCCGTATTTTTTTTCTGTATACATATTGGAATGTACAAAGTGATGTTTTTTTTGATATAATGTTTTATTTTCTGTATATATATATTGTATCCGTATTTTTTTTCTGTATATATGTATTGTATATAAAATGTAATATAAACTGAATTTTCTATTTTTTTTTTCATTAAATTATAATATTTATATGTCTATTTATAATGTTTTTTTTTCTGTATATATATATGTTGTATTTGTAATTTTTATCTTTTAATTGTTTGCTACAATATAAATATGTAAATTTTTTGATTTGCTTAGTTATTTCTTTTCAACTATCCTTTTTCCTTCTATCATGCATGTTTTATAAGTGAAGTGTCAATCAAAACAATTACACCGCAATAGCCAGTCAACAAGAGTTTCACATCGATGATGTGCACATTTTTTGTATTTTTACAATATATACTTACCACAAAAGCACACATTCAAATTTACAGTTCACGAGTTGGCAACACTGCAATTCATCTCTTCACATCGACGATATCCGCACGGTAGCAGTGTAAATATCTGAACCCATACACTATAACACATGCACGAGTTGACAACGTGGCCAACGCTATTACAGTTCTCAAGTTGGCAACAATGCACAATTCACCTCTTCATGTCGACGGACAATGGTGGCAGTGTAAACATATACAAAACCCGTACACTATAACACATGCACGAGCCGACAACGTGGCCGGCACAAGTTGACAACGTCGACGCTTTTCCAACATGGATACCCTCATGTCAACGGACAATGGTGGCAGTGTAAACATATACAAATCCTGTACACTATAACACATGCACGAGCCGACAACGTGGCGCACAAGTTGACAACGTCGACAGACAATGGTGGCAGTGTAAACATATACAAAACCCGTACACTATAACACATGCACGAGCCGACAACGTGGCCGGCACAAGTTGACAACGTCGACGCTTTTCCAACATGGCTAACCTTCCGGAAAAACAAAGCATATATCCAAACCATACACTATAACACACCACGATGCGGCAACGTGGCCCAACCTTAACCAGCACACACGCACAATCCGACAACATCCCAGAGTAGAGGGAAAGTGAGTGTTCGAAAACACTTCCGGGTTCCGAACGAAAACACTACCGGGTTCCAGTTCATGACGTCATAGAGGCACTGGCAGCTGGTGCCCGAGCTGTCCATGTGACGTCACTGTTTTGTGTGTGTGTATGTATGCGTGTGTATGTGTGACTGAAACACTTCCGTGTTCCAGTTCATGACATCACACAGAGGCCCAAGTCGCTGGCGTCCGCATGGCTAAAACCTGTTTCAAGACGTCACGAAGGCCGTGGTTTCTGCATGTTCAAAATTTGGTAGCCGAAAACAATGTGTAGCGGATGGGGGTACCCGGAATTCGGCGGTTGCCCGGACGCGTAGAGGCGATGTCATCGGGTACCGTTACTCGAAATTTTGGGGGTATCGGTTACCGTTACCCGAAATGTTTAAATCAACGGATGGGGGTACCCGAAATTTGTGGGTACGCCCACATGACGCATGTATAAAACACTGGTTATGACGAAGCAGGAGGCTGGGTGGATATGCTAGCTGGTTCGACGACTACGTGATGTCTGAAATTTGACACCCGAAATGTTTAGAACAACGGAGGGGGGTACCCCGAAATTTTTGTTGTTCAATATTTGACAACCGAAATGTTTAAAACAACGGATGGGGGTACCTGAAATCTCTTGGTGTCCGAAATTTAACACCTGAAATGTTTAAATCAACGGATGGGGGTACCCGACATGACGCATGTGCTCGACTGCGAGGCGAGACAGTTGGTTTCTGTTATGTGTAAAAACAATGGGTATATGTTACATCATTAGTGTTTTATGATGTTAGTAGCTTATGACGTTACAGATTAATGAAGGAAGCGAAGCTGTGAAGTTGGATGAATCTGTTATATTGAACAGGTATAAAATATAACGCTTTTTTCCGCAATAATAACTAATTATTGATATATGGTATGTCATTGGTTTATGACGAGACGGAACACATGTTCATCCTAGTGGTTATCATCGCGTCTATTATTCACTGTCTTCTCATTAGACTCATTGCGTCTAATCATTTTCTTACATACTTAACTATTTATAGCTGCAACTTTAATGCTGTGTAGCGAGCAATGTCCTGACTTGACCGAGCGACCCAAGAGCGATGTACTAGGTTGTCCTCAAAATATAAAAATTACTTCCAGCTCGAGTACTATAAATGCAGCAGCAAAATACATGTAAGTCGCTCTGTAGCCACTCACGTAGATCGAGCACGTAGGTAAGCGCTGACTCCTTGACTATTTGTTGCTTATTTAATACAATTTTTCAGGTTGTGTAATTATTATCACTGAATAATTAGTTATTATTGTGAAAAATGTGTTATATACTTTGTATATATATTTTATAGGATGGTAATGCACTTTCAGGTTTTGTATATATGTTAATTTTGTATCGAATCGTATAAGGTAACTTGATCTATCGCGGACCATTCGATTGAACCGCTAATGCGTGTTGTAATAGTACTATTCCGTTCACACTGCTACAGGTTAATCTGTAACAGTGTTATATTACAGGTGTGACTAATACGTGTATTAAAAATAATATTTTTAAACTTTGTGTGTATGTGTGTGTGTGTGTGAAACGTAACAACTGTGATAATTACTGATTCAACTGAATAACTAGATTTTGTGTGTATATTTTATAGTCATATGTTATATTGTTTATTTTTTTGACGGAACGTTTAACTACCGTGTGCTAGTGGAATGCAGAAGTTGCTTTGCTGCAGGGCATAGAGACCGGTCTCTGCACTTGCGTTCAGTATTGTGTCTGTTTTTGCAACGTAGCGCAGCGTTATGTATTTTATTTTGTAAAATAATGTTATATTATGGAATATGTCTGTGTCTAATACATACCACTGTTAGTTAGTTCATGTGTGTGTATGTGTTGTAATACAGTGTGACTCTAATCTGTTATATGTTTGTGAACCAATGTTACATTTCAGGAGTTATGGAATTTATCTTCAAGTATGTATATTACCCATTGATTTATATACAGACTGTATGTTTTTAATGTATAACTAGATTTTATGTGTATATTTTCTGTTGAATCGTACATCGTAAACGACTGGGTTCTGTCTGTCATATTTTACACGTAACTCGTTTTACCGCGGGCTATACAACACTGCGATTGTTCTGTTGTAAGCAGTCGGTCACCAGAGCCAAATTTTTCTATTGTTTTAATATATTATAAAACAGATACAATCATTTAAATATTATTCTGTCGTGGGTGTATACTCGTATAGGTGGTTTATTTATTTTTTCGTGTAGTTATAAGCTTCGTATATGTTTGTAGTGAAATGTACCTTATTTCGTGTATATGAATAAAACAACTTTGTTTGAAATTACCGTAAGTACATTATTTTATATTTATTGTCATTATAGTAATATTGTGTACGCATACTATGAAGGTTTATTTATTTTTTGTCAATGTAACTTTTTCTTTCTGCAGGCAATCAGTGTCATATTTCATGTGTTATTGCATTTTGCTGTGTTCCTATACATATAAGTATGTATATTTAAATATACAACAATGGTTTATTTTTTTCTGTGAATGTACCTGCTATATTATATTCGTTTTAATTTGTATAATTATAAATAATGTTGAACTCGCGTTTAGTATTGCATCTGTTTTACATCATAGCGCAGCGTTACGAAATTTTTCTGTAACTAATACACACAACTGTTAGTTAGTTCGTATGTGTGTGTATGTGTATGTGTAGGAAGAAGCTCAAAAACTGGTTTTTCAAACGAGCTATCTCTCTCGTGATGTGGTTGTCCTCGAACGTTGTGAAAATAATCTATTTTTGTAAGTGTTCTATATGTAATATCTTTCTGTATATGTTGATATCGTTCTGCTGTCATTATGTATGTGTCTGATGCACTATATTAAAAAATGAACAGATCATTAACTGAAAGTGTACACGCACTGTTGATTGATATGCGTTATGTTATAAGAAATTATAAAACTCATTTATAAGAAATATAAAATCATTTTATTAATACATTAAATCCATTATTAATACATCTTATACATTTAGTAATACATTATTTGTTTGTGTTAATGAAAACGCGCGCGCACGCACACACGCACACACACACACACACAATACAAAAATAGTACATGAAAATATTGTTATAGAACATAATTGCAGAGAAAAAATATTATACAAAGACAAATACTTTATATATATATATATATATATATATATATATATATATAACTGCTTCATAGTTACATCAGTGAAACAAATACATCTGCATTGATCAATAACATACAATAACATACACAGCGATAGTGATATATCACTGTTATGTATGAATAAAATTGAGATACATTATTACTGTTGTGGTTTATACAGAAACGTAATTTACTTATAATTTAAGTTTAGTGTTAGAGTTACAATTAAAGTTTTTTCCAGTTGCTCAAAAATTAAACATAATATATTTATACATCAAGGTGGTACAAATAAAATTTTAGTTCATAAATAATCACAGTACATTTTATGTCATGGTTTAAAAACCAATAATTACCAGCACCCCACTTTATCGTATAGCATTCCTCATTATAAAATTTTGGTGTACAGATTGATGAATAACGGATAAAATCATGTTTCATATAATACATATTTCCAAACGACTTCTGTCTAGATAATACATGTCTATTGTAATGAATATAATTTATATTGTGATATTTACAGAATGTAATTGGAATTTCTCTTAAGAACGAAAACAATGTGTAAAATTGTGTATTGATGAATTCATTAAAAGCTTTTCTCAAGTTCACGATATTTTTAGTAAACGTTATACATTTCCATCGATACAGTTTATAATGATTGTTTAACAGAACCTCGAACTGTTCATAGTTAATATTTGAATACAATTTAATTAAATCTCATTGACAATAAAGTGTTTTAATTTTAGGGGAATAACCCAATTCTCTACTCAGAACTTTTAGAGTAACGTTACATTCAACATATTCTTTTTCCAGTATCTAATTCAAAAATTAAACATAATATATATATACATCAAGGTGGTACAAATAAAATTTTAGTTCATAAATAATCACAGTACATTTTTAATCATGGTTTAAAAAAACAATAATTACCAGCACACCAACACACCCTTCCACACTTATTACTACCGCACTTTATCGTATAGCACTCCTCATTATAAAATTTTGGTGTACAGATTGATGAATAACGGATAAAATCATGTTTCATATAATACATATTTCCAAACCACTTCTGTCTAGATAATACATGTCTATTGTAATGAATATATTTTATATCGTGATATTTACAGAATGTAATTGAAATTTCTCTTAAGAACGGAAACAATGTGTAAAATTGTTTATTGAAGAATTCATTAAAAGCTTTTCTCAAGTTCACGATATTTTTAGTAAACGTTACACATTTCCATCGATTCAGTTTATAATGATTGTTTAATGGAACCTCGAACTGTTCATAGTTAATATGTGAATGCAATTTAATTAAATCACATTGACAATAAAGTCTTTTACTTTTAGGGGAATAACCCAATTCTCTACTCAGAACTTTTAGAGTAACATTACATCCAACATATTCTCTTGTCTTGTTTCTTTTTCTGAAAAAGAAAAAAGTAAAATAAAATTGAATTATATATATATATATATATATAGTCTACAAATCCATGTAAACAATAGTTGGGATACAAGATAAACGTAATGACTAACGCGATGTGGGTGTACACCGGCGAGCACAGACCACAAGAAACACTTTTCATCTTCTACATTTTTTACAATAATAATTCCTTTCTTACTGTTTGATAATTTCAATGGTGTAAGTAGAAAGCTCGACCCCACAAGAGGATTATATTTTGTAATATTTAATTCCACCCGCTTCATTATTTTTGCGCTAGCTATCGAATACTGTTCATCGATATCGTCATACTGTGACTTAGGTTCTGTACGTGATCTAAATACCGCATCACAATAAATATTTTCGGTGTTTATTAATTTTTTAAAGGATACACGAACTGCTAAATACCACTTTATATAATTATTTAATGGTACGGTTTCGTTACAAATTTTATCAATAATCTATTAATTTTTTAAAAGATAATGAACTACTAAATACCATTTATATAATTATTTAATGCTACGGCTTCGTTAAAAATTTTATCAATAACCGTGTTTGTAATCCTGTGCGCGTCATCACAGTGATAATTATACGAAGATGTACAACAAGCAAGGTGCTGCAAATAAACTTTAAATGTCCATAAAACAATTACAATGCACTTTATATATCTGTTATTCACGGTTTAAAAAAACAATAATTAGCAGAACAGCAACATATTCTAGCACAATTCATAGTACCCCACCAATATCCAGTTTTCTTATAACATGACTCATTATAAAATTTAGGTGTCCAGTTTGGTATGTAATAAGTAAAATCGTGTTTCATATAATACATATTTCCAAACCACTTCTGTCTAGATAATACATGTCTATTGTAATGAATATATTTTATATCGTGATATTTACAGAATGTAATTGGAATTTCTCTTAAGAACGGAAACAATGTGTAAAATTGTTTATTGAAGAATTCATTAAAAGCACTCTTCATTTTCTCAATATTTTTAGTAAACTCTGTACATTTAAAATGATTCAGTTTATAATGATTGTTTAACGGAACCTCAAACTGTTCATAGTTAACATGTGAATGTAATTTAATTAAATCACATTGACAATAAAGTCTTTTACTTTTAGGACTATATCCCAATTCTCTACTCACAACTTTTAGAGTAACGTTACATCCAACATATTCCCTTGTTTTGTTTCTTTTTCTGAAAAAATGAAAATAAAATTTGATATATAAAGAAATCCATTCATGATTACATTCAGGTTTTGTTCTCTCTCTCTCTTCCTCCCCATATCCATACTCTATTAAATTCACACTCACTTACTACATCACAATGTCTGTTATATGGCGGTGTACGACATATATCACCCTCACACTCGCACAAACAATTCGCCTCAACACATCTGTTCATCTCCCTGTAACTATAGAATAAACTATATATATATATATATATATATACATTTTTAAAGTTTTTGTTTCTCCATTACGAACATGTACAAGAACCGTACATGTCCGTATGGAAATCAAAGTAGTATTTTAATATTTTAAAATTAATTTTCACACACACACACACACACACACACACACACACACACACACACACACACACACACACACACACACACACACACACACACACACACACACACACACACACACACACACACACACACACACACACACACACACACACACACACACACACACACACACACACACACACACACACACACACAATTCTTGTAAACCTAATATTAATAATAGTAATATATACTATACTTCTAATACCTATAATATATTATATACTATAATATAATATATACTAATACCATCCATATTTCGTTCAATTACTTTGTCTGAAAAAAAAAAAATGAAATTAATACACTTACATTTGTATACATATATGTGTGTGTGTGTGTGTGTGTGTGTGTGTGTGTGTGTGTGTGTGTGTGTGTGTGTGTTTATACGAGAAACATACTCACATAATCGATGTCTAGCTGAACACTCGTTTTCTCGTTTGGTAGTGGGACGTGCGATGTGACGCAAAGTGATAGCACACAAGGCTTCACAGCTTTTAGTTGCTCCTCTGTAAATACGTCAGCCCATCGTTTTGGAAGATAAACGTAAAAGCGTCCCTCTTCCGGCTGCGGGCAGGTCCCATCATCTTCTAAGTCGACTACAATCGATTCGCCGAATTTTGTTTTCACAAATTTCATTCCTAAAACGTGATACTTCACATTTAATTTTAAACTTGTTAAGTCCCGTTTTGGGAGAAATTTCGGTACAGATTTCGCGTTAGCAACGATTCCTTCCATGGCGAGTACTGATGACTGCATAGGGAAACGCTGGCGTATTTATTCTGTTTCCCCCGACCACGTTCCTTCCTTCTAAAGCGTCATCTCCTTCGGTCACGACCGGACGACGACACCCTACCCCGCACCCCGCACCTCCACCGCAACGGTAACGGCTATAATTTTGCTTCCTACCCCACCCCGCGTCGTCTCGGGCCACCATCTGCTTTCGGTCACGACCGGACGATGACATTATATCCCGCACCCCCACACCGCACCCAGAGCCTCACCACCACCCAGCACCTCGCCTACATATTTTGTTCAATTACTTTGTCTGTCGCTCCGCAACGACCGGGTTTACCCCCCACCCCCACCCCGCACCCCACTCGAGTCCGTCGGTCACGGTCACCCCGCACCCCACCCTGCGTCGTCTCGGGCCACCATCTGCTTTCGGTCACGACCGGTCGTACAACCCAGCCCCCCGTACCCCGCACCCTACATCCCGCGCGAGGCGACTCAACGAGCGCGCTTCGGCCAAGGTCGCCGGCATCCTGTACTCCGCACCTCGCCTACCTCTCGGTCACGGACACCGGCTGCAACCTATCTCCCTACCCCGCACCACCATCCCACACCTTTACCCCGCACCCCGCACCGCATCGGTC
Source organism: Magicicada septendecula (assembly GCA_034769895.1). Classification (NCBI taxonomy): domain Eukaryota; kingdom Metazoa; phylum Arthropoda; class Insecta; order Hemiptera; family Cicadidae; genus Magicicada; species Magicicada septendecula. Next base: position 162,329,311 of record CM068376.1, on the reverse strand, counting down.
ACGGACGTCGGCTTCCTACACCGCACTCCCCACCCCACCCCACCCACCGCAACGCGCGTCGTCGGTCACGACCGGACGACTACCTACCCCGCACCGCTGCTCCTCGCGAGGCCGATCGGTCAAGGGCGCGCGGCGACAGAGTCACCGGTTACCGGACTGTCTATATAGGGAACCGACGACGCGAAGCCGGCCTCACTCCTTTCACAATGACCGACAGCAGCAGCAGCAGCAGCAGCGGCAGCAGCAGCGAACACCGTGCTATCAATGGTAATGTAATTACTATAAAATTTATGATACTTGACAATACACTAAACACACAAACAGTATTATTAGATTACAAACACACGGTTGTTGATAAGATGTGTAGCGAAGCCGTAGCATTAAATAATTATATAAAATGGTATTTAGCAGTTCGTGTATCTTTTAAAAAATTAATAAACACCGAAAATATTTATTGTAATGCGGTATTCAGATCGCGTACAGAACTTAAGTCACAGTATGACGATATCGATGAACAGTATTCGATAGCTAGCGAGAAAATAATGGAATCCGTTGACAAATTCACGCGCGACGGAAGCGGGTGGGTCGAAAACGGTGTCGAGTCGGTGGAATTAAATATTACAAAATACAACCCTCTTGTGGGGTCGAGCTTTCTACCTACACCATCGAAATTATCAAACAGTAAGAAAGGAATTATCAATATAAAAAATGTAGACGATGAAAAGTGTTTCTTGTGGTCTGTGCTCGCTGGTATACACCCGATCGCGTGTAACCCGCATCGCGTTAGCCATTACCTTCCGTACGAAGAAGAAATAAACATGAAGGACATTCCTTATCCCGTCGCACTCAATAAGATAAAACGGTTCGAAAAATTAAACGAAAACATATCCGTTAACGTTTTTGGCTATGAAGGCGAGGTATATCCTTTACGTATCACTGAACATCGCGGTAGAAAGTACCACGTAAACCTACTGCTACTGTCCGACGCGAACACTACTCACTACTGCCTCATACGGAACCTTTCGCGTATGCTTTCGTCGTTGACAAAACGAAAGGGCACTTCGTTTTATTGCAACTACTGTCTACACAGATTTGCGGACAATAAAGATACTAACGCGGCGCGAAAACGAGTTGAAGAACACGAACGCAACTGTTCTCAGCACGGAGTACAGAAAGTAAAACTTCCTGACGAGGACGAAAAGTGGATGTATTTTAAAAACTTTTCACTTTGTCACCGCGTACCTTATACGGTATACGCTGACTTCGAATCGTTTATTGTTCCGACCACCGGTAAAAACGTGGCACATCATATACCAGCCAGTTTCTGCTATGTGATAGTTGACTGGATGGGAAACGCCGTCAAGGAACCTGTAATATACCGCGGTAAAGACGTGGTGGACACGTTCCTTCGTGTGCTTTTAGCCGACGTTCAACGACTCGATAGAAAGTTTAATAAACCGATCCAAATGACAGCGGCCGATGAACGGTCATTCCGAAACGCCACTCACTGTCATCTGTGCAAGCAGCCGTTAACGGACGACACGGTTCGAAATCATTGCCACATAACGGGTAACTATTTAGGCGCTGCTCACAATGCGTGTAATATAAATTACAAAATACCAACACACGTTCCGGTTTTTTTCCATAATTTAAGTGGCTATGACTCGCATCATTTGATGCAAGGTTTCGGAAAGTACAAGGAAGATGAAACAACGTGTATCGCTACTACAAGCGAACGTTACATCTCCGTTACACTCGGTCAGCTCCGGTTTCTCGATTCTCTGCGGTTCATGAACGCGTCACTTGAAAAACTCGTCTCCAACTTATCCGCGGATAAATTTAAAATCCTTAATCAATTTTACACGCGTAATGTTGATTTACTGTTACGTAAAGGTGTGTACCCTTACGAATACGTTACGGACGATTCAAAATTTGACGAGAGGCAGTTACCGGACCGCGTACATTTTTACAACGGGTTGACAGAGTCGGATATAGACGAAGAAGATTACGCGCACGCTCGAACGGTTTGGTCGGCTTTCGACATGCAAACGTTCGGTGATTATCATGACCTTTATTTAAAAACGGATGTACTACTGCTTGCTGATGTATTTGAAAACTTTCGAAACATGAGCCTGCAGTACTACGAACTCGATCCGTGTAACGTTTTTACCACCGCCGGTTTAGCGTGGAACGCGATGCTGAAAATGACAGGAGTCAGGTTAGAGTTACTCCGCGATATAGACGTACACCTGTACATCGAAAGAGGTATCCGTGGCGGCTTAGCAGCAATTTCTAATAGGTACGCCAAAGCCAACAACCCGTACATTCCCGATTATGACGCAAGCAAGCCGCACAACTATTTACTTTACCTCGATTGTACCAACCTGTACGGAACGGCTATGACACAGCCTTTACCACTGTCCGGTTTTCGATGGTTGGAACGTACAGTGATCGATACGTTGAACGTGCACGCGTTACGCGACGATGGTGACACCGGTTATATCCTGGAAGTCGATCTGGGGTATCCACATTACCTACACGACTTACACAGTGACTACCCTTTAGCACCTGAAAAGCGTACTATTACGGACAGTATGCTTTCACCGTACTGCTATCGCATGAAGCTGTTAAAAGACTTTGTGTGTAGTAACGGTAAGGTAGAGAAACTGATAACGTCCCTCGAGGACAAGACAAAATACATTGTTCATTACAGAACACTGAAACTCTACCTCGAACTAGGAATGGAGTTGAAAGCGATTCACCGTGTGTTAGCATTCACACAGTGCGTATGGTTGAAACCTTTCATCGATTTTAATACGGAGCGACGAAAGGAAGCCAGAAACACCTTTGAAAAAGACTTTTTTAAGTTAATGAATAACGCACCGTACGGAAAATCGTTGGAAAACGTACGAAAGCGAATCGATTTCAAGTTAGTTCCAAACGAGAAGAAACTTCACAAACTAACCGCTAACCCCAGGCTACAACATTTCTTCATCTATAACGAGGACCTGGTAGGTCTCACGATGAAAAAAACATTCATTACACTGAACCGACCTTTGTACGTTGGGTTCAGTGTATTGGATATTAGTAAGCTGATTATGTATCGGTTCCATTACGGATTCACGATGAATACGTACGGGTCACGTGCACGTCTATGTATGACGGACACTGACTCTCTGTTGTACGACATTCGCACCGACGATGTGTACAAAGACATGGAGGAGCATCTCGAACTCTTTGACACGTCGGAGTACCCTAAGGCACATCCGTGCTATAGTGAAACAAACAAGAAAAAGTTGGGTACTTTTAAAGACGAAACAAATGGAATACCAATACTTGAATTTGTCGGGTTGCGCGCAAAATGTTATTCATTCGTTACGGCAAACGATAAAGAGAAAAAGGTAGCGAAAGGTGTGCCACGTTCCGCGATAGCTACACAGTTGAAACATCAACTTTATAAACAATGTGTAAAGACCACTTCTCAAACTTATACTACGGCGCAGACTATCCAAAGCGAAAAACATAACATATACACAAGAAAGCTTACAAAATTATCGCTGTCACCATACGATGACAAACGATATGTCTTGGATGACGGTGAAACAACACTGGCGTACGGTCATTATAAACTCTGTCAACCCAGACGCGAGATAATTCAGCAAGCGAGAAAATCCGTTATAAATTATGCGTTAGATATACGTTGATATAAGACTCGCTTGCAGGAGCAACACACTGTCAGTAACGACGATGAAGTCGGTGAGGTTCAGTGAAAACGTAACGGTATATCTCGTACCAAAATTTTGCGATTCGCGTTTCAGGTGGCGATATGGAAAACGTACGCAAAACTATTGCAAAAGAATTGCACAGACCGGTGAGAAGGAACTTTCCCAGACGTGCGGTGGAGGTGAAGGGGTTACACGATCTCTACCAAGCGGATTTGGTGGAAATGATACCGCATGCCAAGTTGAACAAGGGGTACAAATATCTAATGACGGTAATAAACGCATTTAGCAAGTATGCATATGCGATTCCCTTAAAAACTAAATCGGGTGTTGAAGTAGCACATGCTCTCGAACCAATAATTGTAAAAAATAAAATGAAATACCTGCAAACGGATAAGGGGAAAGAGTACTTTAACACTACCGTACAAGCTTTACTAAAGAGATTCCACGTCAAACACTATTCAACGTATAGCGAGAAGAAAGCGTCCATCGTAGAGCGATTTAATCGTACGTTGAAAACGAACATGTACCGCGCGTTCAGCGAGCAAGGCCATTATCGGTGGTTGTCGCTTTTGCCTAAACTGGTGATGGAATACAACGACAGAGTGCATAGAACTATAGAGATGAAGCCGCGACAAGTCGACAAGAGCAACGAGCAAATTGTGTTGGAACGAATAAGAAAAAATACCGTACCGCGGAAAGTGAGCAAGAAACATAAGTTTAAAATAGGCGATCGAGTGCGTATCAGTAAATACAAAATCACATTCGCTAAAGGTTATACACCAAACTGGACGAACGAGATATATACAGTGCACAGAGTTCAGCCAACCGTACCGGTTACGTACTTGTTGAAAGATCATACGGGTGACGTTGTGGAAGGTGGGTTTTATGAACAAGAATTGAGTAAAACCAGCGTTGGTGATGTGTATCTCGTTGAGAAAATATTACAACGTAAAGGTGATCGCGTGCGAGTGCGCTGGCTCGGCTTTGACGGTAAACACGATTCGTGGATACATAAAAAAGATCTGATATAATAGCATTACCACAGTATTTAACCGAACGTAAACGAGTTAAGATGAAGATTGAACAACAATCGTTAAAGTTAAATGTTAAGAACGTAGACTCTGCTAAGTACAACGGTGAAGTTGCATATAATAAACACAGTCCACTGTTTCCAAACACAGTTCGATGTATCGTGTGCGGCGGGTCATGTAGCGGGAAGTCAAACGTTGCCTTTAACATGTTATTCGATTCAAACGGACTGCGATTTCAGAACCTGTACGTGTTCTCCAAATCGTTATTTCAACCAAAATATCGTATGTTGGAAGACGTTTTTAACGCTCTCGCTGACGAAGGAATGATGTACTTCACATACAGTGAAAACGATGAAGTACCACCTCCGCACGAAATTGTATCTAATTCAATCATGTTGTTCGATGATGTGGTATGTGAACGGCAGAATAACATACGAAAATATTTCGCTATGGGACGGCATAGCGGTGTGGACACTTTGTACCTTTGCCAAACGTATAGTCTGGTGCCAAAGCAACTGGTGCGTGATAATGCCAATTTCTTGGTTTTGTTCAGACAAGATGATCTCAATTTACGTCACGTTTACAACGATCACGTTAACACAGATATGAAATACGAAGAGTTCAAAGCGATGTGCGCCGAAGCGTGGAAGGATCGTTACGGATTCATAGTCATCAACAAGGACTCACCGATAAACGCAGGTAGATACAGAGTGGGTTTCGATCGTTTTATACATAAATAGAATAGTTTGTGCAAGAAAGTCATCAGTGTCAAGATGGATGACAAGCAATTGACACATGAAATCGATGCAATTAGCGATAACATAAGACAAAAGTATCGCGCGTTGAAACATGACATCAGAGAGAGCGATGAAGCGTTAACGAGAAAGTACAAACCTCTTTTGGAACCGTTAACCCAGATTTCGGAAAAGTTGAATGACTCCAGTGATAAAATAAAACAAAAAATAAAAGTTGAAGATGAAGATACGAAGGCAGCTGTTGAGACGAAAACACCATCACAACCTCGTTTCCTCAGAACGGAAGTGTTGGCACAAACGCCTGATGTCGAAACACCGAACGTAACTCTTGAAGAGTTTTTAACAACACCCGAAGGTCGACACGAAGCACAAGAATACGTTGAACAATCTGTCGAAGGTCCGCTCGCGAGGAAATACTTACTGCTCGCGTTGTCTGATGATCGAGATAAGAAGATGGATCATACGTACGGTGTTCGTAACGTTGAAGACAAATGGATGGTAGGCAATTCGGTGTTGGAGATCAATCAAGACGATAGCTTCTACATAGCTGGAAAACGATACAGAGGCACACCGGGCCTCTACGAACTTATGTTTATGAAAGAACCCGACAAGAGCGTCTACGATGAAAACGATTTAGCAGCGTACAAGTCTATACTGTCGGACACTAACGCTTATAAACGTTATTATTTACCCGGTGCTAAAGTAAATACAAACAAAGGTTTAAAGTACAGAGAGATAATCGCTCGATTGTTTCCACCACGCAGCGGACGTGGTATCGATTACGTACACTGGAACGATCCCAACGAACTGGTTGAACGGTTAAGACTGCTGGTAAGTTCAAAACGCGTCGGTCACACCGGACACGACAACGAAATCATCTCAGTAGTAGAGGAATTACGTGAAGCCAACATTATCGTATAAATTTTATGAACGTCGGTGTAACAACTCATTGACGTCAACACTGTCAACATGTGCGGGTTAGATTTGACACCTGACTTTGAAGTCGAAAACGAGAGACTGAAAACCTTTACATCATGGCCTGTGCATTTCATCAGTCCGACCGCTATGGTTGCCGCAGGCTTTCATTACACAAATGAAATTGACAGGGTTCGATGTTCATTTTGCGGTATAGAAATCTTTCGTTGGAAAGAGGGTGACGATCCGATTGTGTTACACACGCGATGGTCACCACAGTGTCGTTACTTAAAACGGTTAGCACATCATTTGTAGCGTGCAGTCGTACAATGGTTGTGGACAAGTTCGGGAGACATCAAAGCGCCGTGAGCGTGCGACGAGAAACAAAAAGACAATTACGCGATACTGTAGGATTTAAGATTACGAATGATGGGCATATAGATGTTGAAAACAAAAAGATCCGCAATCTGAACGAACCGGATGCAGCAAAGGATGCTGTATCCCTGAGTTATATGCAAACACATTGTCTGCTACTCGATGATGAACGTAAAAGCGTGGACGTTAAAGGGTGTAGATTGAAAAATGTTGATACTCCTGTAGACGTTAAAGACGTAGTCAACAAATATTACGTTGATGACAACTGTATACAACACTCGAGTCAAGAGAGAGGTGAGGTCATCGATGCACGAGATCGATGGGTAATCAACGTTCGAAGTCCGGAACAAGCGACCGATGCGGTCAACAAAAACTACGTAGACTCGAATGTCATTAAAAAAGTATCGAATAGCTATTTGTTTGGACAGAGCTGGTTGTCGGGAGTGAGTTCACCGATTTTTGCAGATGACGCGGTTAACGTAAAATACATGTTGCAGAACACCGTTAGCTTGGGCGAAGATGGTGTTTTCAAAGCAGCGGAAAAGAGAATAACAGACGTAGCGGATGGTTTTGCGGAGAGCGATGCTGTTAACTTACAACAATTAAATGACGTGAGACGATACGTAAAGAGCGAGATGTATAAAGTCGTTAAAACATTTCAGTATCAACTGGATTACTACTTATTGAAATTGTCTAAGCCACGTAGTTCAGAAGACGAGTGGACACTCGACACGAAGGAAATAAAAAGGTTAATAGATGAATACGATAAAAACACAGAAGAGAAAGACTGGAGATCGGTTTACGATGTACAACAACGTTAGGAGGAAAAAGGGGTGGGGCGTCGGAAACGTGCTTAAAAACGTTGTACCGTCCGTTGTTTCGTCAGTTATCAATCGAGCGGTGGATGCACTACCTGTCGAATTACATCTGCCGGGTTACAGATTCTGTGGACCGGGCACGAAACTCGAAGAAAGATTAGCGCGTGGTGATCGCGGAATCAACCAATTAGACGAAGCCTGTCGCGAACACGACATCGCTTACGCTCAATACAAAGACAACGAAAGTAGACGTATTGCAGATCGTAAACTCGCGGAAAAAGCGTGGGGACGGGTAAAGGCGTTGGATTCGGGTATCAGCGAACGAGCTTATGCGACAGCAGTTGCAGCGGCCATGAAAGCAAAATCAGCAATAGGAAGCGGCCGACGTCGTAAAAATAAAAAGAATGTGAGTAGTCGTGGTCGTGGTGCTGGTGGTGGGATGAAAAAGAGGAGGAAGAGAACTGTCCGAACCGTTAGGAAAAAGAAGAGAACTGCGTCCGGATTGTATCTACGTCCGTACCGAAAAAACTAATTCACATACCGCTCCGCCCGTTGTCCGAAGATGAATTACGTGTATACGCAAAAAAGCTAAACATACCGTATTTTAGAGGTGTTTACATGCGTAACGCATTACCGGATACAGCGCCGTGGAAGAACGAAAGCGTCATCGTAAATTTGGACGACGAGAGCGGACCGGGAACCCACTGGGTATGTTACAAGAAGCGTGGAAATCGAGTACACTATTTTGACGGGTTCGGTAATTTACGTCCACCTCTCGAGCTGATGCAATATTTTGGTGATACAGCCGACGTTCGTTACAACTATGAACGGAAGCAACCTCCTCACACGGTCATCTGCGGTCATTTATGTTTAGACTTTTTATCGTCTTCTGATCAGTAAACTTCAGCATGTCGTCGCTAACGGTCACCGTGACGGGTACCGACGCTGCGAATCTCGTGTGTAACTTTTTCCCACCTCTCGAGTTATACGGTGAATGGTACGTTGGACTATTGGATTTTACATCGTATAATTCAATACCAAACGTTACTGAAGGAAAAAATAATGCATTTCCAGTAAAAATTTCCAAGGATCAGTGGTCCGTCATCAAGTTGCCTACCGGCACCTATGAAATCAGTGATATCGAAACGTATCTGCAGAAACAGTTAGGCGAGAGAACAATCAGTTTACGTCCAAACAACAACACATTAAAGTGTGAAATTTACTGTAAGCATGTCATCGACTTTTCGCATACACCGAATACCATTGCAAGTATGTTAGGATTCAAGGAGAATCAGCAGCTGGAAGCGTATAAAACACACGAGTCGAACGTACCCGTTGACATAATCAAAGTTAACACCGTTCACGTACGGAGTAATATCGTACAGGGTGCGTACAAGGACGGTCAGGAACAGCACACGTTGCATTCGTTTTATCCGACCGTGGCACCAGGTTTCAAAATAGTTGAAACACCGACAAACGTAATATACTTACCGGTAAACGTACAACGCGTTGACAACATCATATTGTCTCTCGTTGATCAGGACGGGGATTTAGTTGATTTTCGCGGTGAAGTTATCACGATACGACTGCATCTGAAAATATGGGATTGTATTTCGGACAAACGTCACCTGTAAAAAGGGAGTGTGTACGAAAGAAACATGGTAGTCGGTGTTCAACGTTGAAGCGATTGACATCAAGGAACAAGCGTTTCTTACTTTCACTTGGATTCAAATTATACGATTAAAATAATGTCGGGTGAAATTCTAGCTATCGAACGAGGAGCGGCTTTCGATAACAGAATCGTTGAGTTCGAATATCGTACGCACGCACCGTATGCTTCCACCCGATACGGTAACAACGATGAAATACGTATACCCATCCAACAACAGGATGTTTTCACTTTACCGGCGGAGAGTTTTCTGTACATCGAAGGAACATTGACCAAGGTTAACGCTACCGACACAGCGTTGAACGTGAAATTAATCAACAATGCAATGGCTTTCTTGTTTGAGGAGATCCGTTACGAAGTGTGCGGTGTGGAAGTGGATCGTACAAAAAACGTTGTAATTACGAGCACTGTGAAATTGTTACTATCGAGCAATGAGCATGAAAGAAAGCATCTAATCAATGCAGGATGGGTGACGACAACCGACGAGTCGTTGACAGTACACGAGAGTACCGGTGATTTTACGTTTTGTCTTCCGTTGAAAATGCTACTCGGTTTCAACGAAGACTATGCACGCATCATGCTGAACGTTAAGCAAGAATTGATTCTGTTGCGTACCTCTACCGATCAGAACGCAATGGTGCTAAAAGAATCGGGTGCAACTGCAAACGGTAATCTCGTAATAAACAAAGTACACTGGAAGATGCCCTATGTGCGCGTGTCAAACAAGTACCGAATACCGCTATTGGAGCACATCGAGGAGGATCATGAACTAGTGATGCCGTTCCGCAGTTGGGAATTGCACGAGTATCCCGTTCTACCGACGACAAATCGACATTCGTGGACCTTGAAGACATCGTCACAGTTGGAAAAACCTCGGTATGTAATATTAATATTTCAGACGGATAGGAAGAACAATATAGCGAAAAACGCGTCGGAATTTGATCACTGCAATTTAACGAATGTCAAGCTTTTTCTGAACGATAAATACTATCCGTACGATAACCTGAACCAGGATATCGATAAAAAACGTTACGCCCTGTTCTACGACATGTATACACGTTTCCAAACATCATACTACGACCGTCGCAACAGAACGCCTCTTTTGACACCTAATGAATTTATAACGAAAGCACCGTTGTTTGTCATCGATTGTTCCAGACAAGAAGAACCAATCAAGTCGTCTGCCGTTGATGTGCGTTTAGAATTTGAATCCAGTAACAATTTTCCAGATAAAACCACCGCTTACGCTTTGATTATACACGATAGGATAGTACAGTACACAGCGTTGTCGAATACTGTTCATCGTTTGTCATAAAAAAACTTGTTCTCCCCTCTACTAGTTTATAAAGATAGGTATTAGCGATCTCTACATAACAACAACCTCAGTCCTTTTCAACGATGGAAGGTGACTGTGACAGCAGCAGCAGCAGCCATTGTGAGTATAACGTTTACTTGTCTCTTGCATATCCAATCAACTCGTACTCTAAGTTCGTTACCGTCGGACTGTATAAAGAACTCAACTATGAACCGGGTGTTTTGTTTACAAACGGAAAAAAGAAACGTATATTACTTGACTTTTCTGAGTGGAATTACTTGTTGATCTTTCGTGAACAGTTACTATCCAGTATGTTATTGTACGAAGAAGGTGAAAACCGTGAAAAGAAGAAGAGTGTGATGATCAGTCGTAACTTTGGGAAAACGTTTGTTCGGATTAAAGGTAGTAAGACCGAAAAATTTGTTTTCACAGAACCCGAGTGGATCCGTTTTGGTTGTTTATTAACAGTACTAAAGAAATATCTTGTTCGCTTGTTTTATGATCAAGATCACTTCAAGTCGTACATTAATCAGGTAGTAGCCAAGGGGTGCTATGTACCACCATCCTTCTTTTTCCCCTCGTTTTTTCGATTGGAAAGCAGTCGTCACGACCAACAGATAACATTTGATCGTCTTTACGATGAACTGGTATTGGAAGGAAAAGTAGAGGGGGAATTTGAAAAAATTAACGTACTCGATGCGGACATGTGTCACTCGGAAAAATGAACTTGAATAGGACGGTTATTGCCGAGTTTGAAGCGTTTCGCGGTGACAAAAATGAATATGTAATCAAAGAGTTCGTTACAGTTGATATAACAACCGGACGTTTTGTTATCGTGTTGTTCGCTCCACCATACGAAAGTGCACGACTGCACCAGAAATTCCGAAAAATCAATGACTGGTTGGAAACACATTATCACAGGATACGATGGAACGATGGTAATGTACCGTACAAGAATATGGTACGCATCGTTGCAGACATTTTTTCAGATTATCCTGTTGTCTATACAAAAGGGTTTGAGAAGGCAAATTTCTTACGACAGATGTATCACCATGGTGAGGTGATTGACTTAAACGATATTCAAGCACCTGTAGTTCCTAGATCCTTTGTACCCATCATACAATGTCCTGTTCCTCATCGTCAACCCGTTACCACTCCCCCCTTACACTGTGCATTACGCAAAGCTTTGTTTTATGCAGAATGGTTGCGGCAACGAAATAAAATATAGTCGGTTGTGAACATGTTTTCATCATGGTGTTAGTGTGAATGCTACGTGACAGAAATGTCCATAAACGTAGAATTAGGTACCGTAGTGTGTGCGTGAGTGTTAACCTTGACTACGTCACTGTCGCGGTAGAAATACTCATAAACGTAGTCCTGGTAGTTCGAGACGGGTCACTGGCACAGTAGATATACCTGTAAACTCGTCAAGAACCAGTATGGGTGTGAAAATTACTCATTACGGTACAGCAAATGTGAATACGCATCATGTATGAACAACATATTCACCCGATTAAAAAAATAAAAAAAATAAATAAAAAAGTAAATAAAAAAATATGTACTGCTTTTACACATTGGCTTAGCATTGCATAATGTATCTTTATTATTATCTACCACTGTACTAGTCAATAGTACAGCGATAGATAACGTGGAGTAGGCCTGCTTTACGAATCTGTAAAGTTGGGGAAACCACGTTAAAAAAAGCGTAGCAGGCTCTCATTCGCCTCCCTCAGGCTGCTAGGAAGAGGATGAGAGGTAAAAAAATAAAAGTATAACGAAATGTTTATTTATTTAATAATAAATAAACTTATATTGTGCTTTTATGATTTTACACATAGGACGACAGTAGATATCACTCGTCCACCTCATGGTTACAAGTAAGAGATGAGAAGTATAAGTACAGAAATAATTACAGTTAAGCGATAACGGCCCCTTGGTGTAGTGGATGCACGCCGGTTTGGTGTACCGGAGGTCCCGGGTTCAAATCCCGGAGGGGCCGTAATTTATTTTTATGTAAAAATTAATATCCAATGACATACCATTGTTACAGTTGAACACATGCGTCATGTGGTCGTACATTCCGGTGTTAAAATTTCGGACACCAAAAATTTCGGGTAACCCCATCCGTTGATTTAAACATTTCGGGTACTAAATTTCAGACACCGAAAATTTCGGGTACCCCATCCGTTGATTTAAACATTTCAGACATCACGCCCTCTACGTCGTCGTCATGTGGGCGTACCCACAAATTTCGGGTACCCCCATCCGTTGTTTTAATCATTTAGGGTACCAAAATTCTGACATTAAAAAAATTTCGAGAGAGAACGATTATTTTGTTACATCAAAATAAACCAGAACGCGGAAGTGTTTTAACATTCGGACACCAGCTGCCAGAGCCTCTGTCATGAACTGGAACCCGGTTAGGGCGTACCCACAAATTTCGGGTACCCCCATCCGTTGATTTAAACATTTCGGGTAACGGTAACCGATACCCCCAAAATTTCGAGTAACGGTACCCGATGACATCGCCTCTGCGCGTCCGGGCAACCGCCGAATTCCGGGTACCCCCATCCGCTACACATTGTTTTCGGCTACCAAATTTTGAACATGCAGAAACCACGGCCTTCGTGACGTCTTGAAACAGGTTTTAGCCATGCGGACGCCAGCGACTTGGGCCTCTGTGTGATGTCATGAACTGGAACACGGAAGTGTTTCAGTCACACATACACACGCATACATACACACACACAAAACAGTGACGTCACATGGACAGCTCGGACACCAGCTGCCAGTGCCTCTATGACGTCATGAACTGGAACCCGGTAGTGTTTTCGTTCGGAACCCGGAAGTGTTTTCGAACACTCACTTTCCCTCTACTTCCCAGCTTTCCCAACATGGCCACCACACAGCCGACAAAATGGACGACGACCCCACCACTCCAGGCGGCGGTCAAGCCACGACCTGGCCGCGGCCAAGCCCCCGCCGGACGGCGAACAGCGAACGGCGAACAGCGAACGGCGGCCACGCCTCCGCCAATCAACGCACACGTAACCCCACAAAATGGACGACGACGACAACATGGCCGAAGGCCGACAACATGGCCGACAACTTCGGTACGCCCATCGAGGTCACGTGGGACACACCACTACCCCCCCGGTCCATCATAACCTCTGCACAAGACGACACGCTGCGGCGGAAGTCTACCCCCACCACCTGGATTTTTGAATTTCGCGCCAAAAGGGGGCTGTGACGTCACTTCCGCGTTAGAACTCTCATTCTTACCCTACTTAAATACTCATAAATCTAATACTCTTATTATAATTACACCTGATATCGTTATACAACTGGCATATATAATTGTGTTGTTATATAATTTTGTTGCGCGTTAACTTGGGGCTCGACACGGTTACATTTAATAATATGTATCGTTGTAATATATATATATATATATATTGCAACGATACGTTTAGCATAAGTATATGTATCAACCCCTGACTGTGGTATAACATGTTTTCGTATATAAGTATGAAATATGTAAGATGTACATAATAAAAATAATATAACGTACGTTATAGATAAGAAAGAATGTAATAAATATAAGCAATATTTAAATTTAAATAAATCAAATATTGTACGTAAGCATGCATATGGAAACGCATGACTTTGTTGGTTTTTAAAACGTAACGAAGGGGAGCTATTAACACGCTAAGACCGGCAGAGGTGACGTCAGAGCGGCCTGCCGCTGCTTGAGTATCAGTCTGCGTGTGTGTGTGTATGTGGACATGTGTAAATGACAGACAGGTTCAATTATGCAAACGAGGGTGGAAGATTTCACAGAGTTTTTTAAGGATTGTACGTGAACCATAAGTCACACGAATCAGCGACATATGTGAATACATAGCTGATGCCTGGCGCTTCAATTTGGCATTAAGTGGTCATTAATCGTGGGAACGGTTCAGACACCGTGTGAAATTTTGCCATAGCTGTCGTAATTTGCACAGGGTAACAACAAAAATTTGCAGAGACAAGATTTAATATTATACCTAACCGTTGGTGTAATAATATTTATAAAAAAGTGTACGCTTCATAAAAAGACGCGTAGGTTGAAAGTGATGAAGAAACCGACGCGCCGGCCAGTCCAAAGTTGCCAGAAACAGTTTCCAACAGGAATTGCAACGGGCAGCAGTATAAAACCCCAGCGTGCGACACACTTTCAGCTCAGATCAAATTCATTTAGTAAGAGGAATCCACGCATCTCAACAACATAAACTTTACAAAGTGTAGTAATGTTTTGAACAGTATTTAAATAAACTGAAGTGCGATGGAACAGGCATTACGTTGGTGCAGTTATTAAAGAGCGAGTGATTTAAATAAAAGACTGTATTAATGAAGCTACAAGAGTCATAACTATGTAGAACTTCTAGACAGCAACGAGGGACAAGAAAGAAGAGGACGAGGAACTAGACATCTACGAGAGGACGCAGGGACAGCCTATGCATCTACATCCAGCCGTTTATCATTAAGACTAGAGGTCCACGTCAGAACTCAGCATCCAGGAGACGGAGCGAGGAATTCAACGACGTAGAGACGAGAGGAGCTGATACCGAAGAGGATCAACGAACTCGAGAGTCTGGAGGATA
The DNA here is from genome assembly GCA_034769895.1 of Magicicada septendecula. Taxonomy (NCBI): domain Eukaryota; kingdom Metazoa; phylum Arthropoda; class Insecta; order Hemiptera; family Cicadidae; genus Magicicada; species Magicicada septendecula. Next base: position 162,314,068 of record CM068376.1, on the reverse strand, counting down.
GTAACAACAATTTAAATGGGTGCAGGAAAAATGCAGGTGAACTCGAACATTTATTTAACATTATAAATGACCCTGCAGTCTATCACCAAAAGCTAGTTTCCATATCCAAGTTTACAGAACATTAATATATTTTTTTTACTTAAAGAATGAATAAATAATTGTTTAAATATATAAATGAGAATAGAGAATATCATAATAGTAATCTCATAATTGAATGATCAAGAAAGAACCATAGTTTATTATATGTTGTAATTAATTAAATGAGTAAGTTTTTAAATATGAGATTTACGTAATGGTTAATTAATTGAGACAGTAAAATAGAATCAATTAACGTAAAGAAGATTCTCTATTAATATTTTAATTAATATTTGAATTAATTAAAAGTTGCATTTAAGTGGTATACATTGGAACCCACACTTGTAAAGACTAAATCAATATTTAAATGTTATACGTATGAATTTATGTTTCCTATTATACTTATATGTGTTATATGTATATGTCTGTGTACTATTTCAGGTCATATATAATTTATGTGTGTATATATTATGTCTTAGAAGTATAAGAAATCAGAGTTACACATATTATGAGTATATTATATTCGGATTGAATATAAGGGTTCATATAGCAAGAAACCCACATTGAACAATTTAAATAACATGACAATTTGCTATTTTTGAATAAATCAAATGAATATGCTTTTCTTGAAACAGTCGTACTAATTTCACAACCACTGCTCAATCCTCTGTACTCTGTACTTGTAAATTAAAACTTATACCGTTATTCACGCGCTTATCCACACTCAACCAACGATCAAAGCCTGCGCCCCAGCCGGGGAACATCAAGGTAAATACTGCTGAAGAAGAGTATCACCTCCGAGACGTGGGTAAGTGCGTGCATATGAGTAAGAGCGTATGTGTGAAAGTAAGTGTTCAAAAATAACGTTATATATATATATATATATATATATATATATATATATATATATATATATATATAGAGAGAGAGGCCTATTCAATCACTTTCTGCTACAGTTCGTTTCTTGATATATATAAAGTAATTTAAAATTTATGTTTATATTACCTTAAGATGTTATATTTTCCTATGCAGAACATGTTTCGAGAGCTCCCGTCCTCTCATCTTCAGCCTTCGCGATCTTGCATCTGGTGAAGTATTTGTGTGTTGGCTGGATACTATTAAGGTTTCTTGTTGGTCTCTGGTTTTTTAAAGTTGTATTATTGTGTGTGATTGTAGTATATGTATTTGTATTTTGTGTATTTTCGATGTTGAGTGCTTTGAATATTGTGTCATGTTTTGTATTGATTTGTATTTGTTCAGGTATAAGTTTGTTTTGTGTTTTAAGTTTGTATATTTGTAAATTTTCCCAAATGTTCATTATGGTGCCTTTGTGTGGTATACGTTTTATGAGTGTCACATTGGTTATGACTGGGAATTCATGTCCTGTGTTTATTGCGTGTGTGGCTAAATTGGATTTATATATTTCTGGTTTTTTGTATGCGTTTAGGTGTTCAAAATAACGTTTTTTCAGCTGTTTCTTTGTTTGTCCTGTGTAACATTTATTGCAATCTTGGCATTCAATTTTATATATACCGTTAGTTGTTGTATTATCTTTGTTGTGTGGGTTATTTAGTTTTTGTAAATTATTTTTATTCATTTTGTATGCTATTTTTATATCTGTGTTTTTAAATAGTTTTGTTAGCTTTGTCATTTTATTATTTATGTATGTGAATGTGGCCCATTTTTTGTTGTTGCTATTATTTATTTGTTGTTCATTTTGATTAATTCTTAATTGTTCAGTTTTTATTTTATATTTGATTTTATTTTCTATTTTGTTTATAGTATTTTTATTGTATTCATTTTTATAACCAATTTGGTATATTATACTTCTTTCTTTGTCAGTTTCTTGTTTGTTTAGGGGAATTTTGTACATTCTGTTAAATAACGAATAGAACGCTGCCATTTTATGTTGTGGTGGGTGGTCAGAATGGTTAGTTATAATGATGTCAGTAGAAGTTGGTTTTCTGTATATTGCATATTGTTAAATCTTTGTATTTGTTCATTATACCCGTGTGCAATCAGCCCACGCAATTACGTCATCAGCTTAAAGTGCAGTTCGCTAACTGCGAGCTATGACAGAAGTTAGTTAAACCTCAGCCTTCATTCGCTCAATACTCTTTTCTATTTGCTAGGCGCGGCGATGTGAAATCTAATTATTTGCTTAACTTCTTTATATAATTTTCATTCTTCAATCGTTATTTATCTTGGCAATGTGCGCCATACGTAATTGCTTGGGCCATGCGCTTCATTATATAATTTGTTCAATAAACGGCTAGTTAATTCAAATTTGTACAGTCCACTTCTTCTTTTAAAACATATATCCGATTCTTTAAAACAGCAGCACTTCGCATGAGAAATACTAACTCAAGAAATACGCGAGAGCGTTGATCATGCAACATTTGGTCCTCCGGGCCGGATCATTCATTTCATGGATGATTCATTTCACAAATAATTTATTTCACGGAGCATTCACTTCATGGATTCAGTTCATGGATTTACAGTTCAATTAGCAGGCCCTATCAGCATTTGACAACATGATTAAATCAACATTTCTTTAATTATCAACTATAACTGGAGCACGCATTGCACGACTTTTGGGGACGTCATACTTCGCCGACCGGATCGTTCGAAACATTATTTCAACATTTGAACACCATCACCACGTGGCATTCATCACTTGGGAAAAATCCAAAGCATCCAGCCTATGCAGAATTCGACCACTTCAGACATCACCTGACAGGCATCAACAGTGACTACATCGTCAATTCATGGGTGCCGGATGGGACTGCCAAGGATTCGACATGCTCTGAGACCTTCTTGAACATGTCGATAAGTACCACATACCAAGTGAATATAAATTTATGTTTCATATGATCCTTTCAATTTTACATAATTTGTTATACCTTTCAAGGGCATTCAACTAAAATAAGCAGTGTTTAAAAATAATAATATAACTTTTTTCTTTATATCAGTTTCAATTTCACTATGAACTTGGATTTTTTGCGAACTCAGCAAGCTTATAAATTTTTCTGTGAATCAATCACAAACTCAAATAACTTAACAAGCTTATATTCATATATTTTGATTTAATTGTAAATCATATTTTTAAATAGTGTTTATAGCAATAGGGATTATACTGTTATGTTGTATATGCTGTCTATATCAGTATTTAGTACAACATAGAATTAGTCTGAGATGTGTTAATCAATGGTTACCGCGTCGTTGCGTGACTTCATAAGTTAGATAACCTGGATTGGTCTTGTTCATCTGTCTGCATTCACTAATTTTTTCTTATTATCGTTTCGAATCTTCAAGTCATACACAATCATGACTGATATGAAGGCGCTGATCAAAAAGCGTGGCACGATCAAGGCCTCTATATCGCGCATAAACACCTACGCGGCTAATTTTGATCACGATACGCATGACCACCATGCGCTAAAAATTGATATCCCCAAAATATGACGAGATTCAAACGCAAATTGAGTCTGATGACTCTGATTTTGCATCCGTTAGTGATAGAGTTCAGACGGAAGATGATTTGTGTAACATAGAATGCAAGTTGCAAAATTTATTAGATCATGCCGAAGAGATGAGCAAGAAAATACTAAATCAGTCCGAAGTCGTCACATTCAGTACGCCTCCTATTCAATTACAACCAATTAAACTACCCTGCTTCGCAGGTAACATAATTGACTGGCAACATTTTTACCATACGTTTGTGGAGTTGGTTCATGTCCGTACAGACCTGACCAGCATCCAAAAATTTCACTACTTGCACTCATCACTAAGGGATGAGGCGCTGAATGTTATAAGATCACTCCCAATCACGCACGAAAACTACACGGTGGCCATTGAGTTGTTGAGAGCCAGGTATGACAGTAGATTGATTGGTACGGCGTATTATGTGGCTAATGTCTTGGGCATGAGCACATGCAGCAGGACTCTATGGTTAGCATTTCCAAATTTATAGATGATCTTACCGCTAACATAAACGCTCTGAATTCATTAAATTTACCAGTGAATACATTCGAAATTATTTTTGTGCATTTTCTCGCCCAAAAACTTGACGATCGCACATGTAGATTATGGAAGGAAAGTTTAACTGACGAACAGCTTCCGAATTACAATAACTTTTTAAATTAAATTAAATTCTTATATACTAGGCGCCAGTTGTTGCAAAATGTTAGCGCTCCGATTAGTTCATCATACGGAAAGCAAGTTATCGATAAAACTTCTTATCGCAAACCGGCTAGACGCGCGGAGTTCACTGGGTCACTAATACATACTCAAACAAGCAATAGACTTTGGCAGCTGTGTCGCAGCAATCATAAACTGTCCGAATGCCCACAATTCGTGGCTTTACATCCGAGTCAACGGAAAGACGTTTTAATAAATCACAAGCTCTGCCTAAATTGCACACGCTCGGGCCATGAAACCTCCCGTTGCCCTTCCAAATTTTCGTGCAGAGCATGTTCGAAAAGGCACCACACCATGATTCACTCTTCAACAAATAATTCTTCGAGCAGGAACAATAATCAATGTTCCCTAAAACTACAAACCAACAAATCAATTTTATTGTCTACCGCCGTATGTAGCATAACCGATCGTGCCGGTAACAAACACCCGGTAAGAATCCTGTTGGATTCAGGTTCACAAGCAAACTTTTGTACCATGGGCTTCACACGCCGCATGGGCTTAAAATTAAACAAGTCCGAACTGCCTATCACGGGCATAAATAATTCTCTATGCCAAGCCAATTTCAGTACAAGTGTGCGCCTAAACTCACGCTACAGGGATCTCAGTTTGAATGTACACTGCGCTGTTCTGCCCAGAATTACAAATAACCTCCCTACAGAATCTTTTAATATGTCATCATTAAACATTCCAAAAACATATTTTTAGCTGACCCGCAACTTAATTTTTCGTCACAAATCGACATATTACTCGGGGCACAGTATTTTTTGCAATTGATTGAGCCGACTAAATTCATTCGCAGTCCGCACTTTCCGATAATACAGGAAACAAAACTAGGTTTTATCCTCACCGGTAATTTACCCTTTAACGTAGACATGACAAAACCGGTTTCGTCGTTTATGGCTCGTGACGACAGTAGGGGTAAACTGACAGTTCTACCCCGGATGTGACGTCATATGGCGGGAAATTCAAAAATATAGGTGGTGGGGGTAAAAATCTGGTAGTCGGCTTTCGGTCATGTTGTGGGCGGGCAGTATAAAGTGGGGTTATGTGTGCGTTGATTGGTGTAGACGTCGGCGACGTTGCCGCTTCGTGCATGTGTTATAGTGTACGGGTTTGTATATGTAAGATGTTTTTCCGGTCGGCCATGTTGTAAAATCGTCGTGGTCGGCGTTGCCAACTTGTGCTTGCTAATCGACGTAGTCGACTCTTGCGTGTGTTATAGTGTACGGGTTTGTATATGAACGGCGCTGCGGCCGATGGTCGATGCGGTGTATTGCGTAGTTGGAAACGGCGTGTCTATGTGTTGTCCATGTTGATGACGTGTCGGTCGTTGATTGGTCGTAATTTGAAACGGCGTGTTTGTCGTGTCGAACTGTATCGCAAGCCCGTGTAGTGATCCGGTTCGCCGTTCGCCGGCCGCCGTTGGGTTCATCTGCTGTCGAACACCGTCCGCAGCCGACGGCGAAGGGCGAACGGCGAACGGGTTCATGAGGCTGCGTTGTGATCCGGTTGGTGCCGTTCGCCGGCCGCCGTCGGCGGCCGGCGAGCGTCGAACGGGTTACGCGGTGATCCGGTTCGTCGTCGAGGATTGGTCTGTGTGTCGGATATTCTGATTGACATGTAATTTTCTATAGGTAAGTAAATATATATACAGATTGTAAAAATACGTTCGCACCAACATGTTGGTCTAGGGCTTGCTATAGCTAGCCCTACATTTGTTGTTGTAAGAAACACACATTAATAATAGGGACAGGTGAAAATTATTTCGTACAAAAAAAGAATTCACTCATCATGAACGGAAAAAGGATAATTGTAAATAAACACAATTGAAAACTTAAATTTAAAAATTAAAAAAAATTATCATTTGTATTATTGTGGCGGGGTATGTAATAAGTGTCTGTTCGGAGTTGACAATTATTTTGTACAAAAAAAAGAATTTAATTATATATTGTGGTAGTAAGGACGTCTGGGCGTTAGCTGATATTCGGTAGTGGTCGACCTTGTTCTCGGGCGTGGTTATGCAAACAGGTCTCTAAACATCTGCCTTCCTGAGTCGTTAACTTTTTTATTGTTCATGACTGCATATCTTCATTTCCTTAAGCGGGGTTCAGCGATGTATAAAAAGCCGAAAGATTTGATCTGTTGAAGTACATATCATCGTTGGATTCTGCTTTGACATCATCGGTGAAAGACAGAATATCTCGTACAGGGTAAGTTGCTTTAAAATTATTCTTTAGTTTCTGTAATATATTACCATTATGCAATTATTTTAATATAAATTTGATTTTTTTTAAATTGAATGTATGTAATAACGGTCGGTGCGCAGCGACCGTTCAAGCTTGTAGATTGAGTGTTGTACTGTTATTTAAAATATGATTAAATGTACTATTAGTTCAAAGGATTTTTTGAAATTAAATACAATGAAATGTTAAGATAATATCGTTTAATTTTATCAAATTAAATACATATAAGCACAATATATTACAAGTTAAAATATTTAAACACACACACACACACACACACACACACACACACACACACACACACACACACACACACACACACACACACACAATGAATTGAATTGACAATTGCATATAATTAAAACAAAAGAAATACGTGTATGCACACTACTTACAAGTTTAAATACTATCAAATTAAATACATATAAGCACAATATATTACAAGTTAAAATATTTAAACACACACACACACACACACACACACACACACACAATGAATTGAATTGACAATTGCATATAATTAAAATAAAAGAAATACGTGTATGCACACTACTTACAAGTTAAAATACATAATATGTAAACACGTGTACATTTTCAATTGTGTATAATTAAGAAATACATGTATGCATACTAATTACAAGTTAAAATACATAATATGTAAACACCTGTACATTGTCAATTTTGTACAATTAAGAAATATATGTAATCACACTATATTACAAGTTTATGATTGCATTCAAGTTAAAATACATATTATGCACACACACACACACACACACACACACACACACACACACACACACACACACACACACACACTGAATTGTAATTAAAACAAATGAATTACATGTAAGCGCTATATATATATATATATTACAAATTTAATAATGTGTACATTATGAAATACAAATATACTTGTTACTTCATAAGATGTCCATCCAGTATTACATTAAAATGTCCACCACGTAGGCTCTGTTTTTTTCTCCACGGTAAACGAGATATAGTGAGTTCGGTGCTAAATGTTTTAACTCATCGTCTTCCCAAACGCCTGCGTATCTCCTTGGAAGATAAACACGATATTTCAATTTATCGTCCGTATAGTCCTGGATAGTAGCGAGTACAGCATTTCCGTATTTACTGTCTACGTTTTGAAGTTGCACTATGGGATATTTTACACCCATTACTAGTTCTTTAATTTTCCTATATTGTATAGCACTAATGTCCGCGAACTTAGCAACGAATGAAGCCATTTCTAATGAAGAAGAATCACTATTCGCTTGCGTCTCTTTCAAGGTCTGAATTAAATAACGCTCGTTTGCGTCGTTATAAGTAGGAGGCTGTTGAGGAGGGGGAAACCAGACAGCGCGAGGGAGGGGGAACCAGACAACGAGCAGTAAACTATTATTATTAACCCTGTGAAACAGGATGAAAGCCGCTTTCACACGTCATGTTCGGTGGGTGGGAGGAGGCAACCAGTCGGCAATTATTTTTTTATCTGTCTAGACAAGGTGTTGTAATCGACTCCTGCTGAGCGCGGAAGGGGGGTAGGCGACCAGTCGACGCCGCTATTTTTTATACGTCTAGACAGCGATGTCATTGATTCCCGTCGAGCGCGGAAGGGGAAGGCGACCAGACGACGGCACTAATTTTTCATGCGTCTAGACAGGGTTATGTAATCTTATTCTGACATGAAGGCAGTAATTTTTATGCAAGCGAAAGATGCCACTATTTTTTTATACGTCTAGACAGAGTGATGTCATTGATTCCTGTCGAGCGCAGGAGTGGAAAGACGACCAGACGGCGGCACTAGTTTTTTATGCGTCTAGACAGGGTGATGTAATCGAATTCTGGCGTGAAGGCAGTAATTTTTATGCAAGCGAAATGATGCTAAATAAAAACAAAAATGTTAATAATTTACAAGAAACCTACTGATGAGTCTAAAATCCGATACAGCCCACTCGCGTAAAGCGTGGACTCTATTATTTGTACATATTTCTGGAAATAAACGGTGCGCGAAACATGCTGTTCCGTGCATCGGACGTAATTGTTCGAGTTTAGGACAACCGAAATCTTATAAATTTATAATACTGTAATGCACGATACGCTTTTCCAGAAATCTTTTTTTCTGTAATCCTTTTACGAACACATAGTTAAAAGGAAACGTGTACTTTACTAATATCGGCACAAGATGTTCGTACGATGTCTCCCCGTCCCTCCACTCTAGTCCGTGAAAATGCTCCGTTAACCATCGGTTCGTCCTCATGTGTTTGTGATTCGAAACGTTCGTGTCCACTGGTGGTGCAAATATCCAATGTCTGCTGGTAAATGCGGTGACATCCATAACGGCCAGTTCCTTGACGAGTTCGTTTCCGTTATCGTCCACGAAACAGTGAAAGTCAAGTATGACTGCTAGCTCGTCGACTGCCATCTTTTTTCGTTACAAACAATGTGTTCGGTGCTACTAGGAACGCTGCCGAACCGTCCGTCTCGCGAAACAGACACGTTGTATGTTGTGAAACGTCCGTAAAGAATTTTTTCGGAACGTTTACTTTGTACCTTGTCTCCACGTCACGAATCAGTGCAACAAATTCTTGCGTCAAAACGTTGTATACAAAAAGATCTACAGGGTACAGTACTGCGTTCGTTAAGTCACTGCATCGTCTGTACTCGTACGAAGTCAACAGCTCCATGCGTTCGTTCTCGACACGCCCTTGCGAAACACTAAGGAAGTAGTGAGATATCGTTTATTTATAAACACTTCCGTCACAGCAGCAGCATTGTTTTTCAAACAATTTTTACTGGTTTATTTCATGCATTAGACGAAACGTTCTTGCTTTTGTATTAACAGTCGGTAAGCGCGAGTATGAATTTGCTGTTCGTTTTCTGACTGCACGTTGTTTAGACGTTCTCACTGCATGAAAACGAACTAGAAATACGCTCTCATGTAAGCGGTGTATGTGGCTCTACATAAGGGACACTGATTTACAGTGATGGCGCAATTCACACATATGACAAAATGACGACAGGGAATAAGTACGACTTCAACGATGTGTGCGTAACAAACTTTGCACATCGTAACCCGAAGGGGTTCTTCTTCTTTTTTATTCTCTTTGATCGAGTCGGTGCTTTGTCCGTTCTCTGCTGCCACTGCTGCTGCTGCTGCTTCCGGTTCTTTTTTGTTATTCTCTTTGATCGAGTCGGTGCTTTGTCCGTTCTCTGCTGCCACTGCTGTTGCTGCTGCTCCTGCTGCTGCTTCCGGTTCGGTAATGATACCCAATGCCTTTAGGATGAATTTTTTATCTTTCACTAACATTACGTAAGAGCACACGGGGAAATGACGTGCGTGTTCCGTCCAAGCGTTTTCTCCTTGCTCCCATTTGTTTAAACCGCCTCCACAGCAAAATCATATCACTCTATCGTTGCATCCGTTGTAAAAGAAACCCGCTTCGGCTAGTTCTTTAGGCGTTATCGTCAACGATATCGGCCAATCTTTAAAACTCTTTAAACGGTCTTCAATGTTTCTGTAACACGGATAAGGGGATATGATTTTTTTAATCAGTGCGATCTGCACTTCTTTGTCGTCCGGAGATACGGACTTGATCGTCATCGCTTCACCGCACTGTCTGAAATAGCGGTTTTCGTTGCGATCGTTATCGTCATCCTTGTGATCGTCCGAAAGCATCGTGCACGTCCTCTCACGACTCGCGCTGATGAAACACTGAGCGAAGAATAGGAGGGGAGACGTTTCCCTCTCCCACCGTTCGGAAAGAGGGAGGTTACAGGTATTAAGAAAATAAAATACATGAAAATTTATTACATCTTTTAATATAAAAAAACATATACATGAAATACACACACATAATATTGTAAAAAGCAACATAATATTTACAGCAAAAAAACAATAATATACAGAGTGAGTTTAATTGTGTCTGCGCACCGTGTTAGACAGCGGAGTGTAGACGTTGAGCGAATCGTGCAGTATCAAGCAGTAGGCCGCGGTCTGAGGGGGGAAATTGGTCGATGACTCGAATTCTAATCTGACGTCGACCGGTGACGACTTGAGCGACTCGTCCTGTATGCTACAATCGAAGACGAATAGCGGTGCTTTCGTTATGAACTCGGTCGGTGCTAGAAGTACGTTGGGTTGAGTTCTATGATAGTACGACTTTTGAAATCTTGTATACATGTCGTACAGCAGAGCGTAACGTCCATTATCGATATCCAGGTTCAGGTTATCGTACGGGTAGTATTTGTCGTTCAGAAAGAGTCTTGCTTTGGTCACCTTGCAGTGATCGAATTCGTCCGCGTGTTTCTTCAGATCGTTCTTTCTAGCGGTCTGGAACGTGAGTATCACGTACCGCGGTTTCTCGAGTTGTGTCGTTGTTTTTACCGTCCAAGTCTGTCTGTCAGTTGAAGGTAAAGCCGGGTACTCGTGCAGTTCCCAACTGCGAAACGGTAAGAATAGCGGTAAATCCTTGCGTACGATGTCCAACAGCCGTATCCGTACTTCGTTGTTCACGTACACGAACGGAATCATCCAAGAGATTTTGGTCAGTTCTATATCGGCATTAGCTGACGTATCCGTGGACGAGAACAGTGCGTTAACGTCAGTGGAAGTGCGCAACAGTATCAGTTCCTGTTTCATGTTTAATATGACGTGCGTGAAATCCTCAGCGAATCCCATCAGCATCCTCAATGGTATGCAAAAGTTGAATTCACCGTTTTTACCGGAAGGTTTTAGCTCGTTAGCCGTGGGGGCAACCCAACCGGCGTTTTTCATCGAAACCACGTCATGCATACCAACAGGTAGCATGGTTTTAATAGTGGATGCGATGCCAACGCTCTTGGTACGATCCACTTCCACACCGGCCAGTTCGTATCGGATTTCTTCGAAGAGAAATGCGATCGCGTTGTTGACCATTTTCACGTTCACAGTATCGGTGCTGTCGGTCTTCTTGCTCAACTTGCCTTCAACGTACAGGAAACTTTCCATCGGTAAAGTGAAGACTTCCTGTTTCAGGATAGGTATACGTATCTCATCTTTATTTCCGTATCGCGACGTCGACGCGTATGGTGCGTGAGGATGATATTCGTAATGTGTGATGTTGTCTTCAAAAAACGGTCGTCGTTCGACCGATAAGACGATACCACTGTCCGCCGTATTACTTGTTTTTCTTGAGTTTGAATCCTTGTGAAATCAGGTAGCGTCGGTTAGCCGTTGTTAATCGCGTCAACGACGTACGTCTACTGATACTCTGTCCAAAAGTGTCGTCCACTTTTATCTTGTGCGTATCACCGCTCTTCGTCACCGATGCTGTAGGTAAAGCGGTATCGTTGAAATAAAATCCCATGATTACTACGGGCGTTTCAAATGTATACGCGCGGTGATAACTTCGTCACGAAAATTCACAATATCACCGTCCTGATCGTGTACGGACACTGTAACGTTACACAAGTGTAGTACGTTAAGCGGAAGATAAATGACGTTGGCAGGCGTTTCGACTATCTTGAATCCAGGCTCGACAGTCGGGTAGAACGAGTGCAGTATATGGTCGTTTCGTCCCGCCTTGTATGAACCTTGTACGACGTTACACCTTATCTCCAAAACGTTCACTTTGTTAATGTTTACTGGTGTGTCCGACGTGTGTAATATATACGCTTCTAACTTGCGGTTCCTGGAAAAACCCAACATGGTACCGATTCCGTGTTCTGTACGCTCGAAATCGATCTCGTATGAGCAATAAAGTTCACATTTTAACGTGTTGTTGTTAGGGGGTAGAGTAAATTTCGGGTCTGATAGCTCTTTCTTCAGGTACGTTTCGATATCACTAATTTCGTACGCACCGGTCGGTATTTTGATGAGTTCTAGCGTTTTACGTGGACCCTTTAGTACAGGAAAGACGTTGTTTCTTCCGCTTTCCACGTTCGGTATAGAGTTGTACGTGGTAAAGTCCAGCAGTCCTGCATACCATTCACCGTCCGTCAGTTCGAGCGGTGGAAAAAAGTGACAAACCAGTGCGCTTGGATCCGTACCCGTGACGGTGACCGTAAGCGAAGACATCTTGTCGTTTACTGATCGTTTGATGTCAAAAAATCCAAACATAAATGTCCGCAGATGACCGTGTCCGGCGGTTGTTTACGCGCGTAATTGTAACGAACGTCGTTCACGTACGATCCAAAGTACCGTATTAGCTCGACGGGAGGGCGTAGATTGCCGAATCCATCAAAGTACGTGACTCCGTTACCACGCTTCTTATAGCATACCCAGTGCGTGCCCGGTCCGGTAGCGTCTTCCAGATTCACGATCGCGCTTTCGTTCTTCCACGGTGAGCGAGGAAGTGCGTCGCGCATGTACACGCCTCTGAAATGAGGTACGCGCAATCGTTTCGCGTACTCGTACAGATCTCCATCGGACAACGGGCGCACGGGTATTTCGATTAGTTTTTTCGGTACGGACGAAGGTATAGTCCCGAAGCCCTTTTACCACCACCACCGGTCCGTCTTCGTCGTCCCGTCCCTGTCGTCCTCCTCCTTCTCTTGATTATCGTGCGCCGAACCGACTTGCGTCGACCGGTGCGACGACGCCTTTTAGGCACACCGCCACAGCATAGTCCGCTACCTAACGCCGATTTCGCTTTCATCGCTGCCGCTACGGCCGCCGCGCACGCTCTTTCGCTGATGCCCGAATTCAAAGCTTTCACTCGTTCCCACGCCTTGCCGGCTAGCACGCGATCCGCTACGCGTCTTCGTTCGTTGTCCTTATACTTGGAGTAGGCGATATCGTGTTCGCGACAGGCTTCGTCCAACTCGTTGGTTCCTCGATCACCACGAGCCAATCTCTCCTCTAGTTTCGTTCCGGGTCCGCAGAATCTGTAGCCGGGCAGATGTAGTTCCACAGGTAATACGTCCACCGCTCGATTGATCAGTGTAGGTACTGACTTTGTGACGAATGGTACCGCGCTTTTAACTATTTTTCGTATGAGACCACGCCCCTTTTTTTATCAACACTACTACGAAGTTCGTACATGTCTACTGTTTCGCCTGCTGTCGATAAAGAGATCTCCAATCGTTCTCGTCCTTTTTGTCGAAGGACTTGTCAAGATCGCTAATCAATTTGCTCGTCTCCGCCTTGCTCGTGAGTAGTAACTCTGCCTCTTCGGCACCAAGTGAAGTACGCGCTACGTGCGTATGCAATTTATAGATATACGATACCACTTTCTCCCAACGGTGTTGGAACACTTTTGCGAGTTTGTACGTTTCGCTCTTCGCGTACCGCTTCGTGTCCTCCAATTGACGCACGTTCACAGCGTCTGTGGGCCGTGTGCCACCGTCACCGACGTTCAGAATAGTCTTTCCTTGCGTGTTTAAATAAGATTCGTTTACCGTTGTGATTGTATGGTGGTTCAAAAATTCCTAGTTTACAGCGTCTTTGTTGTTGACAGGCGACGCTAACTGCGTTATCCGCACGTTGCCGACCATTAGGTTAGAGTTCGTATCCTTCGGTATGATCTTTGCGTCCACGTATACTTTGGTCGCAGCGTCTCTCGCACGAATCGGGTCTCTCAGAGACTGTATGCGATGGTCCCGCGCATCGATGACGGTGCCGTTATTCTTGTTCGGTACCGTCGTGAAACGCAAACACGTGTAGTCTACATACTGCTTGTTGACAGCATCCGTGAGATTGATGGGAGCGCCGACGTTGATGAGCTTACTACCTTTCACGTCTATTCTCGAGGAACCTTGCGTTGACGGATCGACGACCAGACAGTGGTCTTGCACGAACCGCAGTGGAACGGCATCGTTACCATCATGCGGCTCGCCCAAGTTGTGTATTTTTTTCCCCGCTACGTCGAAGTGTCCGTCCTCGGTCATCGCGATACCGATATCCTCCAGCAGACTTCGTCGCGTCTCCCTTTGGACTCTGACAGCGCTCTGGTGTCTGCCGAACATCATCATCTCATCTCGTTAATGATGCGCGTCGACCGTCGTACGCAGAATTTATACGTATTCACGTAATAAATCGATTAGTTTTGATACGATCGTACTGTCTATACATTTTATTCCGACGACGGAGAGTCCGTCGGTATGTTTTCCTTTCACGATCGTGTTTAGAAATTCATCGTACACGTATACACGTGCATCTTTGAAGAAATAAATCTTTCCGTCGGTACATCGAAATGCGCTATCAACGGCTTCAGGTAAGCCGACAAAGCGATCTTTAACGTATCCGTGTTTCTTGATCATGAACGAGCACTCGTCTATCTCACCGTAATACATATCGTTATACAGCAGAAATGTACGTCCTGTGTAGGTGTGTGTATCGCAGCGTTTATTTTTGTCAGCGTACGAACACCGAGAGTCGTGATCGCTTGTGGATACCCGTTCACCGGCTGTAGACTGTGTATATCGAACATGTACACGTATCCGTCTACGAAGAGCACCACTTCTTCGGTGCGCGGTCTCTGGTACATCGCCGAAACTTTGGTGAACGTCAACGGTAAGAACGTCAACCAATCCGTCAACAGAAGCGGACTCCCACCACCACCCGGACGCTTCGACTCGAGGTCCATTGTCCACAAAAAGTTATCGTGCACTATATATACGTGTATGTTGATTATTAAAAATTGATTAACATTCTTTAGTCGACATAAATCCGTCGTCGTCCGGACGGTGTCGTTCGTCATCGACCTCGTCGTCGTCGTCGTCGTCGTCGTCGTCGTCGTCGTCGTCGTCGCCATAGCAATCAACGGCTTCCCGTACAAGTGCTGAATGCCTCTTATATCGTCGTCTCTCAGGTCGAACGGTCCATCCGAGCGCAGTACGTAGAAAGGGTACATGATCGAATCCTTCTCGAGGAAATGAGCCAGTCCTAACGCGTGTCCGATTTCGTGCGTTAGCACCTGTAGAAAACTGGTCTGATCGTCCGGTATTTCGGTTGCGTTCGTATAATTCCACGATTCGTAGTAGTCCATATGTATTTCGGAAGTGTTGTAAGGTAGATCGGGCGGGTAGTAAGCGTGTGCGAGTATACCTCCCCGTCCGTCCAAATCGTACCCGCAGATCGTACACTTGGAGGTCAGACACCTGTGTTTAAAATATCTCATAGCGATGGCTATGTCCACGTTTATGTCGTTGGGTCGATATTCGAATTCCAAATTTGAATGTTTCCGCCATATAGCGAACGCTTGTCGTGTCGCTTTTATAGCGTCAGCGGTACCGTGAACGAACCGCCACGACAGTCGTCTCTTGGTCCAAGGCGTTTGTAATGTGTACGACGCAAAATCTTTGTTACCACATCTCCGCGCCTGCATCAGATTCATCGTTTCGTTGTTCAATTCTCCGTTTACGGTTAAATTGTAATTCTCTTGAAACGTCCGCAGGTAGTACGAAATAACGCCGCCGTCGACGGTGGCGTTGTCTGTGTCTTGTAAACTATCGTCGGGCACATATCCGTAACGCGTCAAGTAATCGATAGCGAAGTCTATATCGTTCGCGTTATTACTCTCGAAGGACGATGCGACGACTCTCGTGGACGCGATAATAAACACTAGCGTGGTATACATGTGAGAATCGTGTCTCGATGCTGTTGCTAATGACGGTAGTCGTCGTATACCCGTCTAATTTATACGATGATGTCGGCTTCACGTAGTTCTTCTACTATTGAAACGATTTCGTTCGTGTGCCCACCGTTTCCAGCGCGCTGTGACGCTATCAACACTCGCAATCTGTCCACCAGTTCATTCGGATCGTCCCAGTGCACGTAATCGATTTTGTCTTTTTTTCTCGACGCTACCATATACGTTCTGTCGGTATTATACCCGCGTCCTGTACGTTTCGGTGGGAACAGCTTTGATATTATCCGTTTATACTTTACACCTCTGTTCGCCTTTACCTGAGCTTTTTCTAAATAATAATGCTTGTGCGCGTTGGTGGCGCGCAGTATATCTTTGTACGCCTTCATATCCGTCTCGTTGTAAATGTTTTCGTTAGGGTCCTTCATGAACACGAGTAAGTATAGACCCGGTGTGCCTTTATATCGTTTACCGTTGATGAGGATCGTATTGTCCGTTTCGATTTCAAACGGTGAATCACCGATCATCCATTTCCATTTGCGTTTCTTACACCGTATGTATAGTCCATCAGACGATCACGTTCGGCCGACACGATCATGCGCATGTACTTGTTCGCTAACGATTCGCTGTCGTATTTGGACAGAAAATATCTACGCGCTTCATGCCTTCCTTCTGGTGTGTCTAACATTTTTTCGATGTTGAGACTAGGATCGAAATAGTTTGTAACGGTTCCAGTATCGGTTTGTAACTTTTGGATAAAGTTGCTTCCTCTTCACGGATACCGTGTTTTAACGCACGGTATTTCTTCCGTATGTCATCGCTGATCGTGTCGATATCGTGGGCTAATCGTTTCTTCTTTTCGTCCATCTCGATAAACGTTGGTACGTCGACTAACGTCGCTGACAGCGGGACACTTGTATTTACCCGTACGCTCGACAATTTTTTGGTGAACAGCTGTTAATCGTTAGACGTGACTACTATGAAACGATCGAAACCAGCTCTGTACCTACCGATGTCGATAGAAGAATCCTTGTCCACGACGAGAAACCCGTAACGATCTTTCCACGCTTCAGCGCACACGTTCTTAAACGTGTCGTATTTCATGTCCGTGTTGACGTGATCGTTGTACACGTGCTTCAAGTTGAGATCGTCCTGTTTGAACAACACTATTAGATTGGCGTTGTCGCGTACCAACTGTTTCGGCACTTGGCTGTACGTCTGACACAGGTAAAACGCGTCCACTCCACTGTGTCGTCCCATAGCGAAATACTTGCGTATGTTGTGTTGTCTTTCACAAGACACATCGTCGAACACGATAATAGAATTGGGATCGACCTCGTCAGGAGGGGGTACCTCATCGTTATCGTTGTACGCGTGATAACCCATTCCTTAGTTGGAAAGTCGTGTCATCAGGGTCTCCAGCATCTGATATTTGGGTTGAAACAATGATTTAGAAAACACGTACAGGTTCGCGAATCTCAAACCGTTCACATCGAACAATAGGTTGAACATGACGTTAGTATTTCCGCACGCGGAAGGTCCGCAGATGATCGAACGTACGGTATCGGGCAAAAGACGTCCGTGCTTACGTTTTTTTCTGCCACAACCACCGCCACCACCATCGCCACACAATTTCGAATAGTCCACGTCCTTTAGTTTTAGTCTGTGCGCTTGTTGTAATATTTTCATTTTGTTCCGTCCAAAGTCTAGTTAATATTCGCACTATGTTGGTACAATTTACGGATATGTAACTGCACACACAAGTGTCAGGACCCGTTTCACAGTTCGGATCCGACCAAACACATTCTTTGTAGTGATCGAATCCGGTGCCTCTAGATACTATTTCGCTGAGTCGGAATCTCGTCACACGATTAGTAACCCGTTGCCAATACTCGTGTACTGTTAATATCCTGCGCATGCGCTCGATCTCGTTTTCGGGCGTGTTCACGACGTACACATCGTAGCCAGGATGCGACACAACGTCTTTCACACCGTACACAGCGCGCATGTTGTCATCGTAACGCACCGACGCATACTGGTTCTATTCCGCAAGCCAATTCCTTGTTATAGCAAGTTTTTCTTGGGTATCCACGAATCGTGTTTACCATCGAATCCTAACCACCTGACTTTCACACGATCACCTTTACGTTGTACGATCTTTTCTACCAAGTACACGTCACCAACGTTCGATTTACTGATTTCGTGTTCGTAAAAACCACCTTTCAACACTTCTCCCGTATGATCCTTTAACGAATAAGTGACGGGTACGCTGCCGGTACGTACCGTGTGAACATGGAATATCTCGTTCGTCCAGTTAGGCATGTATCCTTTGGCGAACGTCATTTTGTATTTGCTTATACGCACTTGATCGCCTACTTTGAACTTTGGTTGTTTATAGTCGATGCTTCTCGCTGTGTTCTTGTGAATCCGTCGTAGCACCGTGCGTTCGTTGGATTCGTTCACCTGACATGGTTTCATTCCGATCGTTCTGTGCACGCTGTCGTTGTACACTCTGACCAGTTCCGGTAACATATCCAACCAACGGTAATGACCTTGTTCGCTGAACGCACGATACATGTGAGTTTTCAACGTACGGTTGAAGCGTTCCACGATGGACGCCTTTTTCTCACTATACGTAGAATACAGTGTGACACCATATCTCCTCAGCAACGTTTGTACGACGCTGTTGTAGTACTCTTTCCCATTGTCCGTCTGAAGATATTTCATTTTATTAGCGCGCAGAATCGGTTCCAGAGCTCGTGCGACCTCTACACCCGTCTTTGTTTTCAACGGAACTGCGTACGCGTACTTGCTAAACGCGTTAATCATCGTCATGAGGTACTTGAATGCCTTGTTCACCTTCGCGTGCGGTATCATCTCTACCAGGTCCGCTTGGTACAAGTCGTGAAGTCCCTTCAACTCGACCGCTCTTCTCGGAAAATTCCGTCTTACTGGTCTGTGCAACTCCGACGCGATAGTCTTGCGAACGGTCTGCTGTACGTTCTTCGCTCGTCGTTTCATTCTCATGTCGTCGCGTTGCAAACCGTGATTCACAATACGCTGGCACGTCGTAAACCGTCCGCTCTGTGCTGAACGTAACTCTCGTTGGTACCGTTCTGGTACGACTGCCTTCCATCACATGACTGTCACGACGCCACCACACCATACACAATGATATCATCTCGACTGAACGGAAGAACAGCGCGTTCTTCTTGTGATTGCGCAAGTACGTTAAAACGTGAGCTAAACCGATATTCATACACCCATTACGCACGAGACCCATTCCGCTGTAATATCTCATGAGCGTATGTTGTTTCGTGTCCAACGCTCGTACGGTCTTGACGGAATTCATGTCTTTGAATACGACGCTACGTATAACGTTGTCGCGATACTCGTGAATTTCCGCGACTACGACGTTATCGTTCTCGGGTAGGCGCTCGCACATGTGTTTAGCTTTGAGTTCAGCGATCGGGCGCTGACTTCGTGACTCCAAGTGCAGGTGTATCAGGTACGAGTTCAACAACCAAAATTCGTCAGCCATAGCGCCGGTGCACCGCTGCCACTGTTTGTACAAACGTCGGTCTTTCACCATGTACCCTTGTTCGTGCGAATACTGCAGACCGAAGTATTCACAATACTCGCGAAGCGTAGGCAACGCCTCCTTCAGAATGGGTACCGAAAACAATCCCTGCGCCTTGTTGTTCACCATCGCGAACTGTTTCCCTCTCGCCAGTGTCGGTAACGAGGACGGCGGGCAGTGCACGTCAAAACTTACGTTGTAGCTAGGATCTAGTGCGCACTTTGGCGCTATCGCTGTCGCGCTTCTGTATATTTCAATAGGTGTATGTATCGGAATAGTGCGCTCCGTAATGACAATGCAACACGAAGCGTGAGGGATCGAACTTCCATATGCGAGCATGTCCGTGTACACCGTTGCGTAGTTCATCCGTCCGTGCGAATCGTGTAAACCGTGCACGCGTTGAACGGCACGATACAGTTCGGGAATCGGGCGGAAACGTGAAAGAAAATTCCATCCATGACGTACGATACACTTGAACATACTCTTTTCGTAAACCACGAGTTCTATCGGTACGTTGTTTCGTTCGCACTCTTCGATAAATTCAAGCCAACGTGATTTGTTGTGTATACGATCGAAGACTATCATCAACAGCACGATAGGTGGCAGATCACTGGTACGTTTTTTAATGTGATGGCAACAACGTCCGTGATATCTATCAACACCGAACTTGTAACGTGTACAGTAGTTGCCGCAAAATCGTTTTTTCTTCACAAAATACATGGAACACAAGTTGGATCGTATCGCGCTTTGCGAGGGTTTTGTTATCACGAAATGTTTCCCATCGTTGTATCGATAGACGTCCATCGTGTCGATGATCTGTGAAGCAAGTGATACGTGCTTCGACATCTACACGATATTTAAAGTGTATACGCATATTGTTTTTTGGATTTTTTTTTTAATCATGGGCACCATCACTCAGACTTTGGAGTGGCTACTGTCGTTTAGTAGTAGTAGTACTAACACATATTACTTCTAGTACTACCCAAATGGGTTTGTAGGTGAGTTTATGCCGGCTCTGAAAAGAGCCGTTTTTTTGTGTTCGTCTGCGTCGACTTCTACGACCACTCGCGGACGAAATTACATGTGGACATTGATGCCTTATGGACTTGGGTGGGATTGTCGCCCACCTCCCAATTCATAATTCTTATTTTGCATACACAACATCTTACAACAGCACCGTCGCCTTCGTAAAAGAACCCGGCTTTAGCCAGATCGTACAATTTCACGTTCTCATGCGGGTATATAGGAACGTAAATTTTAATATGCCCACGACGTTTGATGTTGTAATAGCTCTTCAGACGTTTTGTAAAAGAATGTGCGTATTCGTCCATATCTGAAGCAAGCTAGAATGCTCGTTTACTTCGGTACATTCCACCTCAGCGAGGATAGCTGCGCGCGCAACCAGTGGGGGGAGAGCTGCGCGCGCAGTCGGTAGTGGGGGATTGCTATCACCAATAGTTTGTAGGAGCGTTATGAAATAAACCATGGTAGTGGGAGCGGATAGCTGCGTGCGCAGCCTGAAGTGTAAGCGGAGAGGGGATCGCTGTTCACGTTCACTTTGTAGTTAACCTGCGAGTCTCGTGCAGACTAAGTTTCACGTGGTGCATATAAAGTGGTGATTATTTTCTAACTTCATATCAGTCTTACATTGTTCCTCAAGCGAGCAAGTAATTGTTTTGCTTTTATCGTTTCAAGTTTTTTGTTGTTGTTGTAGTTAATTGTACCAAGAATGCAGTCGTTTGCTGTTGCTCGTAAACATTCGTTGCGTGGCGCGTTGATATCGTACGTTTACACGACTGTTACGGAGGACGAAGGATTTGTCAACGATGTCATAACCTTTTTCGATGAAATGCACGATACGTTACGTACGGACATTCTAAACGAACTGACACGATTGCTTAGTATAAAGTGGCATATAACGGTTAAAGCGAGATTTGTCAAGTACATAGTAAACGCTGACACAGACGAGGACGAAGAAGTGACGATTGAAGCCTATTTTCATGGACGATGTCATACGACGCTGATCGGTGACCGAGACATATTGCCGGATCGTTTAGAAGCTCCGTACGAAAAAATCATTGAATCAATTTATATATTCACGCGCGAGGGTAGCGGTTGGGTGTTGGACCACATCGTCTCTTTAGAACTCGTTCTCTCACAGTACCAACAGCTGGCCGCCTCCAGTTTCATCCGTACACCCCCCGAATTGTCTCGTACTAAATCCATCATCAACGTGAACAATACGGGCGATCAAATGTGCTTCGTATGGTCAGTATTGGCCGCATTGTTTCCTCAACACTCGCACAACGATCGTGTATCGAAATACAAATCACATTTCCACAGTATCATCACTTCCGGTATAACTTATCCCACCCGTCTATGCGACATTGTGAAATTCGAACGAGACAATTCTGACATTTCTATAAATGTTTTCGGATACGAAGACAATGAAATTTACCCGTTAAGAATAACTCCTTCCATTGGTAGACGACATCACGTTAATCTATTACTTCTTACCACTAACGACCGAAAACATTACTGTTTAGTAAAAAATATGAGTCGCTTATTGTCTTCACTAACCAAACACGACGGGCGTTCTTTCTATTGCGATTAGTGTCTGCACAGGTTCTACGAAGAACGGCTCCTTACCGAACACGTTCCCCACTGTTCACCGTACGGTGAACAGAGAATTCGTTTACCTGTGAAGGAGGAGGAGAAAGTGATGTGTTTCAAAAATTACACCTACTGTCATAAGGTTCCTTTCGCGATATACGCAGACTTTGAATCTTTTATCGTCCCTTGCCATCGCTGTGACGCCCCCCCTCACACATCGTCCACCACAACGGAGTCGTTACACCTTCCTTCAGGTTTCTCCTACCTCATAGTCGACCACGAACGTAAAATTTTCAAACCTCAGGTCGTTTATCACGGTGAGAACGTGGTAGAGACCTTTCTCGATAGAGGTCGTCGAAGAGCGTGAACTCTTCAGAATCATACATTCCATCGTATCTATGACTATGAGTGAGCATGACGTGTTATCTTTCGCGAATGCCGTCGTATGCCATCTCTGTGGAAAACCTCTGACTGACGACGACAAGGTGCGCAACCACTGTCATCTGACCGGTCAATACCTGGGCGCAGCGCACAACGTCTGTAACCTCAACCTCAAGACTCCCCGGCACATACCCGTGGCTGGGCAAATACGACAATCTCGCTTGTATCGCTACCACTAGTCAACGCTTCGTATCGGTCTCGTTGGGTGCCCGGCGTTTCGTAGACACGCTTCAATTTTTGAACACGTCCTTGGACATGCTGGTTGGAAACTTGCGCGCGAGCGGTGCAGATTTCGCTTTAACGAAGCAATGTTTCGAAGAACACTTCGAGCTACTCTTACGTAAGGGGGTGTACCCTTACGATTATATGACAGGTAGCAAGAGGTTCGATGAAACACGTCTGCCTGCACGTGAACACTTTTTCAACAAGCTGTGTGAATCACCTGTGTCGGACGAAGATTACGCTCACGCGCAGAACGTGTGGCGGACTTTCGGAATCCGTACGCTGGGTGAATATCACTATCTGTATCTGAAAACAGATGTACTGCTGCTGGCCGAAGTCTTCGAGGCGTTCCGTGAGATGGCCATGAGGTACTACCAGATCGACCCGGCTCATCTTTACTCGCTTCCTGGCGTCGCTTGGCACGCGATGTTGAAGATGAGCGGTGTGCAACTGGAGCTGTTGACGGATATAGATCAGCATCTCTTTATCGAATCGTATGTTCGCGGTGGCGTTACCATGGTACCCAACCGCCATGCCAAGGCCAACAACCCGCTAATCATCGATCAGTACGATGCTTCAAAACCGACCTCTTTCATACTGTACATTGACTGCAACAACCTTTACGGTGCAGCCATGTCACAACCGCTCCCTTACGCCGACTTCAGATGGCTTGATCGTAACGAGATCGACTCACTGGACGTGCGTACTCTGAGCGATGACAGTGACACAGGCTACGTACTCGAAGTCGACCTACACTATCCACGTGAACTTCACGACCTCCACTCCGATTATCCACTGGCGCCCGTCCGTTCCTCCGTCAATCCCGACAAGCTTTCACCATACTCTCACCGACTCCACACACGTCTGCACTATACAAAAGGGTTTAGCGGATCGGAAACGCCTTCGTCGTCCGTTCGCAAATTGCTGGCGACTTTGGACGACAAACAAAAATACGTTCTCCATTTTCGAAATTTAAAGTTGTATCTGAGTCTTGGACTATAATTGAAAGCGATCCATAGGGTGTTGAGTTTTAAAAAGAGAGCGTGGTTGAAACCGTTTATCGATTTCAACACGCAAAAGAGAGCGGCAGCCACAAACAGTTTTGAAAAGGATTTTTTCAAACTGATGGTCAACGCCGTCTATGGTAAATCGCTGGAGAACGTGAGGAAACGAATAGACTTCCAACTAGTCTCTAACGAACAACGGCTGCAGAAACTGGTTTCCAATCCACGACTAAAGCGTATGATCCGCTATACCGATGACTTGGTCGGACTGGCCTTACGAAACAGGACGATATTCCTTTCCCGTCCAGTGTACGCCAGCTTCACAGTACTCGACGTCAGCAAACTAATAATGTACGACTTTCATTATCGGTACGCTGTCGCCAAGTACGGACAACGATTGACATTACTGATGACTGATACAGACAGTTTACTTTACAGCATACGGACTGATGATGTGTACGCTGATATGAAAGAGGATCTCCACCTTTTCGACACGTCGGACTATCCCGTGGATCATCCTTGTCATAGAGACGACAACAAAAAGGTCGTGGGGAAGTTCAAGGATGAAACCCACGGGAAACCCATCAGGGAATTTGTCGGACTCAGAGCGAAATGTTACTCGCTCCTATTGTCCGACCGCACCGACAAAAAGGTGGCGAAAGGTGTGCCAAGAACGGCAATAAAAAATAGGTTACGTCATCGATTGTACAGCGAGTGTCTTTTCGATAGTCGTACGGTTTTCACCTCTGCCGAGTGTATACGAAGCGATCGTCATAAGCTGTACACGCAACGTATAACGAAACTTTCCCTGTCACCTTATGACGATAAGAGGTATGTACTGGACGACGGCGTAACTACGCTCGCGTACGGACACTACAGAACGCGTAAACGCACGATATCCGAAGACAATGCTGGTCCTAACAATGAAGTGAAGAGGCGGAGGTATACGGATCAGTAACTCATGGTAAGAATAAACTCGTATTTCATGTATAAAAATTATTTAATACAATTCACACAGTGCAAATGGGGGAGGTAGGCGACTAGATGACGCCAGTTTAACCTTGTGAAACCGGACGCAAGCCGCTGGTGATGTAATCGACTCCCGCCGAGACAGAGGGGGAATATACGTTTAATTTTAAACAACAAGATGTTGTCTGACCTTGTGAACGTTATGATAGGGGGGAGCATGTCTGTAGCAGCCCCACCGAGCAAATGCATATATATATATAAGATTTTTGTCGCTACGATTATCATATTCAGTTTGTTTTACATCTTGCAGGTATGTACTTACTGTATTTTCTGTTTAATTTCAGCAATACACACACACTTTATTATGTTCTTTTACTAATTAATATACATAATTCATTACATTTTACAGAATGCATAATAACGGACGAGGACGAGTATGCAAACACCATATACAAGAGGAGCAGCGGCGTGTAAGGTAGTAAGTATACCTTTTTTTTATGTATTAATGAGCATAAACAATATATTCCATACGTCTGACTTATTGTTTTTTTGTAGTTCACAACGGATACAACGTGCGTTGCTGGCAACCGCGAGTCCTCCATCTCTTCAACCCGGGACGAGTGGGTAAGTGAGTTTTCATTGTCAATCTTTTATACTATTACGATTACAGTAGACGTTAAATTTATATATATATTTTATTTTCAGTGATGCTGATGGTCCACCCGCTGCTGTCAGCACGAGCCCAGCGTCTCCTCAACCCGACACGAGACGGTAAGTCCGTTTTCATTAACAAACTATTGCACTATTACGTTTGCATTGGGTGTAAAATTTATACTTATTTTTTTCATTGATGCTGTCGCTCCAACTACTGCTGCCAGCAGAACTCCTGCATCTCCTGAACCCGGCACGAGTCGGTACGACCGTTTTCATTAACATTCCGTTGTACTGTTGTGTTTACGTTCGATATTAAATTTGTACTTCTTTTTTCCAGTAATGATGAATCTAGCGGATACAGTGGTGACACTGTCAGCGGTGTCTTTATGCATATGGACGATGTGGAATTTGATGAGAGGATCGTCAATCTTTGTGATGATAGTGATGATGATGATGATGATGACAGTCACGAAGATTTTTTTGATGATGAAGTATTTAATAAATCATCATCAAAGATTTCCATAATCGACGTCATTATGTAAGTCATCTTCTTATGCGTACATATTTTTTTCCATGACTGTACACGTTTTTATCTTTTTATTTATATTCTGCCACACAGTGACATTCAACCGCACCCACAACCGCAGCATCGTCCAATAAGACCTCAGACACCGCAGCCTCTACTGCAGCACGAGCCGCAACCGTTGTCGCATCATCAACCGCAGTGGATAAGCACTCGCCCAAACTGCGATGTGTAAGTCATCTTCTTATGCGTACATATATTTTTTTTCCATGACTGTACACGTTTTTATCTTTTTATTTATATTCTGCCACACCGCGCCCACAACCGCAGCATCAACCACTACGACCTCGGACACCGCAGCATGAGCCGCAACCGTTGTCGCAGCATCAACCGCAGCGGATAAGCACCACTCGACCAAATTGCATACACCATCCGCTGCATTGTAGACATCACCCACAGCCTCAGCCGCAGCCACAACAACGGGAACCACAACAAAGATTACCGTTGTTTGAAATCATTGACGTTATGACACCAAGGGTGCACAACAACTACAACCCCGCGTTGATGATGATATTATTTAGAAGGTCATTACCAACGTGGTGTTGGACCCGTGGAGAGGACTGCCCCGTCCAGGGTATGCTACCACACGCCACATGTGGTACGTGTCTAGCTCCATACTAAGATGGGGAGAGGCTCCTCGGGTTGCCGTGCACCCACACATTCCATTCTAGGTGCATAGTCAACTGGTTTCGAACCATGGTGTCGGAGGGGGCGGAACCGAGATGTCCACAATGTCGATTCTACGCGTTCGGGAAGCCGAAACGCGAATTCTACAGACGTATGCATTTTTAAGGTATGTTACAGTACTCATAAACGTTATTCTAAACCATCCTACTCGCATCAACTGTGCGTCACTAATACTCTTTCTTTCTTTTCTTACAGATGAACGTGCACAACAGTTTTTATGTATATGTATATATATATATATATTTAAAAAGTATTTACTTTTTAATTTATGTTTTTGTAAATATTTTGTAAATAAGACGTGTCTATGTAAATAAATATATGAGCGTGCACAATAGTTTTTTTGTATATATATATATATATATATATTTAAAAATGTATTTACTCTTTAACTTATGTTTTTGTAAATATTTTGTAAATAAGATGTGTCTATGTAAATAAACACATGAGTGTATCTGTAATTGCTTAAGTGTTTATTTTCAACTTTCCTTTTCCATGCATGATGCGTGTGTGTGTGTGTGTGTGTGTGTGTGTGTGTGTGTGTGTGCGTTCCACAATAAATCTCAGCGGAAGCCAACTGCCACTTGTCCCTATTATTAATGTGTGTTTCTTACAACAACAAATGTAGGGCTAGCTATAGCAAGCCCTAGACCAACATGTTGGTGCGAACGTATTTTTACAATCTGTATATATATTTACTTACCCATAGAAAATTACATATCAATCAGAATATCCGACACACAGACCAATCCTCGACGACGAACCGGATCACCGCGTAACCCGTTCGACGCTCGCCGGCCGCAACGGCACCAACCGGATCACAACGCAGCCTCACGAACCCGTTCGCCGTTCACCCTTCGCCGTCGGCGGCGGACGGCGTCCGACAGCAGATCAACCCAACGGCGGCCGGCGAACGGCGAACCGGATCACTACACGGGCTTGCGATACAGTTCGACACGACAAACACGCCGTTTCAAATTACGACCAATCAACGACCGACACGTCATCAACATGGACAACACATAGACACACCGTTGCCAACTACGCAATACACCTCATCGACCATCGGCCGCAGCGCCGTTCATATACAAACCCGTACACTATAACACACGCAAGAGTCGACTACGTCGATTAACAAGCACAAGTTGGCAACGCCGACCACGACGATTTTACAACATGGCCGACCGGAGAAATACCTTACATATACAAACCCGTACACTATAACACATGCACGAAGCGGCAACGTCGCCGACGTCTACACCAATCAACGCACACATAACCCCACTTTATACTGCCCGCCCACAACATGACAGAAAGCCGACTACCAGATTTTTACCCCCACCACCTATATTTTTGAATTTCCCGCCATATGACGTCACATCCGGGGTAGAACTGTCAGTTTACCCCTACTGACGACAATAATGCCATCTCGTCACAGTTGAGGAACTTCTGGCAGTTGGAGGACGTTTCTTTCCGTACTCCCTCAGCTGAGGAATCGGAGTGTGAAAATCATTTCCTCACAAACACCTTTCGAAACACTAGTGGTAGGTTTGTTGTGTCACTACCCCGTAAGACAGGGCATCTCGGCGATTCACTCCCCGGAGCAGTTCGCAGATTTCAGACACTCGAACTCAAATTCAGGCAAAACCAGTCTTTGTACAAAGAATATAGTAGCTTCGTGCAGGAATATTTAAACCTGGGTCATATGTCTCCACTCAATTCATATGATTTGTCAATCAATAAGTCGAATATTTTTTACTTACCACACCATGCTGTCGTCACGTCCACTAGCACAACCACGAAACGTCGCGTTGTTTTCGATGGCTCAGCCAAAACATCAAATGATTTATCCTTAAACGACACACTCATGGTTGGTCCTACGGTCCAGCAGGATCTTTTCTCCATCATGGGCAGATTTAGAACGCACCGATACGCACTCATTGCCGACATCGAGAAAATGTATCGCCAAATCTTGGTGTCCCCAAGGGATTCTAATTTGCAAAGAATTGTCTGGCGTGACGCTCTCCACAAGGAACTTAAACACTATGCTTTGAGAACAGTCACATATGGGACTGCAAGCACTTCATTTTTGGCCACTAGATGTTTAAAACAAATCTCACAGGAAAATAATATTCAACACCCCATAGCCTGCTCTGTCATTGCAAATGATTTTTACGTCGACGATCTCATCACCGGATCTGATAGCTCACAAGTCTTAGCCCGATTAAACTCTGACATTTCTGGTTTATTAAGCCGGTACGGCTTCACTCTGCATAAATGGTCTTCTAATGACCGGAATATCATATCTTCACATACCAACTCCTCCCTGGACTTCAACAAAGACCAAACCGTCCGCACTTTAGGTATTCAGTGGGACGTTCAGGCTGACAACCTCATATACAATTTCCAAAGAGATCTTAAAATCGATGTGTTTAATAAAAGAAGGGTATTATCCGTCATCGCTGGAATTTACGACCCATTAGGGCTCATTGGCCCTATTACATTTTGGTGTAAGCACTTTATGCAAACGCTATGGTCATCGGGTACCAATTGGGACGACCCGCTGTCTGACTCATTATCAATTCAATGGGCAGAGCTTTACGCTCAATTAATTTCAGACACTCATTTTAAGATCCCAAGAGCTATAAAGGATCCGTGTAATTTTCCAATCATTTGATTTCAATTAAATGGGTTTGCCGACGCGTCAGTAAAGGGTTACGCATGCTGTATTTATGTGCGTACAGTATATTCTGACCGCAGTATATCATCTCATTTATTGTGTTCCAAATCTAGAGTCGCCCCTTTAAAGCAGATATCTTTACCTCGACTTGAACTTTTCACCTGTCTATTATTGGCTCAGTTGTTTTATAAGGTTGTCAATGCTGTGACCTACAATTTCAGCGAGTTGTATTTTTATTCTGACTCTACGATTGCCTTACACTGGATTCACCAACAGTCGTCCAGGTGGAAGGTATTTGTTGCCAACCGCGTCGCGGAGATACAGCAGCTCACTGCAAAGGGCACCTGGTATCAGGTTGCTTCGCATGACAATCCCGCGGACATTCTATCCCGCGGCTGTTTACCTCGTTCTTTGCACCTCCACCCGCAATGGTGGCATGGCCCATACTGGTTGTCAAAGGAGCCATCATCATGGCCCATCAGTCCTGTCGAATCCAACTCTTCCTGCACTCATCCAGATCTGGATAAAGAAAAACGTAAACAAGGTCAACTCGCTCTGGTTACTACTTCATCCACTCCTAATTACATTGAAAATTACTCCTCGCTTTCAAGACTTATTCGTGTGTTTGCTTACTGCCTACGATTCGTTCGGAACGCTAAGTCTCCCGACGCTAACAGAAGCACTTCTTTTTAACTTCACAAGAGCTACGCAGCACGCTTTTGATTTTTATACGTCAATCCCAGCTATCGCATTTCAAAATCGAGATAAAAGAACTTCAGGCACAACGCCCTGTACCTAAGACTAGTAAAACTTTTTCGTTTAATCCCTTTATAGACAACACGGGAATATTACACGTGGGCGGTCGCCTTCAACAGTCTCAGCTCAACTATAATAGTAAATACCAGATCATACTTCACCCGCAGTCTCATCTCACTAGACTAATTATAGAAAATGAGCATATTCGACTACTCCATGCCGGAGTACAATTAACGCAGTGCTCGCTGCGTCAGAGAGTAGTATGCCGGGGGGGGGGTACTGGCTCACTTGCATGTCAACTAATATAAACCACAATGGGTACAGTACACCGCATTGTACTGTACAGTCATACACTTAATCGTTTCCTATATATATATATATATACAGGGTGATTCACGAAGAAACGGAAATACTTCGGGAGATGAATCTACATCGAAAAATAAGAAAAAAAGTTCAAATAAACATAGGTCCGGAAATGCTTCGTTAGCGAGTTACAGCTAGCGAAAGATTTCGCCCGGGTTTCGGTTCCTCCGGGTAAATGAAGACTTTCTGAAATTCTGGGAATGGGCGAATTCTGCTGTCTCTTATGATTTTTAACCTGAAAAATCGAATAAAACAGGTCGCAGAACTGTATCTCGCATACGTTTCATGATATCCGACGTAAAACAGAAAAATCTTTGCCTAAAAACAAATTTTGGAAAATTGGAAACAATTGGAATTTTTTTATTTTTATTGACTTTATTTACACCATTTTTCAGAATTAAATTCTTTACAAGTTTTGTTTTTAACTTTTATGCATTTATTAGTCATTTAAAAAAGTTATTGTACTTCCAACCTAAAAACACGTTGGGATGTCAAAATGATCTTTGAAAGAAAATACGAACAGTAGTGATATTATTTAATACATAGAGAGGAAGACGGAAGAATAATAGCAATCAGAAGATATACAGTAATTTTGAATAAAAATTCAAATATGATAACAATGGTACACTTTACTACACTTCAGGAACGAATTATAATCACACATTATATTATCTAAGTACAATTAATGTAAGGTAGTGTACTTTATTGTAATCATTATTAATATTTCTTTCGTAATCACAAGAATCCAGGATCTGAACGAAATAAACTGTAAACAAACCAAGCAGTCGCCATGTTTGACTGAATAATGCGTCAGAGTCAATTCGCCAACCTTGAGATTTTTGTCTTATAATAATTGCCGGTGCAAATTTGTTGAATAACAAAATATAATTTCGTGTAAAACTGAATAATGACCAATCACAATTAAATAAACTAGTACAGAGTGTAACCACTGTTCTTTATTCCATAGGAAAGTGTATTAAAATATTTGTGTATTTTAGCGAAAAAACCAGGGTGACGGTAAGCGCTAACGTCGGAAACTCGGCGAAATAACCGCTCGATTAAGGAGGTCGAACGAAGGCGGGAGTAAATTTGAAATCTCCATACCGTCATAGCTGAGAACGCTTAATCATCCTATTTTTTTTTAATTTAATTGTTTTAATTAAACAATTTGGCGCCACCCGGGATTTATGAACACCTATTGAAGAACAGGTAAGTTTTCCACTCGCGAGTACTGGTAATTCGAAGTATCGCTACGGACATCGTCAGCGCAACATATAAGTAACGACTTCAGCGAGTACGAATTCGCGCGCAAGCCGATGAATTCGACGATAGGTATCGCGTGCGTTTCGTCCTTGAACGTTCCCAACCGTTTTTTATTTACCGCACTATAACAAGGATGGGTCGCAGGATATTCTGACGTATCGAATAAATGTAGGTTCTCGTTAATGTCTTCGTATACGTTATCGGTGCGTATATCGTATAGCAAAGAGTCCGTATCCGTCATACACAATCGCACACGCGGTCCGTACTTCGCGACAATAAATTCGTAGTGGAAACTGTACATTATCTGTTTACTGATGTCCAGCACGGTGCATCCTACGTACAGCGGACGGTTGAGATACACGGATCTCTTTTTCATCATTACGCCTACCAAGACTTTGTTGTACACGTTCGCGTGCACGAATCTCGGGCTCGCGATCAGTGTTAACATTTTACATTCGATGGTGACTAAACGAAAATCTATACGTTTCCGGACGTTTTCTAACGATTTACCGTACACCGCGTTAATCATTAGTTTAAAAAGTCTTTTCCGAAATCGTTTACCGCGGCTTTCCGTTTTTCCGTCTTAAAGTCAATGAACGGCTTCATCCACGCACTCTAACGGAACGCTAACACGCGATTGACGGCTTTCAATGTCATCCCGAGTTTCAGGTACAGCTGCAACGTTATATAGTGGACGATATAGTTTGTCTTATCTTCGAGACTGGTGATTAGTTTCTCTACAGTGCCGGTGATGGGTAAATTGAAAATCTTCATATAATTAAAACGTTTGCTGTACGCGGACAATTCGTGCTCACCGACCTTTCTGCGTTCCGGCGCTAGCGGGTAGTCCGAATGTAGGTCGTGTAGCCGGCGGGGATAACCTAGATCGACGTTGAGGATGTACCCGATTTCGTCTTCGGAGACGCGACGCAGTCTGCGGGAGGATATCGGTATCGGATTGACGGTGGACGGACACTTCGACGTAGCGGGTAAAACAATACGCAACTTGGCGGCGCCGGTCGACGGTAGCGACGCCGTTCCTCAACAGTTCGTGCAAGACCACTGCCTGTTAGTTGATGACGACGGTTTGAGGGGGCGGCGGCGTCATCACAAGAATAGACGTGAAAGGTCGTAAGCTCGCCAACGTCGGCGCTCCCGCCGATCTGGAAGACGCCATCAACAAGCAGTACGTAGACTACACGTGCTTGCGTTTCACAACGCCGCCACCGGATAAGAAGAAGAAGAAGAAGAAGAAGAAGAAGAAGAAGAAGAACGAGGCCGCCGCCGTCGTCATCGACGGGCGCATCCACCGCATACAATCGCTCGGCGAACCGATTCGTGAGAGAGACGCAGCGACCAAAGGATACGCAGACGCTAAGATTATACCGCGGGACGTACAATCTAACCTGTCGGTGGGGAACGTGCGGATAACACAGTTAGCACCGCCCGTGAACAACAAGGACGCGGTGAACTTGGAATTTTTGAACGAGCACACGATCGCTTCGTTGCACGGCACCTGGTTCAACGCGCAAGGAAAGACTATTTTAAACGTAGGCGATGGCAGTCGGGTAATGGACGCTGTAAACTTACATCAATTGGAGGACGCGAGGCGGTACGCGAGCAGCGAAATGTACAAACTCGCAAACGTGTTCCAAAGACGATGGGAGAAAGTAGTTTCGTAATCTATAAATTGCACGCGCACACAGCGCGGAGTTCATTGAACGCCGAAGAGGCAGAGTTGATACACGCTAACAACGAGGAGACGATCGAATTAATAGCGGAATTGGATAAGGCGCAACTAGAGGAGGACAAAGATTGGAGATCCGTTTACAAGGTCGATAAATAGTAGTCATGTACAAAATACGAGGTCATAGTGTTAAAAAAACGGAAAAAAGAGGGCGTGGTCCTATCAGGAATGTGCTTAGAAACGTGTTACCTTTCGTCACGCGGTCAGTGCCGACTTTGATCAATCGAGCGGTGGACGTGTTACCGGTGGAACTGCATCTGCCCGGATACAGATTCTGCGGATCGGGAACTAGACTGGAGGAGAGATTGGCGCGCGGCGAACGCGGAATCAACGAGTTGGACGAAGCCTGTCCTGAACACGACATCGCGTACGCCACGTACAAGGACAACGAGCGCAGACACGCAGCGGATCGCGTGCTAGCCGGCAAGGCGTGGGCTCGAATGAAGGCTTCGAACTCGGGCGTCGGTGAACGAGGGTACGCCGCTGCTGTAGCCACAGCGATGAAAGCGAAATCGGCGTTAGGCGGCAGACGTAAACGACGTCGTCGACACAGCGGAGCGGTCGTTAAGCGGAGAAAGGCAGCAGCACGTACGACCGGGAGGAGGAGGAAGAGGCGAACGACGACGACGAGGAGAACGACCGGATAGGGAGGTCGTTCTCCTCGTCGTCGTCAACGACGACAGAGCGGAGGAAGAAGAGGTGGAGGTAGTAACCGCAAAACGGCTTCGGGACTGTACCTGCGTCCGTACCGAAAAAACTAGTAGAAATACCCGTGCGCCCGTTGTTCGATCGCGATCTTTACGCGTACGCGAAAAATTGAACTTTCCTTATTTCAGAGGCGTGTACATGCGCGATGCGTTACCGCGCTCGCCGCCGCGGAATAACGAGAGCGCCGTCGTGAATCTCGACGATACCGCCGGACCGGGCACGCACTGGGTATGCTACAAGAAGCGAGGCGATCGAGTCCTGTACTTCGACGGGATCGGCAATTTACGTCCGCCGGTCGAGCTGATGCGATACTTCAGCGCGAACGTGACCGACGTGTGTTACAATTACGCGCGTAAGCAACCGCCGGACACGGTCGTCTGCGGACATTTATGTTTAGAGTTTTTGTCGTCGAACTATCAGTAGACGTCGAGATGTCGCCGCTGACGGTCACCGTCACGGGCACGGATCAGAACGCCCTCGTCTGTGACTTTTTTCCACCACTCGAACTGACGGCGGGCGAATGGTACGCCGGACTGTTGGATTTCACCACGTACAACTCTATTCCGAACGTGGAAAGCGGCAGACACAACGTCTCTCCCGTACTGAAGGGTGGCGGCGGCGTTACTGGTAAAACGTTAGAACTCATCGAGTTAACGACCGGTGCGTACGAAATCAGTGATATCAAAACGTACCTGAAGAAATCGTTAGTCGACCCGAAATTCGGTCTGCGCGCCAACAACAACACGCCGCAATGTGAACTTTACTGTTCTTACGAGAACGATTTCGGTAGTACACAGCACGGAATCGGTGCCATGCTGGGTTTCATCAAGGAAACCAAGTTGGAAGCGTATAAATTACACACATCGGACGCGCCCGTTAACATTAACAAAGTGAACGTTCTGGAGGTAAGGTGTAACGCCGTGAAAGGTTCGTACAAGGACGGACGAAATGAGCACATTCTACATTCGTTCTACCCGACGGTCGAGCCGGGATTCAAGATAGTAGAAACGCCCAGCAACGTCATATATGTAACGGTGAACGTACAAAGTTTACGTAACATTACCGTATCGGTACACGATCAAGACGGAGGTATCGTGAATTTTCGCGGTGAAATCATCACCGTGCGAATCCACCTAAAACGGATGTAACGATGGGTTTTTACTTCAACAATAGTTGTTTTTCTGTTGCACCGTCGTCGTCGTCTCGCGGAAGACTCGCGAAGATACAAGAGGAGCGTACGTTCGGGAATCGCATCAGTCGACGTTCGACGTTGAAGCGGTTAACACCGACGAACCAACGCTATCTGATTTCACTAGGCCTCAAAGTCAAGAAAAACAAATAACATGTCGGTCAGCGGTATCCTGGCGGTCGATCGCGGTCCGCTCTTCGACGACACGGTGACGCATTACGAGTACCAGTCACGCGCCGAACGCGTCGTCGCGATACGGTGACAACGATGAAATACGTATACCCATGCTGCAGCAGGACGTCTTCACTCTGCCGATGGAAAGTTTCCTGTACGTCGAAGGCAAGTTGAGCAAGAAGACGTCCGGAGCGAGCGATACTGACGAAGTGAACGTGAAACTGGTGAACAACGCGATCGCGTTTCTCTTCGAAGAAATCCGTTACGAATTGGCCGGCGTGGAAGTCGATCGGAACAAGAACGTCGGCGTCACGTCCACGTTGAAGACCATGCTGTCCGTCGGTAAACCGGACGTTGATGCGATGAAAAACGCCGGATGGGTGGCACCGACGGCCAATGTGATAACGCCGAAAGGGAGCAACGGTGAATTCAACTTTTGCATACCGCTGCGTATGTTGATGGGATTCGCCGAAGACTTTACGCGGATCATTTTAAACATGAAACAAGAACTGATACTGTTGCGCACGTCCACCGATTTAAACGCTATGGTGATGACGACGACGACGAGCAG
This sequence comes from Magicicada septendecula, assembly GCA_034769895.1. Lineage (NCBI taxonomy): Eukaryota > Metazoa > Arthropoda > Insecta > Hemiptera > Cicadidae > Magicicada > Magicicada septendecula. Next base: position 162,277,777 of record CM068376.1, on the reverse strand, counting down.
CGCGACTACGGCTACAGACGCTAACGCCGATCTCGAACTGACTAAAATCTTGTGGATGGTTTTGTACGTGCACGTGAACAACGATACGCGGTTGGAGCTGTTGGAACTGATGCGGAACGACCCGCCGCTGTCCATATCGTTTCGCAGTTGGGAACTCCACGAGTACCCGGCATTACTGACGACCGGCAGGCAGACGTGGACGATCAAGACGTCGTCGCAACTGGAGAAGCCGCGCTTCGTGATACTCACCTTCCAGACCCGCAGAAAGAACGATGTGAAAAAACACGCCGACGCAAGCCGGCGTTGTGTTATGTTTCACACACACACACACACACACACACACACACACACACACACACACACACACACACACACACACACACACACACACACACACACACACACACACAGACTTTCGCCGATGGCGGTCAGGAAGAGGACGGGCGTGACATTAACCACATGTCGCTCTGTTTACGTGTAAGGCTGTTAGACAGGAGGTGAGCTGAGTTTCTACATTCTACAACACGCGTTTTATATATTTTTTTTTTTTTACCGCAACGTTTCCTCCTTTTCGCTTCTTATCGGTTTCAATATTTGTATAGAGTAAATTGCTCATCTGGTTTTCTACTTTATACCATTATTTACTACATTTTTTTAATTTTTCCATCTTTTTAATTAAACACGGTCGGTCATTTGCTTTATTTGTAGTTACGCGAAACTAACTTTTTAGTCATTGCCTTTTTTTTTTTTTTTTTTTTGTATTTTTAGGTATAATATCTAACAATTTTCTAACATTTTTTTAAATATTTTACATCTTTTTTACTTGTCTGAATTTGGTAATACGTTTTTACTATCTTTTAACAGAGTAAATTTTGTATTCGACAATGCAATTCTTACAGTGTATACTAATGTCCAGCGCGGTGCATCTTACGAGTCTCAATATTTGTATAGAGTAAATTGCTCATCTGTTTTTCTACTCTATACCATTATTTACCACATTTTTTTTATTTTTCCATCTTTTTAATTATACACGGTTGGTCATTTGCTTTATTTATAGTTATGCGAAACTAACTTTTTAATCATTTCCTTTTGTATTTTTTATGTATAATATCTAACAATATTTCTAACATTTTTAATATATTTTACATCTTTTTTATTTGTCTGAAGTTGGTAATAAGTTTTTACTATCTTTTAACAGGGTAAATTTTGTATTCGACAATGCACTTCTTACAATGTATACTACTGTCCAGCGCGGTGCATCCTACGTATAGTGGACGGTCGCGATACGCGGTTCTCTTTTTCATTATTATGGATATTTATTTATTTATTTTTTTGTACTATCTACGATTATTTTTTCTTACTTATACTATTTACATCGATTAAACATTGTATTTCTGTATACGACCTATGAGCCCGAGCCCGAGCCCGAGCCCCGAACCGACCGACCGACCGAGAGACCGGAAACGACTGAAACGAACGAACCAGAGAGAAACGAACGAGAACCGCGAACGAGCGCGAAATATACGATCGTTTTTCTTAATTATACCGTCACGATCGGCTGTTCGTGACGTCATCACCCCTCCGCCCCACCCCACACTCCGACCATCGATTTAGCCCTCCCGTAACGTCACGGATTACCGAGCCAGCGGTCTGACGAGGGGGCGGTGGTCAGTCGTGACGACATGTCGAGGTAGGCCAAGAGAGCATACGTTCGTGACGTCACTTGTGACGTCATGATCATCACCCTCCACCCTACCGCCGTCAATTGATTTAGCTCCAACACCTCGTCCATCGACTTAACCCTCCACCCCCCTCGTCCATTGATTTAGGAACCACCACCTCCCCCCGTCCAACCATCATGTTGTGGTAGGTCAAGAGAGCGCTGTTCGTGACGTCACTTATGACGTCATGATCAGCTGTTACGCTCCGTGATACACAAATGCATCACTTGTTTTCGATTTCGCGCAATTGGCTCAAGCCAACTTTAAGGACAATTACCAAAGTCATTCCTTCTAAACCATTTTCACAATGTGCCGTCGACTATGCCGGTCCCATATTTCTACGTCAGGGCTGGTAGCGGTCCAAATCATTCACAAAGGCTTACATTTCACTCTTCATTTGCATGACCACTAAGGCAATTCACCTTGAATTGGTATCAGATTTGACTTCAGACGCCTTTATAGCTGCTTTAAAACGCTTCATAGCTCGCAGGGGCATCCCTGCACAAATATTTTCTGACAACGGTACAAATTTCCGTCGTGCTGGCACTATATTACACGATTTGTACAAACTTTTTCAACAAGACGAACTTCAACAAACCACTCAGGACTTCTCCAGTTCACAGGGAGTCAAGTGGTCTTTCATACCTCCGTCAGCACCTCATTTCGGTGGTCTATGGGAGAGCGGAGTCAAAAGCGTTAAATTTCATTTACGGCACGTCATCGGCAGGACGCTTCTCAACTTTGAAGAGCATTACACTGTTTTGACTCAAATAGAGTCATGTCTGAATTCACGTCCCTTGTTCGCCATTTCAAATGACTCTGGGATCCCGAGCCTTTGACTCCAGCACATTTCTTAATTGGTTCTCCACTTACTTCGCTCCCGGAACCCGACTATTCGGATATAAAAACGGGTCGCTTGGGGAAGGTGGCAGCTTCTGCAGAGATTCACCTACTTTATATGGAAGAGATGGTCAAGAGATTATTTGCATCAGTTGCAACAACGAAATAAATGGCGCAAACATTCAAAAAATTTGTCTCCAGGACAACTCGTCCTCATTTTAGAAGACAGTACCCCACCTCTGCAGTGGAAACGTGGTATTGTCATCCAAATCTATGTAGATCAGGATTCTTTAGTACGCTTAGCGGATGTCCACACCACAAACGGCATCCTACGTAGGCCTATCCACAAACTGTGCCCACTTCCCGTGGCAACAGACTAATTTGTTTTTCAGTGCTTCATGCCCGGGACATTCCAGATGAGCACATGCTCTACGTACTACTGTAAGTACAATGTTAAAAGTACTTATTTATACATTTATATTTATATTTATACCAAGTTAATGTACGCTATTTATATGTGCATTAGTAAATATTTTAAGTGTTTTTTCGTCAGTGTGATGTCAGTTATTGTGTACTGTTAGGTGCAGTGTTATCATTATCATGAATTTTTTGGGTATATTTCTATTGTGCTATTGTTATCATGAATTTTTTGTATATATTGCCATTGTATTATTATGTAATATTGCTTATTATGCACTTATTGTCATGCTATTATTACTGAATTTTTTGGATTTCTATTAGTTATTGTGTAATACTACTTACTATGTGTTATTCATTGTTATTGAATTTGGGTATATTGTCATTATTATTATTATGTGTCATCAGACGTTCTAGCATTTGTATTTTATTATTATATATTATTCCATGAGTATTGATCAATACTGTATTTATGCTATCTAATGGGCCATCTATCGATGCGTCAATATTCATTATACTATGTATTATCACACATTTCAGGTTCGTAACTTGTTAATGTATACTTGCATTTTTTCAAGCAACTTTTCATACTGTAAGCGATGTCAAAATCGCCCTATTTTGGGCGGGCAGTATGTTAAATCTTTGTATTTGTTCATTATACCCGTGCGCAATCAGCCTACGCAATTACGTCATTCGCTTAAAGTGCAGTTCGCTAACTGCGAGCTACGACAGAAGTCAGTTAAACCTCAGCATTCATTCGCTCAATACTCTTTTTTTCTATTTGCTAGCCGCGGCGATGTGAAATTTAATTATTTGCTTAACTTCTTTATATAATTTTAATTCTTCATTCGTTATTTATCTTGGCAATGTACGCCATACGTAATTGCTTGGGCCATGCGCTTCATTATATAATTTGTTCAATAAACGGCTAGTTAACTCAAATTTATACAGTCCACTTCTTCTTTTAAAACATATATCCGATTCCTTAAACCAGCAGCACTTCGCATGAGAAGTACCAACTCAAGAAATAGTCGAGAGCGTTGATCATGCAACATTTGGTCTTCCGGGCCGGATGGGACTGCCAAGTATTCGACACGCTCATATGGTATACATACATATGGTATATTATTTGTTTTTAACAAATAACATCTGAAAGCGTTCTATTCGTTTTCTTTGTCAGTTTCTTGTTTGTTTAGGGAATTTTGTACATTCTGTTAAATAACGAATAGAACGCTGCCATTTTATGTTGTGGTGGGTGGTCAGAATGGTTAGGTATAATGATGTCAGTAGAAGTTGGTTTTCTGTATATTGCATATTGTATGTGGTTGTTGTTTCTTGTGATGGTTATGTCTAAATAGTTTATGTTTTTTTTCTTCTGTGAATTGTATTTTTGGATGTATGTTATTGATTTGTTTTAATATGTTATCTGCATTTGTATTTTTGTTACTTGATACATATAGCCCATCATCTACATATCTTATCCAAATGCCATTTGGATCAAAGGATTTTATAATGTTTTGTATTTTGGTGTCTATGTGTTGTAGGAATATTTCTGCTATTATGCTTGATAATGGTGATCCCATTGCTAAACCTTCTAGCTGTTGATAAATTTTGTTATTAAATTCAAAGTAATTTTGTTTTAGTATTAGTTGGAGGCTATTTTTTATTTCTGTTATATATTGTTTGTCTTCATTTTGTTCTTTAAGTTTGTTTATTATTATGTCTATTGTTTCTTCTACTGGGATGTTGGTGTACATGTTTGTGATATCATATGATGTGAAAAATGTATTTTCATTTATATTTATTATTTTTAGTTTGTCTATTAATTCGTATGTATTTTTTATGTTATGATGGTTATTTGTTAGATAGTTACTTTTTAGTTTTTGTGCTATTATTTTTGTTATTTTGTATGTAGGAAATTTTTGAAGTTGATTAATGGACGTATTGCGTTGTTTAATTTGTGTATTTTTATTAGGCTATTCATTTTAGGTGGTTCTGGATTATTATTTATATACATGTCTGTGTTTTTATTGTTGAAAATGTTTTTAGTTGTTTTTATTAGTTTTATTGTTTGTTTAAGATATTTTTCTGTTGGGTCTTTATTTAGTTTTATGCATTTATTATTGTTGATGAAGTCTTTGGTTTTTTTTTATGTAGTCTGCTTTTTCAATGATTACTGTTGCTTGACTTTTGTCTGCTTTAGTTAATATTAAATTATTGTTCTTTACTTTATTTTTAATTTCTTTTATTGTTTTATTGTCTTTCTTTTGTTTTTCTTTGTTTTTCATTTCGCTAGCGATTATTTTATTTTTTTTAATTATATGTGTTGCTTCTGTTCTTTTTTCTTCTTGTATATTGTCTTTTATTAGGTTGATGGCAAATTTTGTTTCTACTATTAAATTTTCTAGATTTTTGTTTGCATTCTCAGTTAGGTTATTTTTTGACATATTGTTTAAATATTCTGTTTCTTTTTTGTTAAATTCTGTATTGCTAAGGTTAATGGTTCAAGGGTAAAATGTGATGTACAAATTCTAACGTCTTGTACACTTGTGTTTAGTTTCTTATTGACCATAATATAATCTATTATTCATCTTTGCCCTCTCACACACCATGTATACTTACGTATGTCCTTTTTTCTAAAAAGCTGTTTGTTATTACTTCCATATTCCTTAAGGAATGGAAGTATGGTGATGGCAAAAAAAATCGTGTTCGAGATTATTGCAGATTCTGATTCTACTACACTCAAAACATGAAAAAAAGTCGTTTTCCGAAAAGTGTCTGTGTGTGTGTGTCTGTCTGTGTGTCTGTGTGTCTGTGTGTCTGTCTGTAGATTTTTTTCTATGGCAAACGATAACTGCCGCAAATTCAAACAGAATCAAATAATTTTTTGCATACAGCCCTGATTTGTAGAGTACTCGCGACCTATTGTTTTTGGTGAAGATCGGTTGAGGGAAAGGGGTAGTTTACCTGCAACGGTTTTTTTTTTATCAAGGGAAATTTTTTTTTTTGGCAAACGATAACAGCCGCAAATTCAAACAGAATCAAAATGTTTCGCTTTGCATACAGCCCTAAATTGTAGAGTTCTCAAGACCTATTGTTTTTGGTGAAGATCGGTTAAGGGAAAGGGGTAGTTTACCTGTAACGTTTTATGTTTTAACAAGGGTATTTCCTATGGCAAACGATAACAGCCGCAAATTCAAACAGAATCAAAAGATTATTTGCATACAGCCCTAAATTGTAGAGTTCTCAAGACCTATTGTTTTTGGTGAAGATCGGTTAAGGGAAAGGGGTAGTTTACCTACAACGTTTTTTTTGACAAGGGTATTTTTTATGGCAAACGATAACAGCCGCAAATTCAAACAGAATCAAATAATTTTCTGCATACAGCCCTGATTTGTAGAGTACTCAAGACCTGTTGTTTTTGGTGACGATCAGTTGAGGGGAAGGGGTAGTTTACCTGCAACGTTTTTTTATCAAGTGTATTTTCTATGGCAAACGATAACAGCCGCAAATTCAAACAAAATCAAATAAGTTTTTGCATACGTCCCTGAATTGTAGAGGTCTCAAGGTCTTTAGATTTTGGTGAAGATCGGTTAAGGGGAAGGGGTAGTTTACCTGCAACCTTTTACGTTTTAACAAGAGTAAAGTACTTGAAAATTTATTTAAACTTTTTGAAACTATGGTAATTGTTGAAAATAAAATAATTTTGTTGCCAGGTAACAACAATAAAGTCATTTTGATTATAAAATATAAATATTTACAACAAGAAAAGAATTTTCAGTTTTCAAAATTTAAATATATTTTTATAAAACAATGGGTTCTTCATTGAGGTGGGGACCATGTCACTCACTCCATCTCAAGCCTCTCCCATTTTGCAGAAAAAGAGGACCCTGTCAAGGCTGATACTTTGACGACAGTGACAGGGCTTTCCACCAAATTCAGCAGAGTGACAGGTAGGCCCAACTCTGATTGGCTCCTCAGATTTCCCCAGCGTTAGTAGGTTCTATGAAAATATTTTATTTCAAAAATGATTTTAAATATAAATCTTAGATATGTTTTATAAATCTCATGTTTTATGTTTTAACATGGGTAATTTTTTATATGACGAACCATAACTGCCGTAAATTCAAACAGAATCAAATAATTTTTTACATATGTGCCTGAGCTATAGAGAACTCAATGTCTGTTGATTTTGGTGAAGATCGGTTACGGGGAAAGGGCAGTTTACCTGAAACATTTTTTGTTGTAACATGAGTAAAGTACTTAATTTTGATAAAGTATCCTGATAAGATCTTAATAATCCACTGTAGAAACGTAGATGAAATATCTATAAATGAAGAGGCTAGTTGAACGGGCTGGGGGTAATTTTCTATAAATCAAAATTATAGTTGAAGGGGGAGGGGATAATTTTTTTTTATATGTGTACTATGTTATTGGCAACAAAGAAGTATTTTTTTGTTAAAATTCCTTCCCTGGCTGTTTGGCTGAAAATGATTTTAAATATAAATCTTAGAATATGGAAGTCATGTATGGTTCTCCATACCGATATTTTTTAATTCATTATAGGAATCAAAGCCCCTCATCTCATGTCCATTAGAGTTTAAAGTCTGCTCTCCAAACGTACCTACAGCCCCTTGAATTGAACTGGTGAATCTCCTATTCTGGAGTTTAAATCTCCATTTATTACCAGGTAATTGTTTTGATTGAGTTTATTAATTTGCTTCTGCAATTCCTTATAAAATATTGCCGTATTACCCTTTCTTCCTTATTCTGGTGCATATACACCTACCACAACAAGATACCCTCTGTCTATCTTAAATCTCACTATTATTGTTCTACAATTAAAATAAATACAGTTTTGTATTTTATTTCTCCATCTCTTATCAGTCATAACTGCCATTCCACTCTGAGCTCTTGTTGCTGAGTCTATGCCGCTGTACAGCATCAAACAATCATTTAGGTCTTTTGTACCTTCAAGTTTCTTCTTTGTCTCTGTTATTATACCAATGTTTATTACAGTGGAAACTTCTATTGTATTTTTTACCCATTTAATTGTTAAATTAATTAAGAGACATTCCATAAACGATATCTCATTTTATAGTCTAATATTAATGGTTCCTGCAAACAGAATTTGAATAGAACTGAATAAAATCATGGTTACTTCAAGCGGAAAAAGTATGGTAGATTAAAAAGTTGTTACTTTTTACAACGCTCACTGTCTCTTTCATTACAATAACTAATATAACAAAACGGTTGATTCCACATTGTGTGATATTTTCTCTTTTCCTCTCAAAGCTGAAAAGCGGATCTTTTTACAGAAACTTTCAACTTAAGAGGGTCTTTAATAATAATAAACAAAAAACCAGCTGATTAGATTATTGACAAAAAGTTGGGTGGAGGTGTATCCTATTTGTTAGTTAAATAAAATTGTACATACGATTGATCAAATTAGAAACCATGTACCTAAATTTCGTGGAAACAATACATTTTCACCAATGTAATCTTGGCCAATCCTTGTCACATTTCAGTTGATTCAATAAGCTTATCAGTTTCTATCACAAGTTAAACCCTGTGAATAAAAGAAAACGCTTCAATTTAGTTACTATACTTTGGTTTCCCTATTTTTGCTGAGCTTGTTTTGAACAGTCTCTATGTTTATATAGTCTATTTTGCATGATTGAATAATAAAGTAATACAAATTTTACGAGGAAACTTATGGGACAAAGAGAACCACTGATAACAAAAGTCACACTATCCTGGAATCAAATCCAATTGCCAATAAGCCTACACCAAGTAAAAACGTTAGCACTAAATATAAATCACACAGACTTTGGTACACTGTACAGGTTTTTATTACAAGAATCTACAAGAATTCATTAAAAATAACTATTACCTATTTTTTAAATACAGGAGTCTTTTGCACTTTTTAGATATTATTATTTAATTTAAACACTTGTAATCATCATTCCAATTAAGGTTATATTAACAGGATAAAGAAATAAAAATACAATTTGAGACATAAAAAATTGTATTCTAACGAAAATAAATAATTATTGTTAACAAATAACAGTAATTAAACCAAGCATAGCAATAACTGTAAAAATAAATCTCACAAAAAAGAGGAAACCCCATGACTAATTAGAAAGTAAATATTATTATCAATAATACAAAAAAATTAACTTCTTGTCTTTTAAGACATTAAAAACTAATAAAAAATACAATGAATAGTAGATTACACACAAAATTAATTTCAAAAACATAAAAAAACAGAAAAATTAATTAAAATTACTTCAAGAAAACATAAATTGAGACAATTAGCTGCACTGTCATGTTTTAAGTATGGTACTAGACAAAGTTTAGAAGAAAATATTTGTCTTACAATAAAGTACAATAATAATAAAAATAATATAAAATTACGTCCATATAAAATTATAAAACAATTTTAAGTAAGGATTAATTAAAAATAACAATTACCTATTTTTTAAATACAGGAGTCTTTTGAACTTTTTAGATATTATTATTGATTTTTAAACACTTGTAATCCTCATTTCAATTAAGGTTATATTAACACGATAACAAAAATAAAAATACATTTCTAGACATGGAAAATTGTATTCTAACAAAAAAAAAATTTGTATTATTTTAACAAATAACAGTAGGCTAATTAAATTAAGCATCTCAATAACTGTAAAAAGAAATCTCACAAAAAGAGGAAACTAATTAAACTAATGACTAATTAAAAAGTACATAATTACAAGTATTATTAACAATAATACAAAAAAATTAACTTCTTGTCTTTTAAGACATTAAAAAACTAATAAAAAATACAATAAATAGTAGATTACACACAAAATTAATTTCAAAAACATAAGAAAATAGAAAAAAGTAATTAAAATTACTTCAAGTAAAACACATAAATTGAGACAATTAGCTGCACTGTCATTTTTAAGTATGGTACTAGACAAAGTTTAGAAGAAAATATTAGGTTTGTCTTACAATAAATTATAATAATACTAAATATAATATAAAATTACGTCCATGTAAAGTTATAACACAATTATAGCATAGTATCATGTGTAAACTTTTATTATTAAGTGAGAAAATACAAAATACAAAATCACTTATAAAATGTGATGATTATCTACTGAGGATGAAGTTTGACCTGAAGATGGGTGAAGCCTAAACCTAGTGACCAACATAGCAAAAACAGTGAATGCGTATGACTGGTACTTACACACATTTAAATAACATGTCTACCACAAAATGGAATTAAGAAGAAAATTATGAAATTACATTAATAAAACAATAGCTGTAAAATAAAAAGCCTCTGCAGATAAAAATTAATAATTTGTGTAAGTACTGATAAATCAAATCAAGCCCTTTCTTATTTGCAATTTTATGGCTGGAGGAATTTTCACTTTATTATTGGCCACATTATTAATGTAAGAACACAACTGAGGTAATGTTCTATTTATGAAGATATTTTCTGCTTCGTACATTTTTTTTATATCTATTCTTTCAGGATGAGTATTATTTAAAAGAAGTGTCCCGAAATATTTATAAATAACATTTTTTTCTTCTTCATTCCACCTCACCCGGGTTATTCCTTTAGTTTTTTTTGACTGAAGGATATTTAATATTTTCTTCTTCGGTGGAAAGTGACGAATGAATAGATGGTTCATAACTTAAATCTCCTTCTTCACAAATTGAGCTGTCCTTTGAACATTTTGCAGAAGTTTGACTTAAATAGTTCTGGACGAAGATGATGGTGAAATTTTAATGGTAGATTCAGATTGGGTATTTTTATCTCTGGGAAGTGTCATCTGTAACAAGCAAGGACCAACTTGAGACTTTTGAATCAGAGGTAAGGGTAATCTATAATTTGCTTTATGGATATTTACATCATGTCCCATGAAGTTAGCCAAATTTTCAGTGTAAGTATCATCAAGACCATTTAATTGAGAAAATGTTGCAGCATGGTGTCGAAGACCCGTTGCAGTAAAGTGTTTTGGTTTTTTCAACTGAAATTTATTTCTCATATCTTCAATGATTTTTATTCCGTCATAAGTATTTAATCAATCGCAACGAGGAAAAGTAACTTATTTTCTTCAGGAACACCAACACTCTGTCTACTTTCTAGTAAGAGATCCAATGTATCTTTCATCTGATTAGTCAATAAACAAGGGACTTTACATGTGTTCTTTCCAGGAACATGGAAAACATGTAACTTAGAACAAGTTCTTTTCTCATCTTCAGTAAGAATGTTCTCTTTAACAGCAGCAATTTCATTGTTATCTGCAACTCGCGAATAATTTTCTAAAGTAGCTCGTACAACTTATTCTGGTCGTCTACGACTTAAAATTATAATATGCGCAATCAAGTCTTTATTTAAATCTTCAAATATTTTTTTTGTTGTAAATATCATTAATTTTTCTTTTTTCTCGTCATATCCTTTCCGAATCCCAGTGCAGACCGTAACAATGTCATCATTATGTGGAAGAACATCTATTTTACTAACAACACATTTTTTCCTTGTTTTGTCAGCATTAGTGCTTACTTCAGCACTCCAGTCTGTCTTCATCAATTGTAAAAATTAATCCATAATTTTACATACTTTGTTTTTCTCTGGACTCAATATACCAGAATCTTTCAAAACTGAAGCTTTCACAATGTCGGAGCAAGATTTTAATGATAAACATAATCGAGGCACAAAACTAGGTGTACTACTAAAAAGTCAACATTTTTTCATGTCTGTCTGTGTGGATGGATGGATGGAGGGTGGATGTCATTACTTTTTGTACGCACGATTACGGCAGCAGTTTTTGAGCTACGGTCACAAAATTTGGTATAGCAGAATATAATGTCTTTTGTAATAATTTCAGATGAGAGTGTGCAACTGCCAATTTCAATGCAGAGAAATCGAACACGATGTTTAAGGAATTCTACAAGCTGGATTACAATGGCCAGACAACACATTTGGCTGAGTTATGTTTGAAGGTTGTTGAAGTGAATCGTCGTAGTGAATCGTCGTAGGGTGAGTGAATGCAATCTAAAAGGCAGTGTAATATACAATATTTTGTTAAAATAGATGATTTCTCAGTCAGAATTTGTCAAAAGACCTTATGTCACATCTATCAGATTACTCCTCGCAGGATTAAGATGTTATCAGAAAAACTTAAGTTTAACAAGCCTTTGAATGACAAGCGTTGTACTCACGCCAATAGGCCTAACAGACTCCCAGATGAGACCAAATGTCTTGTTAAGCAGCATATTGCATCTTTTCCTTTACAGGAAAATCATTACTAGAGGAGTAATAGTCAAAAGCAGTGTTTACCCGCCGAGTTAAGCATTGAAAAGATGTGGAATCTTTTTCGTGAAAAGTATCCTGATGAAAAATGTGGTTTACATTTTTATCGGGACATTTTTAACACTGGCTTTAAACTCAGATTTGGTCTTCCCCGATCTGATACATGTGAATACTGTGACCGTCTGTTTATAAAAATGAAATCCACAGAAAATCAAACTGAGTTGAGAAAATTGGAAGTAGAAAGCCAATTACATCACACCAGACCAGACAGTGACTACAAGTCTTTGGGACACAACACAAAAATAAGTAGTGAAAACAATAAGGACACTATTGTTATCTGTGTTGACCTAGAACAGGTTCTGTACTGTCCCAACCTTACGCACGGTAACATTTTCTATCAAAGGCAATTATCTTGCTACAACCTATGTGTCAAAAATCTAGGCATTAAAAACTCAATGATGTTCCTTTGGGACGAAACCATAGCAAAGCGAGGTTCAGCTGAAATCACCTCTTGTGTCTTAGCATATGTTTTACATACACTTTCTCCTTTGCCAGAAGGTAAAACTCGCAATTTGGTCATATAGTCAGATCGCTGCATCGGCCAAAACAACAACTGGAAATTAATAGCTTTAATGTAACATCTAATCATGACCCACTATTTCACAACAGTGGAACACAAATTTATGACAACTGGACACAGTTTCCTACCATGCGACTGAGACTTCGCTCTTATCGAGAGAAAGAAAAAAGGTGCAAAAGTATATGTGCCAAGTCAATGGTTAGAGGTAATTTCAAATGCTGCAGCCAATTTTGAAGTTTACTTAATGACTACCGAGGACTTCAGGAACATTAGTCTAATTGAAAAGTCGCTAAGACAAGGAAACTTCTGAATCACTCATTACATGTGGTTCAAAATCACCCACGACGATCCAGCTTCATTGCATGGCAGAACCTCACATAATATACTTCAACCTTGGTGCAGTCACTGCATCGCTAAAAAAGCCAAAGGAAAGAAAAACGAAAATCTTCCACCAGTAAGAGTTCCTGCTTTGCCAAGGATGTACGAAGGACCTCTTCCCATAAAATCAGCCAAGAAAGATGATGTAATAACTATGATGCCCTACATTCCTGAAGAATTCCACTAATTTTCAACAAAATCACCACTGTATAGGCCTAAGGTTTTTTTCTACAGATATTGTTTTACTTATTCTAATAAATTGATTTTGTAAAAAAAAACAACTCTGTATTTTTCATTAAATAGCGTTGTAACCACCACTCAAACCCCTACAGTAGCAACAACTTTGTAACTACCAGCCGGGTTACAACGTTGTTGCCCTTAAGCAAATTGATTTTTCGCTAATATTCAATAAAATATGCTATGTAGCATTAATATTACTATATATTGTGGTCGAATATACTATTTAAAACAAAGTGACATAGAAATATAATTTATTTTATTGTAAACAACGAAATAAAACAAATTTCTCGTTTTTTGAAAAATTTAGGTTTTGTTGCTTACAACGTTCTTGGCGGGAGTCATTCAATTCCAGGACTGTTTTCGACCTGTTAGATATTGTCACTTTGTGCAAAGCGTCCTTTTAATTACAAATCACTTTTTGGTTCATTTTCGCGATTTTGTGAACATACTCGTGGCACAAGCGATATCATCGTTTGCATAATTTTTTTCTGGTCACTCACATATAACACACTTATTAATTACTATTTAATTACACTAGTAAGTAACATTAAATTACTTAGCATCTTTATTATTGCACATATCTGCAATAATTTTTATATCACCATATTCGTTAAAAATTCCTTAATGTAAGATGTCTTTATAATTGGGGTAAGTCTTTGTTCACAGGTTTAAAACGTAATTAGTTTATTTTTATCTGGTTAAAACCTGATTACAGACAACCCAAAAATTCGTACGCATCACCCCATCGTAGACTTTTGCCTGTCGTAGCTTGCGTTCACACACACAAACACACAAGCACTGTATTTACTCGTGGGACAGGTGTACGCTTTCTGACAATTCTTAGCCTCCATAATATTGTTAAAAACTGTTCATCATATATTTTCTATGCTAAATATTTACAAACATACCACCCTGGACAAATATGCAAATATATGTATTGTTGCAATATATATATATATATATATATATATATAGCCGACGTTTTGTTCCGTAATTCCGAAACATTTTCAAGGCATACTCTGGGATGTTCTGGGATTACGGAATGAAACATTGGCAATATAAGCATAACATATATGGATGTACCCAAAAACCTGCTACAACAGATATTCACCATGAAAGCCGTCGCCGAGCACACACACACACACACACACACACACACACACACACACACACACACACACACACACACACACACACACACACACACACACACACACACAGTATGTTTAAGTAATTTTCTAAGTAAAACTTGTATAAAAGATTATTTTTGATCATATTCAATTGTTTTGTGTCTTTCATAATATCACAGTGCTCTGTTTATTATTTATACAACAATGAATAATACTGTGCTGGTACTAGTTAGCTTTTTTTCCATTACGCTAATAGTAAAAATAATAATTTTATGTTATTGTATAATGCATTATCAAATGTTTCGTTTGTAAACAGTAGTAAAAACAAACAAGATACTGAACATAATGAAGAGGTTGACAGGAGCAAAGTGAGGAAGCTCATGTGGATACACTAAACATCACCACTATTGAACTATAGTAGTGAAGATATTGCTACAACCAACAAAGCTAATCTGGATCAACTCGAAAGAACTCAGAACAAAGCCCTTAGGTTAATTTGTGGAGCTGTGTTACACCTCTTCAAAAGTACACAGGAAACCTCCCAATCGATATATAAATGAAAAAACAAGCAGCTACTTTTCCCATCAAAACACAAGCTTCCTCACGAGCAGGCTGGACTAAAAAATATACCTCCCATCAAACTCTTAAAACTCAGCATACACCCAAAGAACCACCATAACTACCTAAGCCTAATGAAATAGAACCTGCGACACCAATTGCTAACCCACTAATTTTCATCTCTGTCACAACAAACTTGTCCCCAGCAGAAGACTTAAAAAAAGTGAAACAATTTCAAGAGTTCACAAATCCCTTGCACTAGAGATGATAGACCTTTGTCACCCCAAAAAAAAAGAGTGGCTAAGAGTGTATTCTGACTGATCCCAATTAGACCATACAAACGCAGCAGGAGCAGGATTACACTGTTTATATTTTTCACAATATGTTCATTAAGTACTAGTAAATAAATCAAACTGTAACGGAGAAATAGAGGCCATCTCTCTGGCCCTACAGCATCTTCATTATAGACCTAAAGAATTTGACAAAATTGTCTTTCTAGTAGAGTCAAAGCAGTTCTTTCCAACTGCCAGCCAAAAGCAAAGAAGATAAATGACATAAAACAGGTGCTAAAACACATACAGCTTCTCAATAAAACTAAAACTTGTATTTCTGAAGGTTCCATCTCATATCAGACTAGAAGGGAATGAAATGGCAGACAACCTTGCAAAATAGAAGCACTGCAATATGTACAAAAGATGTACCACAACAACTTGGCTCACTAAAGAAACTCTTGAACCATAAAGTAATAGAAAAATGTGAAGAAGAATCTGACAGATTGGCTGCTACCAAGAAATGGAGGACATCAAGTTGGACTGTCTGCAAGAGCAAATTCATGAAGGACGCAATAGCAAATTATAGATTTAAGACTGTCCATGAGTGCCTAGTGGCTCACTTAAAGAAAGTCAGCATATACCAGGCCTCCAAATGTACGATGTCATTGGCCAAACGCCGTCAGAGGTGAAGAATATCTACTCCGCTGTTCTGAGCTTGACGCAGAGCAACAGAAATTGAAGAACACTCCAAATTCTACTGAGATGCCAGAACAATGATGATGACATAACCACATCTGCCATAGGAACATCTTGTTTGTGTAAGGTAGAGTTTTAGAAGTTTCAAAAATTCTTTGGAAAGTGCACCACTTATTGAGGGAAGTTCAATCTTGTGGTGTACAATTGTGGGATGTGTTAAAAATTCTGAAAGACACTGACAGTGAGTTATTGTAAGCACAGGGTTAAGTAACTGAAACAGTTACAGGAAAGTTACAAAGTGTACGTGAGTGATATCTATAATATTCAACATTGTGTAAAATTCTTACATTATTAGTAGAAAAAAACGCTGAATTGGTTGAACGTTATCCAGAACTTACCCCATTGATTTTCAGGTTCACTTCTGTTCCATCAGTTTATACAAGTGGTTTATTCACAATACAAATATGTAGTGACAGGTAATTGGAGGTCTTTTAACTTTGAGAATTTTAAAACTATAATTTGAAGATATAATCTAACTGTAATGTAATATACCTTCAGAGTAATTCTGATGAAAATGAGAGAGGACTACTTTAATGCAGATACTTTTATTTAAATTAAAAATATAATTATTTGACTATGACTCGGAACACAAAACTTTTTATGGGTAAAAACATAAACGTTTTACCTTATAACCTGAACCGGTTTTCACTTTTAAAAAGCTTCTTCAGAGGTTTTTCTTAAGTAACGGTCATGTCATGGACAACGAAATCCAAGAATATTTTTACTTTAAATTATATTATATATATTACAACGATACAACGTTGTTGCAAATTTAATATAATTTAAATTTGTGGAGCCCCACGATCTTGGAGCGCCATTTACTACAACGAGACAACGTTATTAGATGTATGCGTGTCATGCCACACGTTGATGGGTGACAAAATTATAACAATACAAATAACGTGTATGTGTAATTGGGGTTCAGGTGTAATTATAATAAGAGTAACTCTTTTTAGGAATCATAATATGTTTCCATTTATTAATTTAAACAAACATAAAAATAATAATAATACAGTATAAAAATAATGATTCATTCGCCATACGATATCCATTATGTATGGTTTCAAAGTTTCTTTACTTGCCGTGTTATCATCACAAACATATATCTTATATTCTAGATATTATATTATAAATTTTAATTAAAAACTTGTCTTCATTATATTCTGATTTCTTGACTACTCAGTCTAAATGTGTGCTTTTTTTTAAAAATTGTTAATACATTCTTATTCTATATTTTGTTTATACGTTCTTACGGCTTTATAATCATTTTCACACAATTGATTGATTATTTTCAATGACTCTACGTTATGTGGTTTTACTAAGAAAAAGTTAAATAAATTAATTACTTGTTCATTTTCCAAGCAAGGATTTAACTTATCGTTACATTGACTGTTCATTCATTAAAGAAAAATAATTAAAGAATATTCTGATTACACATAAATTACATTGGTTTTATCTCTATCTACATACTTATTATTTACTCTTACAAAATGTTTTGTTTTCGTTTTTTTTTTCTTTTGATTAAAGGCTTTCAGTGTCTTTCTCTTTGATAATTATTATATATTGGTTTTTCGTCACCTTAAATTCTGCAGAGTTGTCCCATGTCCTCCAGTGATTCCGGCGGTTCGATCCTCCTGGATGTCCTCTTGTCCTCACTGCTCGTCCTCTCATCTCTCGTCCTTCATGGTACATTGGCTGCTGTAGATTATGATGACATGTTGCTCTGGATCTGTAGCTATTATGATAGAACCGTCTCTAGTCCTCTGCGTCTCGTTCCTCTGCTAGTCGTTCTCTCGTCCTCTGTCAGGAGTTGATGTTTTTAGTTGTTGACTGCTTGTAGACGTCCGACGATTTCTTTGTTACGGTACTTTTTTAATTATTGTTTTCATTAATACTTTAAATCAAAACATTTGCCGTAATACTTTATAAGTTAAGTTTTAAAAAAATCGTACTGATGTTAGACCTAGCATCTAACTTTGTCCAAAGTAGTTAAAAAATTAGCGTCTCGGACGGACATAGCGTACCGCCGCGACTGAGGTAATTTAGAAGAGAGTTCGTCTCTCCTGGGCTCATATTTATATCCACCCAGAAAACTGCAGCTGTCGATTCAGGAATCAGCCTGTCGACAGTTGAACCATGGCATGATAGCCCCCACTCTTGTCTCATTTCACATAATTGCACTTTTTCGCCAATCGCACTGTTTAACGCAGATTTCACGGTGATAAAATATTGTCTAATTTAATGACCTATGTGATGTGCAATTATCATGATGCTCGCACCACTAGTGTACTTATAATGCTTTAAAAATCGCACTGATTGTCCGCATTACGTAAAATTCGCACTGCACTTGTGTCTGATTTGTACACATTTTTAGAAGATTTTACCTTCTCGCTAATATTTATGGTTTGCTTAATATTAAATATATTCTTAATTCAGCATTGACTTGGGGTGAGTTTGCAAACTTTCAGGTTCAAACAGGCTTCACGCACACACACTATTTACTTGTATACACACATGCAGTGGTAATCGCGTGATGTTTACCTGTTGGTTCCTGCTTGAAAGCCAGCTTCCAATCTCACACCTGCTCGTCTATTATATATTATTGAAATTAACTTAAATATTTATTTTATATTATGTATGCGCATACAGCCTATGCTTGTATTGTCGCAATATATATTATATTTACTTTAAATATAATATTATTTTAATTAAAAAATTAAAAACCTTTTTCTTGTTGTTAAAAAAATAAATGTTTTACAGTATAGATTATACAGTTTTAGGTTATATTTTGGTAGCATGTAAGGCATAAATGCATGCATATGTCCAGGTGCTTTAGGTTATGTAAACCTTAATTATTAACAGTTGCAAGTGGATGCTTTACCTAATTTGTTAAACATTTGTAATTCTTGTAGTGGATAGCTTCAATTTCCAAAGCAAGATGTTTGGTTATTGACTTGAGAGCCAGCAACAACATGTAATATTGTTTTATATTTATGTTAACATAATGCCACTTGTGATATTACTTACATCCTTTACATACCAGGGCATAACAGAATAAGTTACTACATGAAAATAATAGCTGCATTACAAAGTTGGATTAAAAATAATAACAAAATTTACACATTTATACAAGTTAAACGTTAAAAATAGGAAAACAAAATAACCATCTCAGTTAAAGGATGGCTGCCTGTGCTAAATGATACCTTTCAGTCTCACTACCTTTATCAAGTCCAAACTGACAATCAAATAGTCCATTATACTTACACTCCATCCCAAATCTCTAAATACATTGGTCAAACTTGTGAACTTTCTCTATACTTGTCAGACACAATTGTCACTTCCTGTACTTAACTGTTCAAAATATATTTATTTTTTTCTACATCATACTTCTATATAAGGGAAACAAAAGACAATGTGACACAAAAGACACCTACTAACCCAGATAAACAAAATATACAAAAACATAATGTTCACTGCTGAATATGAGCACAACAATACCATTAACTCCCTAGACCTCACCATCACAAAATTTGATCACAGCACAAATTCAGTATATACAGAAAACCCACTACAACTGGAACACTAATACACAACTCCTCCAATCACCCAATACTACACAAACTAGCTGCCTTCAGAACCTTGATACACAGACTAAACAACATCCCACTAGATGAAAAAGACTACAAAGATGAACTAAACATGATAAAATATCTAGCAGAAACCAATGGATACAATAGAACAATAATCAATAAGCCCCTACACAAAACACAAAACAAACAACAGACAAAGATAAAACAACAAGTTCATAACACTAACACATCAATAACCACAATGAAAAAATAGCCCACAAATTTAAAAAAGCAGGATACAGAATCACATACAAAACTACAAACAAAACGGAATACACACTATAAAAAACATACACAAAGAACAAAACAAATTTGATTTACCTGGTGTTTACAAACTAAACTGCTCAGACTATAACAAATTCTACATAGGCCAGACAGGATGTTGCTTCAAACAGAGATACACTGAACACACAAAAGCATTACACTCCACCACAGAATCCACCTTTACAAACATTGAAGCAAACCACACATTCACAAACATCAACAGTAACATGGATATTCTACACATACACACAAAAGGCCGAAAACTAGAGACTCTTGAACAACTAGAAGTATACAAACACATGAAAACAACATCCTAAAAGAACAGACACAATTCAAATCACACGTACTATTCGAACATATCACACCGCTCACACACAACATCGATCTTTCAAACGACGGTGCCATCACCAAGAACAAGATGGACAGCGCTCCTAGTGGCAGCCTCTGATGAAGCTTGCAATAAGCGAAAACTGGTTCAGGCTATAAGGTAAAAATTTTACATTTTTACCAATAAAAAACTTAGTGTTCCGAGTCAGTAGTATTATTGTTATAATTAGTTAATCAACGCACATGTCATGGACAACAAAATCCAAGGATTTATTTTTTATTTTAATATTTCCAATCCATCATACAATTTCCTTTTATTTGCATTATTTTCTATCTTTTATATTTCAACATTTTCTGAATGGTTTATACATTTTTATCATACAATGTATTGGTGGTACTATCTGCTTCCCCTCTGGCATGTTCTCTCAGTTTAACATCAATCCTGTGTCCTGTTTCACCCACACATACCTTATTGCAATCTTTATACTTTAATTTGTACTCTACTTTTATGTAATGTTGGTATTTCCTGAATGTTATTATTCTTAATACAGTGAAAACTTGTTTTTTGTCTTTTTTTTATTGCTGCATGTATGCCATAATTATTGAAGCATTTTTTTTCTTTTGTATCCCATTGTGTTAAAACTTATGTTTTCATTTATCCTCTGTCTTACTAAACTTCCTCTGTATTTTATCTACTATTTCCAAATTGTATTTGTTATTTTTGACAACCTTCTTTATTCTTTTTTTAGTTCTGTTTACTATATCTATCATCTTCTAAAAATTTATTTACCATACAGCAAAAAGTATTTAATGCTGTCTTTTGTGACCTACAGGATGGTGTTATTCCTCTGGTGTAATTAAATTTGTGTAAGTTTACTTCTATCATAGTATTGCATTTAGTTTTTGGAACCAATAAAAGTGGTTTTATCTGAACCACCATACAATACCATCTAAACCATTCTAACCAATATAAACCTATCTAAACCATTTCCAATAAATCTAAATACTGGTAATAGTAAGTTGACCATAATGCAAATAAATATAATTATTTCACTACCGACTCGGAACACAAAGTTTTTTATGGGTAAAAACGTAAAAGTTTTACCTTATAGCCTTAACCGGTTTTCGCTTTTAAAAAGCTTCTTCAGAGGCTGCCGCTGGGAGCACTGTCCATCTTGTTGTTGGCGATGGTATCGACTTTTGAAAGATCGATATTGTGTGTGTGGGGTGTGATATGTTCGAATAGTGCGTGTGATTTGAATTGTGTCTGTTCATTTAGGATGTTGTTTTTATGTGTTTTTGTGTGTTTGTATATTTCCAATTGTTCTAGAGTGTCTAGTTTTCGGCCTTTTATGTGTACGTGTAGAATGTCCATGTTATTGTCAATGTTTCTGTTTGTGTGGTTTGCTTCAATGAGGTGGTTTGCAAAGGTGGATTCTATAGTGGAGTGTATTTAGTACCAAGGAAAGGATCTTATAATATTAAATAATTTACTTACCAATTAAGTGCTAATAACTGAGTGGTGGAAACTAATTCTGGGAAAATATAACAGAAATCAACAAAGTGCTAGGTACATTACGAGTGGATCCAGGAAGCAATTTGGGGGGGGGGAGAGTTGTCTTGGGGGTAGGATTATAGAAAGTTGGACCATTATGTAAAAGCCTTAAGTATAAATGATAGGAATGGGTGAATATACAAATACAGTTTACTACTATACACACAGTACGTGTATTTATATAGTAATATCAAATCATATCTGTGTTTGTCAGTTCATTGTTTTTTTAAATAATATTCACTTTATTCACTTACAGCTTAAATTACAAACTTATTGTATGTATCAAACAAAAATTAACATGCTGGTTAAGGTACAATTACAGTTTAAAGTAATTTTAGAGTAAAACCATGAACCTACATAATGTGATTTGAATTTGTTATTATATTTACAACAAAAATGTCGTTTTAAATGACTATTGGGGGGGGGGGGAGGATTTCCCCTTCTGTGGATCCACACCTGGTGTACATGAAGTATGTAATGTGAAAACTTAACTGAAGATCTTAGTAATATGAGTGTGCCAGATAGTTAAACCAAAACTGTTCTTATAATACCAATTGTGTCAATCATACTTAGAGCAGAAATGGAGGCAGTGGTAAAACTAAGATGGAGATATTAAAAATTTCAGTGAAATTCTATGGTCACTTAATGTAGACCAATTTTTAAGACGTTTGTTTGTGTCAAAATAAGCCTTATAAATAAATCTATAAGTAATTATAAAGGAAGAATCTTGAATAACTCATTTGTCCTGAGGAATATGGGAAGTCCATCCTTCAAGCTTGTCTCATATCCCCAACCCCAAAAGCTAGTCTCATCCCTCCTAGAAGGATCAACGTCTAGTTATGCTACTGAATGAGGTATTGAAGAGGCTCAAGAAATTAACATTTTTTACTAGATTATATTATAACAGAAGTAATTGAGGTCAATAGGGAGACAGCTATATATTTGAACTTGAGACTGCTGCAAAATATGGTATACTGGCCCATGGATTGGCTTAATCTTTATTCTTATTCATGAAAGGGGTTTTAAGAAAGATTGTGAAAATTATAGCTTCATTACTCTTATCCCTTATTCTAGGAAAATAATATGGCAGATTTTCACCAAAGACTAAGATGTATTTAAACTGTCAGGTAGATTTTAAAATACATAAAGGCAGGATTTACCCCATGCCAGAGTTTATTCTTATAAAAATAACTGAAACATCACTGTATATGTATTATCTAATTTGCAGATTACAGAAAATCTTTGGATACAATAAAATGGGACCACTTCTGAATTATCTTATCTGCTGCAAGTATTGCAGCACTTGTTGTGCACATCAGAGTTCTATAAGAATAAAGTAAGGCATCCATTAGAGTTAGTTATTTGGTGACAACTGAATTCAGAATGGATGTTGGTGTGTGCCAGGGGTGAAACCAGTATGTCCAATATGTTTTAATCTGCAGGGAAACCTCTCCAGATGATCACTCGTTTAAGATGATCCCCCTCATCATGACCTATATTTGATGGAAGGATTTACATCCCAATAAGACCAATGAATTTTCTACAGCTACAAGATGATCACCTCTTTTCCCAACCAGCGACCACTAGTTTTAGACTGAAAATACTTTGCCACCTCTTGGAAATGACCATGTAGTCTGTAAAACTGTTCATTGCAAGTCTCAGAACTTTGAGAAAACCGATCCTTTGTACTGTGATTAGGCAGGAATGTTACTGTGATTGCTCATTTATCCTAATGGTACTTTCAGCCGTCACATTCCTATGCAGGTAGAGAAGTTTAAACTGTCTGTAACTGTGACTGCCTAGCAGTTCCCTTGTTAAGGGGTTTTGCTACCTTAGTGCAAGAAAAACTTTGCTACCTTGGTATAGGGACAAAACTATTGTGTTGCTTCATTATTTTGAATGGGCAAACTGAATCGAAGCAACTGTGCAACAGTTTTGTTCCCAATGCGCAGTCAGTCTTATTTCTAACAGTTTGTGTATAGTCATAGTTTTATCCATGACCAGTGAGTAGAATATGAGTAGAACATCCATGATCATTGAAATTAAGAAGGGCAAATTGCAAAGAGACTTAGCTAAACTATTTAATTGTGATAAACACAAATTCAAAATATGCTCACTATCAAGGATCGATATGTTATACAACGGGAAGAAAATTGCAACAAAAATGTGAAGAAAAGAAGGTGGCAACCATTTGAAGAAGTAAATAACGCTATTTTAGAGTGGTTTAATTGTGCTTGTTTTAAAGGAGTATTCTAAACCGACATTCTATGAATAATAGAACAGAATATCAAACCGTAAGTTTAATAATAGCAATAGTATTGCAGTGACCATGTATATATACGTATTTACTTTATCTCTCTGTTACAAGACCACCCATCTTGGTGACCACTTTTAAGTGCAATTCTGAGTGGTTGGCTAAAAGAGGTTTCACTGTATATGGAAGAAATGTGTGTTTGTTGAGTAATGTGGAGTTGAGAATTGGCACTCCAAGATTTGAACAGAATTGTATAATTAGTTAAAAATCAGCAGCTTACTGTTCAAAGATGACACCACATTTATAGCTACTTCTGAAGCTGAATTAAAAAGTTAATTAATAAAGTGGAAGTCGTTAACAGCAATAAATGTTTGATAGTGATTTGTGATAAGGCCAAAATCACATTGTTGCTATCTGTACAACAATCACCCAGACACAATATAGAAGTAGCAGGATGTGGCTTCATTAACAGTTATATATGTCTGAATTTACTAGTTTCAAATGAACATGTTTGGTTGGAAGAGATGAGGGGATGAATAAAGAATAATAGCATCACAGTACTGACAGAGAAAAAGTAAATCCATTAATTGATATTCTCCATATTCTTTATATGCAACACAGACTTAGATACTACTAGCAAGAAAATCAACATCTTCAAAATGTGGTGCTGCAATAACTACTTCATATACCTTGGGTAACCTGTCAAATGGAAGTTTTTTGTCTTAGATGAGTTAAATAAAACGAGTGACTATGCTCAAATCTCAAGTCACTTTATTCACATCATGAGAAGAGGATATGGGCCAGAAAACTAATAATAGACAGACAACTACTTTGCAAAGATCAAAGGTGTGATTTGCAAAGATCAAGAGGCCAATCACAAAGTAGACATTTGTATCCAATAAAAAGTCTAATTGTAAGTCCAGAATATGTGACTGAATACATGTCTTAAGATTACATTGTGCACAATTGCTTATTGAGATTATGAAACCATTACATTGTCACAATTTAGGCAAAGACAAATTTAACAGAAATTTAAAAAATCAAGAAAAGGTTGATTTAAGAAAATTTATGTACATATATTAATCATGATACTTCTGGCATGAAGTTTTGCAACAACAAGAAATACATTAAAACAATGAGAAGCTTACAAAACACAAACACATTTATATGTGTGTCTGAATTCATTATGCTGACAGACAAGTAATACAGGAAGGTAAATAATATATAAAAAAAAAAAAGTGGAACTAAAACATGCATAATATAGGCCTACATTACTTAATTATTTGTTTTATCTATTTGACATTAAAGAAATATTGATTATAGGATGTTAATAAATATTAACATCTGTACATTTTAAGTTTATATCAAAATTTAAAAGTATAAAATGTATCATATTAGAATTTGTTTCATTGTCTTCATAATCACTTTATCTGTACAATAATACTGATATAAATTATCACATTTTGTTAATTGCTAAAATATCTGATAATAAAAGTTTTAGTTGGAGAATAATTATGATTTCTGCACTAATGAATCTGATGTTAACAAATAAGTTGTGACCAATATTATATTACAGTGGCCACAAATAGTGGTGATCTGAATTTGGATAGCAATATATAAATAGTGTACTGTAAGTGACTTGGTATACAAAATTTGTAATGAGTGTATGTGTTTTTTTGTTGCACTACAAAAACAATAACTCAAAAAATAACAGAGCATCTGTAGTTATTATTTCTATAAAATTGTTAAATTCATAAAAGTGAAGTACCGTAACTTGAGGTACTGATTAAGTGACATGAGAAAGTAATGCTATTTATTTTTTGATGACATGATTTTCTGTTGAGTTTAAATTAATTTTATTTGTCCGTTTTGTTGAAATATTTCTTTTGTAGTGAAGTTACAATCAACTCTAAATATTGGAGTCCAATTTTGCAAAATTCAAGCCATGTAAACTGATATGTGAACCATAAGACATACATTTTAGCAAAGTAATAAATTAATCATTGCTATAGAGATTAGTTATTAGGGGTGTATAGGTTGTCAAATTGTTAAGCCAGTAATGTGGAGGTTACAAAACCCTCTACAAAACCTGTGCATAGTCAGTAAAAGTGATCAGTAACAATGAGTCTTTTCCAATAGTATAGTGTTCAGTTATTTATAATTTGAACATTGTATGAACAAAAATTACTCTTGCTACTCTCAATCTATTATACAAGGTGATATAACAAAATTCATAAAAAAAACAAGGTATTTTCAAAAAATGCATCACAGCAGTTAGGTACAGCAGTTTTTTCTATGTCTTCTTGCATATACATTGTAGTTTCTTCTACAACATATTTGCATATTGAAAATTATTGAAGTTTCAAATGAAAATTTTAATGTTAACACTTATATAAAGCTTTCAGTTACATACATTCCTCTGAAATTGTAATACTATACTTGAAATCTCATATGGCCTATGTATGTCCTTAATAAACATAAAAAACAGTCAAAACAAATTTTCATTTGATATGCAGTACATTGACAATATCAAATTCATGAAGGAGCTAACAGCATTCTTTTGATCATTAATAATAAAACTACTTGTTTCTGACATGGCCATTTGATTTTATAGACTTAAACCCCCAGTGGTATCAATATACTAATTGCCAAGTGAAAGACGTTTTTGGGATATACTAATGAATAGAGATTTCCTGAGGGGGAGAGATGAAAAAAATTTACAGGCATTGCACAAATGCAATGCACAGAGAAGGGCATTGAAAATGCTTCAATAAATCTAAAAAATATATATATTTATGTTTATTCACCAATCAATGAATTCATTCTTCATTTACCAATGCACAGATTATAAGTTAAATGTAGTTGCATTCATAAGCGAAGTTTTATATGTGTACTACGTTATTGACAACAAAGAAGTAGTTTCTATGGAAACTCACCAGTTCCCATTTTCGATCACACACCAGCGATCGGCCGCAAATGTGCGACACGTCCTTATAAAAATTTTCAATGTTAAAATTATCTTTGAAAAAGGGATTGTGAACCAGTTAGTCTGGGAAGTACTGCACTAGAGAAACACATTTTTAAAGATATCAACATTGAACTTTTAATAAGATCAATGAATGATTACTGTGATCACTGTTAATGCATGTTTCTTTTTTATACACTTTGTCAATTATACACATATTCCCTTTTTCTGATCATTGTACACATATTTGTCATAATATAAGGCATACAGTATTTGCTATATTTTTTTACTGTGTACATAATAATTAACGGTCTGGTTATCATCATTAAGTGTTATTTTAATTTCTTAATTTGCTGTCTGCTTATACTAATAATGGAAAAGAGTAAACTATATTGCATGGAAAATAATCCAACATCACAACATGCAATATATGGTTTTTGTTATATGGGCAAGACAGCACAGACACATGCCACATATATACAGAAATATGTGGTGACTTGCATAAGACATGAATTGTTTATACCAATTCATGATGTTGGTGTGTGTGTGTGTGTGTGTGTATATATATTCAATCACTTTCTGCTACAGTCCGTTTCTTGATGTATATAATACATTTAATATTTATTATTTATAATGAATTTACCTGAAGATATTTTTTTTCCTTATTAGGAACATGTTTCGGGTACCAACTTGTACCTGAGGATGAGTACAAAATGGTACCCAAAACATGTTCCTAATAAGGAAAAAAAAATCTTGAGGTAAATTCATTATAAATAATAAATATTAAATGTTTTATATATATATATATATATACTGTTATATTTATATATTTGTTATAAATATTTTGTATGCCATAAAACCATTTAAGTTCTGGTTACACCATGAATATTATTGTCAATGAAAAATCTTTTATTAGTGTTACATTGCAATAATTAATTATTGCAGTTATAATACCATTAATATTAACAGTACCAGTCATCACTGAACTGATAGTTTTCTAGGAAATTAACACAAATAGCAACTTAACAAATTGTGTTTTGTTGACAGGTGACTTCTGACAAACTATTCTAATATGACACTTCCTTTAAGAACTCTTTTATTGTTGGTAGTGGTAGCAATGTGTTTTATCTATAGTCCATTCATATTTCAAGTTCTGTACAGGTGGATAAGAGGCGCTAAATCAAACAGAACTATTTCATATGAAGTTACAGGTAATTTATTTATGCTATACTATAAAACTGGAGAAAGATAATAACATGCTATGACTCATAATTTTATTTGTGCCCAGTGTTGAGAGATTTGAACTGAAATATGTACAGACATCCTGTATAGAGTTTACTATTTAATATATACTCATACTGTTTAGAAAATGTATTTGGTCACAATCAGGGCTGGATTTAGAGTTAGTGGGCCCCTAGGCTGAACATGTGGTGCTACCAGGGGGGTCCTCCAGTCCCTCCCCCAGAAAATTTTGAAAAATATATCTTCCAGAACTGCAATTAAAATCATTGTTAAGTGTATAAATTAAATTTGGATACACTGTTTTTTGTATATGTTCAATAATATGTTAAACATTTTAATGGTTTCAAGGTATCTCAATGTACAGTGGGGCATTCTGGAATCTATGAAAATAATAATAAAAGATTGCACTTGTTTTTTTATTACACTCAAAAGACCCTAAAGAGAATAAAAATGTAGGAAGAATAAAAACAACTGATTTCAAAAGGAAAGTAAAACAATGTCACTGTCTCTATCACAAATTAAGCATATTTTTAAAAAGGACATAAAAGTATTAGGGTATAATTTACATGATACAAATCTGTAAGTAAATTATAATTTTTCTGCATCATAAAAAGATTGTAATACTACTTTCATTAGGATTTGGTTTGATTTATTGGCACTCACCTACACTTAATATTAACAAATTTACTTATGACATCTTCATAAGACCCTAGGATAAATTAACAAAACTACCACCTCAAAAATTTTATTTCAAATTTATTCTCAAAAACCATGTCTTATTAGTTTCATGTCCATAAACAAACATAAATAAATCAACACATTTCATAATTTTATGATAGATAAATAATTTTTTTTTAAATTGCCTTTGCCACATTGTCCTTTTCCAGTGATTGTCTTGTAGCCTTGTAGCCTAATTCTTCAAACAAAAATGACACCCATAGTATATATATATATATATATATATATATATATATATATATATATATAAACCTCTTGAAATTAGCTCTTATACAAAGCACGGTTTGAGTGGTTCATATTACAACCATCGCTATACTGGA
This sequence comes from Magicicada septendecula, assembly GCA_034769895.1. NCBI lineage: Eukaryota > Metazoa > Arthropoda > Insecta > Hemiptera > Cicadidae > Magicicada > Magicicada septendecula. Next base: position 162,248,284 of record CM068376.1, on the reverse strand, counting down.
AAACAAACCTAGCAATTCTCTGTTTCTATGTAAATTATATTCTACCAACTGGAAAATAATCTCTAAAACCTGCTTCATAAAATACAATAATGACTATGGATAGTTTAAGATAAATAAGTAGTATAATTCAAAGCAAAACACTCAACTTTAAATTTTTTGAATTCGTGGAAATCAAAATCACACTTTTGCTCATTTGCACGGGTTGCACAAATTCGCTTAGGTTGCACAGCTGTAACCTAACCTTACCACTCTAGCAACAACACATTTAACTAAAATCAATAGTTTCCATTCCAGTGGCCAGGTTGAGTGCACTATTTGAAGATATGTTGAGGGGACTCATATTACATGGTAGGTGAGGCAAGAACATGGGGCGGGTAAGGCTTCAAATTGTGGAAATTTCAGTGTTGGGAGTCTAATTGTTGGGAGTACTAAATATTTGTCTGTAGTTGATTCAGTTAGTGTCTTGTGAGCGAAGTCTTGATGTTCTATGACATTTCATTCACTTACAATGCAGTAACTACTGAATTAACTAGTTTTTATATAATATGTTGATATTTGGGAAACTTTATAATGCTTATAAATTATTGACTCTTTAAGTTATAGGTAATTTTAAAGACTTCAAATTCATTAAGACAAGACTTTAATACTTTTACATTGTGTCAAAATGACTATAATCCTTTAAACTTTTTAATTATAATTTGTTAATAAAGTTGTATAAAGTTAAATAATGCAAACTAAATTACCCGGTGTAAATGTAAACATCTACCCGGTGTTTACAAACTAAATTGCTCAAATTGCAACAAATTCTACATAGGCCAGACAGGACGTAGCTTCAAACAGAGATACATTGAACACACAAAGGCACTCCACTCCACTACAGAATCCACCTTTGCAAACCACCTCATCGAGGCAAACCATACATACAAAAACATCGACAATAACATGAACATTCTACATGTACACACAAAAGGCCGAAAACTAGACACTCTAGAACAATTGGAAATATACAAACACATGAAAACAAATAAAAACGACATCCTAAACGAACAGACACAATTCAAATCGCACGCATTATTCGAACACATCTCACCCCACACATACAACATCGATCTTTCAAAATACGATTCCGTCGCCCACAACAGGACGAACAGCGCTACCAGCGGCAACCTCTGAAGAAGCCTTTTAAAGGTGAAAACCGGTTCAGGTTGTAAGGTAAAACTTTATGTTTTTACTTATAAAAAACTTTGTGTTCTGAGTCGTGAATATAATAGTTGTATTTAGTTAAATAATGTTAATTTATTCAAGATAATTTAATTACAAACTTTTGCCCTTCCTATGGGGACAAAAGTTTGCATTTGACACGTTTTGGAAATAAATTTATTTACATGTATTGCAGTAGTTGAAATTTTAAAAAGGGGGTCTTAATCGAACTTTAAGTGATTCATGATATTTATGTCAAAATATAGCGAATCTCAGTGCAATGAGTGCAGTTTGAGATGAATTTAAAATTTAAGTGCGCACTCTTGTCCCACTCTACCCTATACATGGCTCATAATACCAACTTTTCCTCTGATAACTTCTACTGTCTCTGAAACACGAACCAAATAATTTGTATGCAAGTTGACCAGCCTATGTAGCCTATGCTTAAATCAGGCACTGATCCCAATTCACTAATGGTATCAAAATAAAATACCGGTATGTCATATAGGTGTTAAAAAAATGCTTACAATACGAAACCTGTTTGAATATGTTTCTAGGGAAATTCACTTTTGCATATTTAATCATTTGTTGCCCCAAATGTTAACAAATTCCTTTTTATACAGTTTTTCAAGTTCTGATTATTTTTGTTGTGAAACCTTTCTAGTTTCTGTTTTTGCAATAGCCATATTTTCTAGAGATGTTACAGGTAGTTGTAAAACCCATGATTACTTACTTCATATTTTTGGTGTCTCCAATATTATCAAGTCCTATATTATCATCTGGTTAGAACTTGGTAATGACGGAAACACCAAAAGTACTTGTAACTTTTAGTCTAATGCATAATGATGGTGTACATTATGTGCACATAATGGGAGTACGTAGAAGGAAGTGGAACGGTTACACATGCAAGAACTTGACTTGCCTATAAATTTAATCCAAACTATAGTGGACAGTAACTGTCTATAACATATTAGAATAATTAAAAAAATAAATAAATAACCTGACCGCCATGTTTTCATTGAACTAGTAAAAATAGTTTTTATTTTCTCCTGTTCTGTGCATGTAAGAATTATATCCTAGGTTTGTGTAGTTTATATACCTTCACAAAAGACTGTTAAACTTACATCAAAAGTATGCCTTTAATTCTTTAATTTTATATGTAATACGGTACAGTGCAACGTAACAAATAGAAGGCATATGGTAGTAAATTAGAACAAATAATATCAGAGTCTTATATCTGGATTTAGGTATTATTTTAAAACAAATTTAATGTGGTCTGTGAATTGAACATAAATTATTTATTCTTAAATGTAAAAAGTGCGATAGCACTATTTAATTTATAATTAAAGTATTTTGAGTTCTAATACCCAATTGATCTAGCAAACGGGCAACTCGTTGCTAAGACCAAGTACTCTCTTAACCCTTATGAAGAACGTATACTGATACAACAAACTCGCACAGAGACAACGTCTGTTAAGGCCGAGCTGTTAGGTAGAACTGAGTGAAACTTCTTCTGGAAGAGACAAAACTGAATGAAAATTGGAGCTTCTGATTCGTTAAAACCCATAGCACGTGATAGATGGGTTAGATAGATAGACATATGTCTTGCTCAATTTTGCTGTTTTGCTGAAGACTGCAAAAGCATGTATAGATTTTATCTAAAAGTTTTATGACTTTCAGAAGATAAGGGTTCTTTAGAAAAGTGAATTCTGTTAAAAAAACACATATTAAAATAATATGTTTTGAGTATTTGACATATGAAAAATGTAGCACTAATTCAGAAGTATGAGCTGTCTAAGTTTCAACTCGATACATTAATTTACTCAAGAGTTATTCATGTTAATACGAATAACATGTGGACATGCGCACTCGCTCACTAAATTCGAACTTGACATGACTGAAAATAAATTTATGGGCATTTTGACATACAACAGTTAATTACCCATTTCTTATTTCAAAACTTACAGCTATTTTACAAAATTTTAACAAAATCAATTTTCAGCATGTCTATAACATCATAAATTGTATAAAAGCAGGTAGTCATAGCTACAAAGACCCTTTTCTGTGATGTTCCATTGCAACAGTGATAATGTCATGTCCTTTTGATAATGCAGTTATCTTTAATAATAATTGAAGAATGTACAAAAAATTACACCTGTAGTTACTAGGTGTAATTACTAGGTGAATTACACCTCGTACAAGTATTAAAAATTGTTTTTTTTTTACACTTAATGGACTTTACATTCTTTTATATTCTATCCTAATACTGAAGGTTACTGACTGAACACTATTAAGCTATTACATGAACAATGAATGTCCTTGTTTTAGACCAATGTGTTACCTAACAAATTCTTACAAAAGAATATATATCTTTATATATTATTAATATTTTTAAAGTTCTGAGGGCTTGGCAACTAAAGCCAATGACATCGACCAGGAGTGTTGCTCAACTGTGTGTTTTGTTCTCACCTAAATTCTAGTTATTCCACAAAAGTGAAAATTCATGTACAGTAAGACGCAAAACAATATTTTCGTAGCTGATACAGTAATGTTGCTGCTTTTAGGAAGGAAAGAGTTCTGTCTTCTTTCAGGTTATCTTTTACCCTGTGCCTTTGCCTGAGTTCTGTAAGAGCACTGCAGTTTCAATTATGTTTCACTGTAAGTGCTCTGCCATAAGTGCAGACAGGTCACTGTTGTCCTTAGAGGAAGTAAGGAGACGTCAATTTAGTGTGCCCAATTTACAGTATGATGATGCAAACTTGTTCATAATAACTGTGAACACCTGCTATTTGCCATTTATGGATGCTCTTCCATCCCTGGAAGAAAGTTTGCTCTGCCATGTATTCCACATTTACTGCCATGTATTAGGAGTGGTGGAGTAGCTTCTACTTTTGTGTTGTCAGATCAAATGGCAATTGCGTCGATCTCTGGGCTAACTGGAATGTGTCAGCACAACTGCAGCATCAGCTTCTTCATTACCTTCAATACCTACATGACCTGAACACCAAACAAAAGATGAACCAAGGTCGTTAAATGCATGGCACAATGCCATTGTCTGTTGCACTAACAGATCCATTGAGCCCATATTGTCCAAGGGAGTTAGAAAACTCAGTGAATCCATACAGATAACATTTTTTCTCTCACTTCGGTGTTCACAGAATCAAAGAGCTTGCCACACTGCATACAGTTTGGTGGTATATACAAGTGCTGCCTGGGCAAAGTCCAGGAGTGGGAGGGGTCCTTAGTGACAAACACACTACCCACTCCACTTCAAGCCATCACTGTACACAATGGTATGTTCTTCAACGTATCCCTCCAGGACTGATCTAAATAGAAGTTTTAATTCAGATGGGTGGCACAATTTTATGCTTCTACTGGCAACATCCAACAGGCTTGAGATTTTGGAAGGAAATATATTAGCAAAGGCTATTGCATACTGTTATATATGTAGCCTTAAAGGTTCTCTGAACCACTGAATTGTTAATGTACATATGAATTAGTTAAATGCAGCTGTAACATAAGGTTTATACTATGGTACAATGGTTTTCAAAATTGTTGGATGTGATCTTCTAAGTGGGATGGTAATCACCTGACTTTATGTTCAATCAGAAATTATGGATTATGTGTTTCTTGTCACTTGGGAAGTTTTATTGGCTAAAACTGTAAAATAAGAAAGTGTTTTTAACAATGAATTCCAAAACTTCTGGTCCACACACACACACACACACACACACACACACACACACACACACACACACACACACACACACACACACACACACACACACACACACACACACACACACACACACACACACACACACACACACACACACACACACACACACACACACACACACACACACACACACACACACACACACACACACACACACACACACACACACACACACACACACACACACACACACACACACACACACACTTAAATAGATTATTACTATTATGTTAATATTAATATCAGTATCATATTATATATCATTTAGTGTTAGTTAACAGTTATATTTTTAATTAAATAAAGAACCATTTAATTATTTTACAGTATATTAATAACATAACACATACTTGGCATGAAATCACTTTGTGAGTAAACTAAACATACTGAAAATTAATATATTATAATATGAAGCCTGTTTTGAAAGTAACTTTCGATTGGATGTTTATTATATACAAGTTGAAGATTCACCTTTTATCTACTTTTCAGCATAATTTCTAGCTACATTTAAGCACTTGACCCATTGGTTAATGAGTTTTTGAAACTCCTTGTTATGGAATTCTGATGATAGTGACTTAATGCATGACAGTACATGAATGTCCTTCAATTTCCTGTCATTTTCAAAATGCTGCAATGAAAAAGGTGGTAGTCACTGGAAGCCAAATCAGGTATGTATGGTGGATGATCAAACAGTTCCAATTTGAAGCAAACCAAGACTTGTTGAGTGTGTTTGACAGTGTGTGGGCAAGCGTTGTCATGCAGAAAAATAATGCGTGAACTCAGGCATGATGCAGCATTTGTTCTGAATGGCTTTTTGCAGCTTTTTCACAGTTTAACAGAAGATAGTTTTACTTGGACAGTTTACTGTAGTGGCTTGTTCCATGAGCTCAAACCGGAGTACACCTGTTCTGTCCCAAAGTTAAAAAAAAAAAAAAAATTGATGGCATTTCACAGGTTTTCGTGATGAACTGGCGACATATTTGAGCTCCATGTTTAAATAAGAAGTATACGTCTCATTGCCTATAACTGAGGAATTCATTACCTTCAGTGTCGCAATAGAGAAGGAAGACGAGTGCCTATGCCATCCTCTTTATTCTTTGGTCTTCAGAGAGAAGCTTAGGGACCCAGTGAGCACAAAATTTGTGGTAGCCTAGACTGTCAATTACCACTTCATACAAAACTGTTCATGATAAAGGAAAGAAGTTCAATAGTTCAGTAATTGTGATTTTCTGATTTTCTTTCATTTTTTGCATTAATCTTTGCAGAAGTTTATCAGTAACTAACTACAAATGGTTGTCTATTTCTTTATTTATCATGAACATCAGTTTGTCCACCCTGAAACATGTGACACCATTGTCTGATAGCACTATCTCCACTATAATATTTTCATTATAAACTATAAAAATTTCATGATGAACATTTGCAGCTTTTACGTTTTTGGCCCACATAAAATAATATCAGCACTAACAGTATGAAATTTGCAGCCAGCAGGATTTTAAAATGAAAAAAGCCATTTTAAATGTCACTGTCACAGTAAGAAACATCCAAGCAATCTTTGGACTTGCACTGCTTACTAACCCAAGCTACACAGTGGTGTAAGTTAGGCATAACTACCCCTACTCCTTCATACATCAGACGAAAACAAAATTTATTTAAGGCGAATATAAAACATAAGGATTAGTGATAAGGAAGGTTAGTGTAAACAGAAGCTATGTCTTAAAAAAAAAGTATTTGAAAGCAATGTATTCTATGCTTTTCTTCCTTTGGCTCCATATCCCTCTGTGGGATTTGACCCACAGCCATTCTCTCCTGTTTTCAGTAATACTCATCAACCTAATTCCCATGGTCGTCAGGCTTCCTTAATACACTTTATCAACCATTTACTTGGTCTTCCTCTGGACCTAGAATCTGTGAGTTTCCATTTTGCAATAGCTCTCATATTTTTATTCCTATATATTCCATTAAAGCCATTTAATACTCTGCATTTAATAAATTATACTATATCTTCACTACTTATTATTGAAGCTAAAAATTCATAAGGATTCACTAGTAGCCATCTTGTTCTTATACTGGCCTAAAAATGTTGCTTAATGTTTTTTGCTCAAAATATTTTATATTTTTCTCTTTCTTTCACACAGTCTATATATCACCACCATATTACACTAACCATAAATTACACTTTTGTAGACTTGCAGTTTTTAATTATGACTATAAATGATCAAACATAATAGGCGTTTGTTACATCTAAAATAAATGGATATAAATTTAAAAAAAGTTTTTTGATCAACAAGAAAGCTAGTACCAGTGCTGGTAAACATTAAAGAAAGACTCAGTAAATTAGACAAAATCAAAGATTATAAATTTAATTTCACAGATTGCAGTACTATTTATATTGGCTAAGCTTACAATATGTTCACTTAAACTGCTGAGTTTAAGTTTATGTTCATCCAAACTTAGGGGTTTTGAAAAACAAAGTTACTGTACCACTGACACACTATAAGCTCAAACAATTGCATCGTGGATACTTAAAATCTTTCTGTACCCCTATAAACCACAAACAGTTCATTACCAAAATATAAACAACTAAATCTAGAAACTCATCTAAACTCAACACAAGCTAAGATTCCCAACGACTACCAACACAGAATAATTTGTTAAAAAATTGTTCAGGTTTGTGTTTCTCTTCAGAGTCAACAAGTATATTGTAACCCCTCTTTCCTTTTATGCTTTATATATAAAAAAAAACCTTGTTTTTTTGTTTTATTTTTTTGTATTTTTTTTTTTAAAGAGAGGCCACTAGTTATTAGAACTAGGCAAGAGCCTAGAGAAGCCAAAAATACGCTGGGTCCAGTATGATGGGACTTGCAAATGAAACTCTGCTCTAAGATAACAATAACAAGATTTATTGTATTCATGTTTTTGTACAATTAACTCCCCAAGTGTACAATATATGTGCAAGATAATATGTGTAAGATAATATTACAAGTGTTTTCATAATCAAGAATAGCTCAAATTTCAAAAACCACAATCGTTATTATTCTTAAAATCATTATTATAATTCACATTCGACATAGGCATCGCCAAATAATTGAGCTTGATATTACTGAGCAGAATACAGTTACTTTAAATAATGTAAAATGGCGCATAGTATCGACCCTCCCAGTAGGTCACATAAATGATAACCATAAATATATATATATGCATAATAACGTATAACACTGTAATGATCACCTAAAGGCATAACACACAACATATAATTAACATAGATACACATTTACATATAAATAGCACACACCATGTCCACCTGGTTAACAGCGTATATATATCATCATCATAACACCCTCAAACCCTCTTATTCAGATCGAGTATCCGGCCCACCTTAAATTTTCAATTAACAAACCCAAAACCCCAATTAATCAGTCACAAAAGAGCAGAGTAGACATGCCCCAAAATTCTACGTCTGTGAAAGGCCACAGTTCATCTGGCTAAATAGTCAAAACGGCACACAGGTACCAAGCATAAAAGGAATTATCAATTTCGGATCCTGATAATAATAATAAGTGCCATCACGAGGTCAACATGGATGCCTGGTTGCATAACTGCATTTCTCATTTCTTTTATTTTCTTGACAAAAAAATTTGCAAAATCAGTGGAATGTGACCACCCATAAATACTTATAACTGGTACTGATTTGTCTTGCATTCTTTAACATTTATTAATGAATTGGTATTATGAGCAATAAAAAGTTTAACAATTATTGTGCTGGCTATGGCAAAATTTAGTGGTTACAAAATTATTTGAACAGTAAAATTGAATTTCGAAAAGCAGAATCTATGGAATTAATGTACTAAAACATGCTTGAGGTGTTCATAAGGAATCCACTTGACCTCAGGCACGGTCATGCGCCCGGACCAGATCCAGCAAACTATGACATGATATTGTCCTGTGGTGAACGGCACCAACAGGTGTCGTCCACAGGTTAAAACACCTCCCCCGACCTTTAAATTAATAATCCAATACACAACCCAATTAAATGGAAAAGTAATTAACCATAAAATTCCCCTACGGGGTACCGAGACACCCGTGCATGCATGCTTAACACAGAAATAAATTAGTGGCAGGAAATGCCGACCATATTTACAGAAAACTCACATCAACTCGGATGATGCATGACCCTGGCTGAGTTTACAATTCTCTGAATGAGATAAACATTAATATGTTAATGAGGCGTAAGCCTTAGTAAAAAACAATGAAAAAGTAACATGTAAACCCAATTGTCCCGTTGGACTTGTCCAGAACAAAGTCCCCAAACTGGAGCATCTCCAAAAGTGTCTCAAAGAAAGTGTATCGGCCACAAACATTTTGTTTCAAAAAAAGCTTAAATGTCACCTGGTTAGCAGCATAAGGGTAGAGGATCTTGTCGAGTGTGTCCGTCCAACCGGCCTGACAGCTTGACGGAAGTGGTTGAATTTAATTCATGGAAAGCAGGTATTCGGCCATCCTCTGGAGCGAGACAGATTATTGTCTACATCGGAAACCCTGCACAATTATATCGGTAATTACTTACAGGTTTAATAAACCACACTACCCCATTCACCCAGCTGAACCCACATTTCGTGACATGCCCAGTTTACAATCTCCGGAAAATTCACTTATGCATTGAACCCCATTGAATCAAATAAATCACTTCAAAATAACACTTTTAAATATTATAATCTATAATATATCCAAATATAGTCATTCAACATAATAATCATTTCAAATAAATAGTTATTCACAAGTTTTCGTCAAGCACATAACCCCCTTTGACAGGAACTAGCAAACTTTAACAAGTTTGTGATGCACAATCATTTCAGAAAAATAACTAACTTACGCCCCATTCTAATATAATGAATTAAGTATTATTATTATTATATTATTAATGATATAATGGATTAATATCTGTTACCAGCGTTAACATTGAAACATACATAAACCAATTTAGCCTGGTGCGCCACGTGCTGATATAAATTAATGCAATACATATCGCCCTGCATCTGCGTTAATATTAAGTAAATACAATTTATTTTTATGAATTAGTAAGTTATATATCTTAACACACTTACCGGAAGGTCGCGTAGACTTCTACTTATACATAGCAAAAAATAGTAGACCAATTTCAAGTCGATGCTGTCAGGCGAATCCGGACGTTACTACGCTGAATGATGAGATTGAACTGGTCAGTCCCGCAGCTGAAAAAATAGTATGAAGCGCTGGACAGAGAGCGCGCGCGGATCGGCCCAGTGGCCAGATAACGGGACGTACGTAATTTCTTATGTAAACACTTACGTTGTTAAATACGTAATTTAATAATTCCACTATTAAAAAAAAACACCGCCGAGTTTTTTCCAAAACACGGCACAATATGAACTGTTAATGTTTAAAAAATATTGCCAAAAAGTACATAATAAATAAGAAATATTAGTGTCTTCTATTGCTGACTCCATATAAGCTGTGTAAATCCATGATTGACAAAGCTGTTGAACCATAGTAAGATTTCAAACTAATGTTGTTTTATAGTTGTGTGGTGTGTTGTATGTTTTTTATTGGTTTGTGGGTTTGTGTGTTGAGTCTGATACTCCATTAAGCAATATTTTGTGATCTTCAAATTCTAAAACTTCAATAGTCACATTCAGAGTCACAAAAAGAATAAAGAGGCTTAAGATGGTAAACATACCAAAATTTATTTCTTAAAATGTTATGAAATTGAAGCTGTGATCCACTGAAGCCTTGATAGAATAAACTTTTACTTTTAAAATTCAAGCATGTTTTGTAAACCTTTACAAAAGGAGGAAATTAAAAGCTTCTAGAAGGAAGATTTTTAATTTTTCATTTAAAATATATAACTAATAATATTTTATCAAACAAGTAGATAGTGAAATGTTATTAACAGTATTTTAAAAAACAGAAGTCATGCATCAATATTGTTGGTATACATTAGTATACATATAACTTATTTTTGGGTTATGTGTCATATTTCTATTGTTACTCTAAATTTAAGTGCTTTTTCTAATGATGAATTGTTATTACATATAATAACATTAACTCTTGTTAATATTAACATTAACATGGGTCATTACATGGGTAATGTAACTTAACTCATGTTATTACATGGGTCAGTATTTTTTATAACACAGCACGCTGAAATCTCAAATGATCAATTTTTTAAACTCAGTTGTATTGTCTCTTATAGTTTCCACAAACATGTTTTGTGACTTCTGATATAATTTAATTGGTACAAGTTCATACATATAAAGTAGACAATTGACAGGCTATAAAGAAATGATGAAACACAGTTTAAACAATTTGATTAACTGATAATATTGAAACTAATATTGGATGATACTACAATAAAAGTGAATAGTAACTAAATTATTGTTTGTACAGTCATGTTTTAAAGTAAATTCTGGCACTAATATAAAATCAAACAAGGACTGAAACAAAATATTACACACGGAGAATATAGCTGTTCTTCTTCTTATGGCTATAAAGGCCAAATCGGACATCAGACATGGCTTCCTCCAGTAAGTTTCCCCACACTGTCCTGCTACTAGGTGTTCCTCTTCAAGACCAAATATTGAGTAACATTTTTGTCCCCTCATTCACACCATCCTCCCACCCTTAGGTGTTTTCCTTTGCATTCTGTGAGAAAGAAGTTTCCTTGGAATTCTCTCTTCTTCTACCAAAGCCACATGTCCAGCCATCCAAATGTTGTATTTTCAAAGACACCTGTGTAAATAGAGGTGGCTCCTTATACAGGGTGATTCAAAAAGGACTTTACAACTTTTAAAGCATACAGAAATGTATTCAGATAACTTACAGAGCTGCTTGAGGTGTCATTTCAAAGCAAAACCCATCAAGTTTTGACTCACGTAGTCCATTAGTACCGAATACACCCACCAGTAGTGCTGTCACCATTGTTGTTGAAAATGGCTACTTTTACTGGTGCGGAACATGCTTCCTATGTGTTTTGGTTTCACGATACGCAATCAGCAACTGCAGTTCAATGTAAGTTCCGTACGGAGTATGGTAGGTACCCTCCTAGTAGGCCTACAATTTACTCTTGGCAAAAAAACCTTTGTTGAGACTGGTTGTTCTGTATGACATGCAAAATCACCAGGACGTCCACAAGTTCCTGAAGCTGCTGTGGAACAACTCAGAGAAAGCTTTTCCCATAGTCCTAAGAAATCAACTAGACGTGCGTCATGTGAGACTGGCATTCCACAACTGACTGTTTGGCGCGTATTACGTAAACGCTTACACTTGAAGCCATACAAACTAACCATGGTTCAACACATTACAGATGAAGATAAAGTCGCTCGCCAGCAATTTTGTGTGGAAATGTTTGATAGAATTGCAGACAACGAGACATTCCTAGACAATGTAATTTTTAGTGATGAGTCAACGTTTCACATCACTGGCAAGGTGAACACCCATAACTGCCAAATATGGGGTAGTGAAAACCCTCATGAAACCTTGCAGCATATTTGTGATAACCCTAAGGTCAATGTTTTTTGTGCCCTTAGCAAACAAAAAGTGTATGGCCCGTTCTTCTTCCAGGAGGCAACCGTAAATGGTATCGTGTATCTGGATATGCTAGAAAATTTTCTAATTCCTCAGTTAGATGAGGATGACTAAGATGGACCATAGTCCTAAGAAATCAACTAGACGTGCGTCATGTGAGACTGGCATTCCACAACTGACTGTCTGGTGCATATTACATAAACGCTTGCACTTGAAACCATACAAACTAACCATGGTTCAACACATTACAGATGAAGATAAAGTCCCTCGCCAGCAATTTTGTGTGGAAATGTTTGATAGAATTGCAGACAATGAGACATTCCTAGACAATGTAATTTTTAGTGATGAGTCAACGTTTCACATCACTGGCAAGGCGAACACCCATAACTGCCGAATATGGGGTAGTGAAAACCCTCATGAAACCTTGCAGCATATTCGTGATAGCCCTAAGGTCAATGTTTTTTGTGCCCTTAGCAAACAAAAAGTGTACGGTCTGTTCTCCTTCCAGGAGGCAGCCATAAATGGTATCGTGTATCTGGATATGTTAGAAAATTTTCTAATTCCTTAGTTAGATGAGGATGACCAAGATGGATGCCTTTACTATCAGCAAGATGGGGCACCACCTCACTACCACGTAGAAGTCTGAGATTTTCTTGATACCCGATTCCCAGGTCGGTGGATTGGTCGTGCAGGTCCAATTGCATGGCCACTTCGCTCCCCAGATTTGACACCGGTAGATTTTTTCTTGTGGGGTTTCATTAAAGATCGGGTTTTTGTACCACCTTTACCTGCTGATCTTTCTGAGCTGAGACTTTGAATTAACGCCGCCACTGCAGAAGTGATGCCCGACTTACTGGCTAAAGTCTGGAATGAAATCGACTTCAGGTGGGATGTATGCCCCATTACAAATAGCCACATTGAACCACAATGAATGTTGGATGACAAACTTGATGTGTTTTGCTTTGAAATGACACCTCAACCGACTCTGTAAGTTATCTGAATAAATTTCTATATGCTTTCAAAGTTGTAAAGTCATTTTTGAATTACCCTGTATAGGCAATATTTTTTGTAGTTCTTAGAACACTAGAAGGTACTAACAGATTAATCTGACTATTAATCTAGATGTGCTGGGTTCAATTCACAGGCAGTACCTTAAAATTAAGGTACATTCTTCAGCTTCCAGGTCAACTCAACTGTGAAAATGAATACCTGCGATAGCAGCCTGGGATAATATAGGGGATGAAGTGCAGTGACAGCCACACACCTTCCTTCTATACCATAGAGCTCAAGCTAGGAACTTAACCTGTCTGAAACTCCTAAGCGATTTCAGTGGTACAAAAAGCAGCCTTTAACATGATAATGATGATGATGATCCATCTTAATCTCCATTTGCTATTGTCATTAAGTGGGACTATCTTACTAAATTCTTTGAATTTAAATTTACAATTTGAATTTTTTATTTTTTATTCATAAACACATAATTTGATTCCATAAGTATGGTCTGGTATCCCAGCTTGGTGTTCCAACTGGAATAAAATTATTATTAAATAATATTATACATTTAATAATTGCAAGAAGTGACACTAACAGACTACACACAACCACCACCAACCAACAGACTACTTGATGTTATGTAATTTATTTAATCAATTAAATAAATTTTGTAAGGAAAATACGCTGTTTTAATTTATGCACACCAATACAAACTCTCAGGGAGTGGATCTGTTGATATCAGTCACAGAAAAAGGCACAAAAACTAAAATATGTAGTAAAATACAACAATATAAAAATATTGGTAAACACAAACTATGCTCTGTTGGCTGGAATGATTCATCTGTGTTTTCAGAGTATTTTGAATTATTTTTAGTAAGGTCTGCCCCTAGATACATAAAACTGTTAACAATTATTAGATTACATTTGGGTAATTGCTTCTAGGCTGTAGGAGCATGTTTGTTATATTCATATTTATCTTTATACCCACAATTCTTGTGTTTTTGTATTATATCTCTATTAAAAGATTGTGCTGACAATCTGTTTATGTCTGTATATATATATATATATATATATATATATATATATATATATATATATATTGTTGTCTGCTGTGCACACTGGCAATTTGTTAGGTGTCTGTAGTGCTTTTATGCTCTCTCTTGGTTTCACTTTGAATACTGTTTTCTTAATTTGTGAAATTGTGCAAATTATACATTTACATTATCATCTTGTTATTTGAATTAGCAGTCTCTGTAATTCCAACTATGTCATGCTTACTTGCTGAACTGCTACCTGTCATGCATCGGATGAGGCCTTTCAATGTCTTCACCATTATCAAGTCCTAAATCATGACCAAGGTAATGAGACTTGATAATGGTGGAGACACTGATAGGCCATGTCCAGAGCATGACACGTAGCAGGTAGCATGTAAGCACGACAAAGTTGGAATATACAGTTACAAATTTGTGGGTGTGTTTACTGTGAGTGTACATGGATTTTTTAACATTGGGAATTAATAGTGTAATGTAACAAACGACTTATTTAATGTTAAAGTTTATAACTAAAACACTATAAAATGTGTGTTTCAACAGCAGTGGAAGTGGCCATTCCACAACTTCCTCTTGATAAGACTACACTAGTTGATTCATTTACCATCATGCAAACTGAAATTTTATGTAATTGTTTGCAATGGAACGATCTTTTTACTTGATGTATGAATTGAAGTCTGTACAGGCAAACATTGAAAAACTACAGGGTAAACTGTAAGTAATAAGATAAAGTCTGCACACAATATCGTAATTCAAAAATACTGCATCTATTTAACTTTAAATATGTAATTAATAAACCTGAAGTCATTTTATTTTTATATTATTATATAATTGTTTGGTACAAACTTGTATAAAAATATAAGACAACACATGAAGAAAGAGTGCTTGTAGTGCATAGTTTCAGATCCATGCCTCACTACTGAAAATAGGAGCATTTCTTTGTATTTAGTCTTTGAGATGACAAACCCAAGTGAAGTAAAAATACCAACATGTATATTTTTAGTTATTCACTTCATATTGCAATGAAGTTTTCATGTTAGTAGAGTACAGTGATTCAGTAGATTACTGTCAAATTGGAAAGCAAGAACATACTGTGCAGAAAATTATATAAAATTAAAATATATTGTAAAAAAGGTAATAACAGAAGGATGGCCTATTTAATAATGAGAGTGGAATGGAAAAAGCATAAAGGATAAAGCATGGTGGTAAGGTAATTTTTCTACTTTTATGCCATTTACTAAATGTCATCAACTTTTATTGTAGATATTTTGAAGTGCATAACTTGAGTTTCACCTATATAAATGTGGGACTTTAAAAAATTGAGTACGCTAAAATATTTATTTATGTAATAAATACTCATCTTCACTTAAAACTGACTATCCATTTATTGTTTAAAGGTATAAAACTAACCAGTATTATAAGAACTTGTACAAAAGAAATGTCTGGAGAGTAATAATGAATTGATTGAGTGATAAAAGGAGCAGATACTACTGTTGGCTGGGTCATATAAAAATTGGCTAATTGGAGAATGACTAAGAAAGTATAAGAATGGAAACTAATGAGAAGATAAATCAAAGGAAAACCATGAAATATATGAATATATGACAAAACAACAGAAAAAGAGAAGATGTGGATGCTGGAAGAAGGGCCTTATAGACAGGTTTGGAACCCCACCAGAATAAAGGAGGCATTGACAAGATTAATAAAGATAACTTGGTGTATAATTGAGAGGACAAAGAAATGTCTTCTGACCTAAAAATACAAACTACCAAAAATAACACAAGGAAGGAATAACAATGAGACCAACAGTCAGTTCCACAAACTCAGTAACTTACCAAGTGGCAAAGTTCATAGCAGAATAGCTGGGGGTACATGTGGTCAAAACCAGCTCTTACATAAAAGATTAAAGGCACTTCGTGCAGATTGTCAAGTTGCTACACCTGATGATGGGTGATTTTCTGGTCAGTTTTGACGTAGAATCATTAAATACCACTATTATAATAGTGGTATTTAGTTAAGTACAACGAAATCCAAGAATAGAATCATTGTTCACCAAGGTGACTATACCAGAGACAAAAAGGTCTCAGTCGAGCCATTGAGGATGCCTCATTATACTATTGGAGAAACATTTGGTGTTAAAAGTAATAGAAAGACATGTTTGTGTTAACCCAAAAAAAACAGTGTTGTTATCATGAAGTGTATAGTTGGATAATGGATAATGTAGAAGATGATTTGGGGGCCAGGTGAGTGAAAAATTTGGAGAAGGTGAGAGAATGGAATTTGTCAAAGATCATTGAGCAGGCTAAGTTGTGAAAATAATAGAAAAGAAGAAGGTGTATGAAACTTTAGATTAAAATCAATGTCAATCTCAGTTACAGGTAAAATGCATGTCAGTTAATGGTATAAAATTATAACGAACCTGTCTATTGTATTTTTTATTCTTGGATTTTGTTGTCCATAATGTGTCCGTTGATTAACTAATTGTAAGTATAACACTACCAACTCAGAACACAAAGTTTTATATTAGTAAAAATGTAAAATTTTTACCTTATAGCCTGAACCAGTTTTCGCTTATTATAAGCTTCGTGAGAGGCTGCCACTGGGACGGTGTCACTGGGAGGCTGCCATCTTGTTCTTGGTGACGGCGCCGTCTTTTGAAAGATCGATGTTGTGTGTGTGGGGTTGATATGTTTGAATAGTATGTGTGATTTGAATTGTGTCTGTTCATTTAGGATGTCGTTTTTATGTGTTTTTGTTTGTTTGTATATTTATAGTTGTTCAAGAGCGTCTAGTTTTTGGCCTTTTGTGTGTACATGTAGAACATACATGTTGCCTTTTATGTTTGTGTATGTCTGGTTTGCAAAGGTGGATTCGGTAGTGGGGTGTAGTGCCTTTGTGTATTCAATGTATCTTTGTTTGAAGCAACGTCCTGTCTGGCCTATGTAGAATTTTTTGCAATCTGAGCAATTTAGTTTGTAAACACCAGGTAGATCAAATTTGTTTTGTTTGTAGTTTTGTATGCGATTCTGTATCCTGCTTTTTTAAATTTGTGGGCTATTTTTTCATTGTGGTTCTTGATGTATCTTAGTGTTATGAATTTGTTGTTTTCCATCTTTGTCAGTTGTTTGTTTTGTGTTTTGTGTAGGACTTTATTGTCTATTGTTCTGTTGTATCTGTTGGATTCTGCTAGATATTTTATCGTGTTTAGTTCATCTTTGTAGTCTTTTTCATCTATTCAATTATTGGGCCCAAGGTTTGTGTTAATATCTTGAGATGGAGGATCTTTTCCTTACAAACAGGTTTTTATAGTATACACATATACACAATTTAAAACCATCTGCTTCATCAATAGATGTTAAGTTAAAAAATGTTGTGTTTTCTGTTATTTTGTATGCATAACAAATCTGTCTCTTTGTATGTGTTTCAGAGAGAACTGTGAATTATACAACAACAGTAAAAACAATCTTTGAACAGGCTACAATTTGGAATGGGGTAATTACTAAAGAGGTAGCTCCTAAATAACATTATGGATCTCTCTTCAACTTTCTCCTTCCCCCACACACATACACATTAAATAGTGAATTTTCTTAAGACAAATATGTGCTAGAAAATCCTGTTCCCTGAAGGCTTGTTACTTACAACAATGTCTATTGTTACAACAGTAAAGATAATCACACTTTGAAGCAATAAATTTGTTAAGTTTGGGTACTGTGTGAAAAAATTTCAAGATATTGTGAAAAATATTTGCAGATTTTTTTTGCATTAAAATTATGGATGAACAACATTCATTCATTTTATAGATTGTATTTAATTTTACCCCATTACCTGAAGTATAAAATGTTCAAAAAGAACTTATTTTTTATTTACATACTTATTATTTAGGGTCTATAAATTTCCAATATTTCTGAGAGCTGATAACATTAATAAAATGTAGGGCTGACTGTCAATAGTAGAGATTTAAAAATCAAAAGAATTATCCAAGAAAAATGTTTTACTTAAAGTTGGTTTTATTTAACCCTTTCAGACTCAAATGTTTATTAAATAAGACATTTTTTTCTATTACTTATGGGTAGCCTACTATAAATTGTTTGGACCATATTTTCATGTGTGTGTCTATATTCTTCCCTAAAATGGCAATGCATTGTATAAATACAACAACAGGCTTTAAATGTTGTAACAAGTTAATCATACAAAATTAATTCTTCTGAATGGAAAATAACACTAGGTATTATACAGAATGGGATACAAAATTACTGTAATATAAAATTAGTAATATTGGGCATGACTTAAAAACACAATTTTGGCACTAAAGTTATATTATTAATACATAAATCCAATTTACAAATTATGGTTGTTTAATTAATCCTGTACCTCAATCCTACACTGCTACATTATACTCATTTTTACACATACAATAATTACTCCTGAATACAGAGTGTGAATTTAAGCATCATAAAAAACACAAAATACTAAAAGATATTATGGCAACGAAATAATTTAACAACTGAATGATTTATTTATTGTGAAAATTGTTAGAACTGTTTTTATCGGCAATGGAAAACAGTTTTTATTTTACTTTGTATATCACTTTAAGATGTCACACAATTTAAATAAATTGTATTTAAATAAAACACACGATTACACACAGAGAGACACAGAGATACACTTATGATGTTCTGCCTGCCAGCCAAGCATGTGAACTGTGTGATGTGGAAAAATTTTCTATATTTATGTTTTGATAATAAATATTATGATGTGACTCTACTTATTTCTGGTGTTGTTCTGTCAGTTACAATTTAAATGTTTTAAAAACTTGCTCATGCATACAAGACTTTGTGTGTATGTTACACACACACACACATTATAAAAGCACAAATTAATATACAATACAAATTACCAAATTTATTGTATTCATGTTGAAATTGTAGAAATTTTGTGTGGTCCTGATTGATGACACCTTGTTCAAAATACACAAATACAAAGTTGAAAAACAAACTTCTTTCCTCATTTATCTCCTAACTTTTCTTTATCAATATTTTCTCTGTTATAAATGTGGCAAACTTTTTTTTTAATCTTATGAAATTTAGTTTTCCTATGAAAACCAATCACAAGTACAAACAATTTATTTTGCTTTCTTTGATTACCGATTATTAGATTCCTGCATATGATACCAAATTTATGTGAACACTTCCATTTTGTTCAATGTAACTAAATTATGCTCTGTATGAGGAGCTAGAGATGTCCTTTTACCTTTTATGAGAGAATATGTTTAGTCACAAACAGGAATAATAAGGGACATTAGAACTAATGAGAAGGAAATAAGATGACTGAAGAGAGCACTATATCAGTTTTATATTCCTAATATATGACAACTATAATCAACTTCCTGTTTGTATATACCTATATTTATACACATGCATACATGTGTTCAGTTTGGAATATAAATTACATTATTCGTGTATAACATGAATACATACTCTTACTTTTTTTTTTAAAGAAACTTTGTGAAAAATAGTGTGAAAAAACACATGAAAATATGGTATTTTCATTCCAATTCTGAGAAATTGGTTACTCATAGGAGTAGAGCTGCTATTCTGGTATTTTATACTGCATCCAACAAGTTGCATCATTCCTTATGAGAAAATTTACTCTGTTTTAAACAGTTCTCTATTACTCCCACACATGTTCCTATACAACACTGAACTGCTTTAATATGTCATCAGCACTCATTGAATCATAATTACATGGACATTCAGTAACGCAGTTGCTGGAACTAATTTGCTTCTTTGATGGGATTTAACTTGTTTCCTTTTGCGTATATTTAAACACTGATGATGATGATGGCTCCCTAGTATACCACCGAAGTAGCTTAGGATTAGGCAGTGTAGGCTGCCTAATATGAGCTGTACGGCATATAAGGAAAGCAGTGTGGCCAGCACTATGCTTCAGCCGCCCATTATTATCCCCAGGATGTTATCCCAGTTACTCATTTTCAACAGGCTGAGTCGACCTGGGGGCTGAAAAACACACCTTGATAGTATGGTGTGGGACCGGGAATTGAACCCAGGACCTCTAGATTAGTAGCCAGGTGTATTTAAACACTACTTTACTTAATAAGGTTGGCCAATGCATGTAAAGTTTTTGCAACATTTATAAGTCTCTCCCAACATTCTCTGTAGGCATGATGGACAGGTGACTTTGCAAAATTAATTTTCAATTTATGAAAATCTTAGACTTTGTGACTGTTTATAGGCTATTTTAGATAAGTTATTGAAAAAAAACAATGATTTTTAAAAAAAATACTGTAACTATTATACAATATAGTACTAAAATACACTGTTAAGTAAAGTAAAAAAAAATTAGGAAAAGTTTGATGATCAATATTGTTTTAGCAGTGATTTTTACGTTTTTAGTGAAAGTTGTTTTAAAAATTATGTAGTTTAAAACTAAAACTTTTTTTTTCTTAATTGGAGTGTGAAGTCTGAGCTACCTTGTCACTCAGAAGTTTGTCAGTTTCTCTCTTCAAATATTCAAGAAGCCCTTCTATACAGGAAGGCCACAGGGGGGGGGATCATAGCACAAGTTGCACATTGAGAATTTTTGGGGGGGATTTTTCAGGTGTATTTTAAGGATTTTTAGGGGGGGATTTTTTCAAGAATAACATTTTAAATCCAACATTGTTGGAAATTTTTACCGTGTTTGTGCAACAAACTAAGCTGTTAGTAAAAAAACTAAAGCAATTGCATATCTTTATGATTGTTTTAACGAACTAGCGGCATAAATGTCTCTACCAGTTCAACTAGTAGTAAATTTTGTTTTGGAATTTGGAAAACTGACCCTGGCAGCCTGCAGCAACATCCTGTCAATGAGTCAGAGGGTACATGAATAATAAATCGTTAATGTAAAAATGTGTGCGTGTGCTAAGCTTGTAGACTGGTGGGCAGTGGGGGGGGGACTTTTCAATTGGGGGAGTGCTGAGACTTTTGGGGGGGATTTGGGCATTAGGCCTTGGGGGGGGGCACCCCTGCAGGAAGGGCCATACACTGTTCTTGGGTTCCTGAGGTTCTCCTTCTTTGCCAACATCCTCATTCATTTTATCACTTTTACCTACCATTATCTGAGTAACAATTTCTTCTTCTGTCAACTGCTCAACCCAGGTTCATCTTTATGACACTTGAGCCACTTGGTTTTTGTTGTGGACATTCTCTCCCACTTAAAGCGAATGATGCTTTAGAGGGTTTTTCTCGCAATGTTTGTTAAAATTGGTTCTATCAACAATATCAGGAAGAATTTTATACTAAGATATTGCTACTGTGGTCAACTTCACTTTATCTCAAGCTGAAGTTAAATTGTGGATTTTATCTAAAATGTTGTTTTCTCTCCAGAATGTTCTAACATTTAATTCTTCTTCAACATATGGTTTTAAAAGACTAGCTAAGTAATGCCATTTCTGGCAAGAAATTACATCTTGATCTATTGGCTGGTTCATTGCAGTGATGTGTGGGGAAAGACATTTGATGAAAATCATTCCATTATCAGACTTGAAAATGATTTCTGTTGGGTGAGAAGGAGCGTTGTCTAATAAGAATCTGGGTTTTATGGGAGCTCAGGATTTTTAAGATGGTAATGAACTTGAAGCACAAAAGTGTTGTGAAACCATTTTGTAAAAATTTCACAGCCCATCCAAGCAGACCACCGGTGAGGTAATGGATGTAAATTTGGTAAGATTTTACAGAAGCCACAGGGAGTCCCTTAAATGATCTGGCTTTTGTTATTTTCCAATTATTACCAATTTTATTTTGTGATTTCCTGCTTTGTTATCACAACACAGATTTGTTACCCACTTTTTACTAGTTTTGTGTCCTGGTGTTTGTCTTTCAGATTGTAATTCTAGTGTCCAAGTTAGCAAACATTTCCAATACAAGCCCGATTCATTGAAATTATAGTGGGAACTTTAACCTTCTACTTTACTGCAACTGTGGGAACATTTACTTTCCTCAAACATTATATTTATGTTTATGAAATATAAACTGAAAGAGCTTGATAACTAGACTAGCCATATAGGGTGTATAAATACCCGTTGTACTCTACAAACTTATTTATTGGATGTAAAAATGTGATGTTACAGAATGCCATCTGTGATGTTAGCCAACAGGCCAGCAGTGACTTCCATAATGTGTTTTAATAATTTTTGTTAAACAGCCATGTTGTAAACATCCGTTTCTGCCTATTACTCATACTCATGCACTGACGCATGTTATTTAATTTTTGCTGGTCAATGTTAAGTTGTGCTTGGTCTAATACAGTTGTGATTTGCTGTGTTGAAGTGGTTATGAGTGTAACTACAATGAGTATTAAATGGAAAGCATTTCCTGTATCGGGTAAATTGGAAATACAACAAAAACACTACACTACTCTAAATCAGATACAACTTGCTGATTTATTAGGAATCTAGTCCTCAATATTAAGAAAAATAATAAAGACTCATAAAAATAATAATGGCTCAATCATTTGAGCTGGAATGTCAAGTAGATGTAAGCAAAGGAAAGCAAAATGCGGGAAACACGAAGATATGCACAACATTTTGTGGCTTCATTTTGAGCTTCATCGAGCTCAAAGCTCAACTATATTTATAAGTGGGTCTATCATTCAAGAATAGGTGCATGAGACATCATGTAAATTAATCACTGAATTTTCTGCTTCCAGTAGTTGGTTGAACAGATTTAAGCAAAGGCTTGGAATCATTATCAACAGATTCCCAGAGAGTCAAAGTCTGTCAGCAAAAGTAACATTAGTGAGTGACAAAATGGAGTGCTGGCTAATCTAATTTCACAATACAAACCATGTAATATTTTCAGTGAGCACAAATTTGGTTCATTTTTTAAGCTAATGTCGACAAATCATACGTTTTCAAAGGAGAAAAATATCATGGCAGAAAATTAAGTGAGGACTGAGTTATAGTGCTAGTTGCTGCAAATTATGATGGCTCTAAAAATCTGCATCCAGTCGTGGTGGGAATATCAGCTAAACCACCATGTTTGAAAAGCATACAAAACTTGCCATGTGTTTATAAAAGTGCCATGTGCATGTGCATGCAGCATCCGCTCTATCGTTTACGTTGCCCCGGACAAAAAGACAAATTGCCGCCCCTAAAACATATACTTTTTAAAAATATATATCTTTTATTTTAAATAAAAATCAAATGGTTTTAAATTATAATAAAAACGTATATTTAGAAAGAAACATGTAACATAAAATTAACAGTCAAGTAGTACAAAACAGTAAAAATTAAGAAGTACCTGTACCTAGTTACAAACTGTTAACCACATGCATTTTTAATGCTATTACATAAATGCATAATTGCACAATCAAACAACAAAAAACTTATATCCTATAAGAACTAAACAAAAGTAACATCAACGACGCTAAAATCACAAGAAACCTTTTTTTCTCACTTTTAGTTCTGCACACTTTTTTATTACCTCTTTTAAGTTTATTTGATCAGCAATTTCATGCTCAATTGCCAAAATGGCCAAACCGTTAAGACGATTTTGCTTGGTAGTTGAACGTAAAAAGGTCTTAATTAATTTTAATTTAGAGAAACTCCTTTCCACACTTGTTACTTGTTACAGTATGGTCCGCAATATTCTTAAGCCGGCACTAAGGTTTGGGGCAAAATTTAACATTGTTATTAATTTTAGTACATTGCTTAGGCTTTCTTTTGCCCAAAAGCGGAGATACCGCAGACATTTCCTGTGTTAATTCTACCCCGTTTATGTCAACAGAATCACCATCATTTAAAATACTTTCCAAATCTTTGCAGTGTTTTAATATCGTTTATTTATACATGGTTTTTAAATCGTACATATTATATAAGAATTGAAAATAGTTACTATGGTGACTAAGTTGTTCAAATCAAGCATGTAGTGTATTTAGTGCTTGATCAATTGTAAAATAAATAAAAATCTATAGTATATTTTTCTTTGGGATCTTCGATGAAATCTCCTTTGCGTTGATCTCATGCTTCTTATGAGAAGTTGGTTTTTTCTTCTTATGCAGTGTCGTGGTATTATTGATTCAAAATTAGCTTCAACGTCAATTTTGTCAGCTAGTTCTTTTACGTCAATAATAGTTTCATTGAAGGACTTATCCGATCGAAGATCCTTAAAGAATTTTTTGCAGTTTTGTAAAAGATCAAGTGCAGA
Source organism: Magicicada septendecula (assembly GCA_034769895.1). Classification (NCBI taxonomy): domain Eukaryota; kingdom Metazoa; phylum Arthropoda; class Insecta; order Hemiptera; family Cicadidae; genus Magicicada; species Magicicada septendecula. Next base: position 162,223,538 of record CM068376.1, on the reverse strand, counting down.
TGCTAGATCGAAATCTTTTGTTTTCATCAGCTTGCTTATTGGATTAATACAGTTCAATATTTTATACCAAATAACTATTGAACACAAAAACTTAAACTGTTTAATACAATTTAATAAACCTGAGGCTTCATCTCTTATTAAATTATCAATTTCTTGGTTTTCATACATGTTCAGCAAAGCATCGTATACATCTCCCACATTAAATCTTTAAGGCTTTAAGGCCTCTACCCTACTCTCCCATCTAGTGTCACTCAATGGTTTCAAAGTTAATCCTTGGACAAGTTTTAAAAGTATTGCCCATCAAAAAGTAGATGCAAAAAAAAAATATATATATTTTTTGGACCATATTGAAGAAATTAGCGGCTTCCAAGGATGCTTTTGCCATCATTAACCACTAGATTGAGAGAATGGCTACTACACGGAACATAGAATGCTCGCAAATTTAATTTTTTAATTCTAGATTGCACTCCTCCTTTATCGCCCCTCAAATTGGACCCGGTATCATATCCCTGCCCTCTAATATCCTGCAAATTTAAACCCAGATCATTATAAATCTCCAATTATAATTTCAGACATTTGTTTCCCTGTGGACCTTTCAACTGGAAGGAATCCCAAAAAGCTTTCATTAATTTTTATTTCAACCTCATTGGAATCAGATTTATTGATTGAAACATATCTGATTACAAGAGTCATTTGCTTCACCTTACTAAAGTCAGGAGTGCAATCTAAAGTTATGGAATAGTATTTGGCTTTTTTTATTTTATCAATAATATGGGATTTCACACTTTGATGCAGCAGGTCTATTATCTCGTTTTGTATATTTTCCCCGAGATAGTGAGTTTTAGTCTCCTCTTTTCTGAGCACTCTACGGACGTGTTCTTCCATAATGGGATCAAATTCAGATAGAAGCTCAACTATTTTTAAGAAGTTACCGTTATTATGCTCAAACAGCTTGTCTCTTGCACCTTGAAAAGCCAGACAACTTTTACCAAGAATTTTAGTTATTGCTACGATTATTAGAAGTACCTCACACCAATGGTTTGTTTCAGCATTAATAATTCTTTGAGCAGCCGAATCTATAGTTTTACAACACTTTAACCTTTGGCTCATTTCTACCTATGATTTTTGGGCCTGAATTTGATTTATAGAAATTTCATGGTCATTTAAAGTTTCAACGAGGTGCTTCCAACTTTTAAAACCCTCTTTTGAAAGGGAACTAACCACACAGCCGAAAATTTTGCAGCAAAAGCAGTATACGCAGTTTTGTGAAATAGATAGAGTACACTAGCCAGTCTCTTACAACTTGCTCTCCATTGCTTAAAATTCACATATAATAATTTGCGCTAAATTTTCGACCAGTGTCATCGGAAGGAAATTTGTAATTATACAATGGCTTAGGCGGACCTTGCCTTACTAAAAAACTTCTTTCGGGATCTCCTAAAATTCTTGGTCACAATGCTGGATCTGTACTTAAAGTTTGTAGAGCGCTTTCCGTAGATGTCAGGTTGGTGCCAATTTTTATAATGCTTCCATTTGGTGGCAGAGTGGTGCCAGTTCCAATTGATTTAGAAATATCGTCCATTTGTCCACTCTCTGACGATTCCGTGTTTCCTTTTATAACTTGATTTGATGTTGGATTCATAGAGGATATACATACTATTAACATTGCGCAACAATGTGCAACTAGTGTTTTTTCATTCAATAAACAGTTTTTTTGGATTAATAAAATATTTATTTGATTCAAAATATTTATTTGATTTAAAAATTAACAAATCACAGTGAACTATAAAATTGCCAAATATTTTTCTATAAACTCAAACAGCTTCTACATAATATACACTTTCATTTGTTATCACCACTGATGTATTAGCAAGAATAATGCTATTGTGTAACGAAACCGCCCTTTTATAATTAGAGATAATAAACAAGTCAATGCATGATATTCCTTCCTATTCCTGTTTCAAACAAGTCATCGTGCTTTTCTATGCGGTGCGCGGCTTAGGGTACATTTACAGTAGCGTGTGCACGAAGGTTTGCAAACCCTCGCAATAATGTCATCAGAATCAGCCGCTTTGCAAGCGCATGCGCTGAACGCTCAGATCAGCAGTAAGGGGGGAGATGTATTCTCACTCTATCTCTTTCTCACACGTATTCAGCGCATGCCCTCGCAAAGCGGCTGATTCTGATGAGGTCACTGCGAGGGTTTGCAAACCTTCGTGCACGCGCTACTGTAAATGTACCCTTAGATACCTAGCCTCTTTTGTTATTTAATTAAACATGCCTCTCTTTTATGGTTGTTTTCTTCAGAATTAAGGATTCCAAATATTTTTTAGCTTTTAGGCATAAAAACAGTAGATACGAAATGTAAATTGTATGGTAATTTTAGCCAAAGAAAAAAATCGACAAGTATAAATTTCGATTAATTGGGTATTTAACATATCAATATTTTGTCACATTCACAGCCAAAACGCCGCCCTTTAGATTTGCTGCCCCGGACAAATGTCCAGGTAGTCCGCCCCTAGAGCGGGCCCTGGTGCATGGATGATCACCGATTTGTTTGTCATGTGTTTAAAGGAGTTGGACAACAAAATGATGAAAGCCAGTTGCAATATTTTCTTGTCATAGATAACCACTCTGCCCACCTTAAGATTGTGGAGTTCAAAAATATAAAGCTCATCTTTCTGTCTTCACGTACAACAAATACATTTCAGCTTATGCACCAAGGTATAATAAAAGTATTCAATACTGTGCCGTGTTTAGAAAAACTCGGCGGTGTTTTTTTTTTAACGGGAACGGCCTGCCCGTAATTTGAATTATTAAGTTACGTATTATCGGCGTTTGCCGTCGTAATAAATTACGTTCGCCGCGTTATCTTACCACCGGGCCGATCCGCGCGCTCTCTGTGTCCAGCGCTTCATACTATTTTTTCGGCCGCTGGTCAGTTCAGTTTAATTGTAGCATTCAGCGTATTAAAGTCCGGGTCCGGCTGACAGCAGCGATGTAAAATTTTGTCTACTATCTGCTACTATGTATAAGTAGAAGTCTACGCGGCCTTCCGGTAAGTGTGTTAAGATATATATATATAACTTACTAATTCATAAAAATAAATTGTATTTACTTAATATTAACGCAGATGCAGTGCGATAGGTATTGCAGTAATTTATCAGCACGTGGCAGGCAACAGGTTAAATTGGTTTATGTATCTTTCAATGTTAACGCTGGCTAACAGATATTAACCCATTATCTCATTAATAATGTAATAATAATAATACTCAGTTCATTAAATTAGAATGGGGCGTAAGTCAGTCATTTTTCTGAGATGATTGTACATCACGAACTTGTTAAAGTTTGCTAGTTCCTGTCAGGGGGGTTTAAGTGCTTCACGAAAACTTGTGAATAACTATTTATTTGAAATGATTATTATGTTGAATGACTATATTTGGATATATTATAGATTATAATATTTAAAGGTGTTATTTTGAAGTGATTTATTTGATTCAATGGGGTTCAATACATAAGTGAATTTTCGGAGATTGTAAACTGGGCAGGTCACGAAATGTGGGTTCAGCTGGGTAAATGAGGTAGTGTGGTTTATTAAACCTGTAAGTAATTACCGATATAATTGTGCAGGGTTTCCGATGTAGACGATAATCTGTCTCGCTCCAGAGGATGGCCGAATACCTGCTTTCCATGATATACGAGATTCCGACTTCCGTCAGCTGTCAGCCCGGATGGACGGACACACGCGACCAGATCCTCTACCCATATGCTGCTAACCAGGTGAGATTTAAGCTTTTTGAACAAAATGTTTGTGGCCGATAAACTCTTTTTGAGACACTTGTGGAGATGCTCCAGTTTGGGGACTTAGTTCCGGGCAAGTCCAACGGGACAATTGGGTTTACATGTTACTTTGTCATTTGTTTTTTTATTAAGGCTTACGCCTCATTAACATATTAATGTTTATCTCCTTCAGAGAATTGTAAACTCAGCCAGGGTCATGCATCACCCGAGTTGATGTGAGTTTTCTCTAAATATGGTCGGCATTTCCGGCCACTAAATTATTTCTGTGTTAAGCATGCATGCACGGATGTCTCTGTCCCCGTTGGGAAATTTTATGGTTAATTATTTTTCAGTTAATTGGGTTGTGTATTGGATTATTAATTTAAAGGTCGGGGAGGTGTTTTAACATGTGGACGACACCTGTAGGTGCCGTTCACTACAGGACTGTATCATGTCATATTTTGCTGGATCTCGTCCGGGCGCATGACCGTGCCTGAGGCCACGTGGATTTTTTTAATGAACACCTTAAGCATATTTTAGTACATTAATTACATAGATTCTGCTTTTCGAAATTCAATTTTACTGTTCAACTAATTTGGTAACCATTAAATTTTGCCATAGCCAGCACAATAATTGTTAAACTTTTATTGCTCATAATACCAATTAATTAATGAATGTTAAAGAATGCAAGACAAATCAGTACCAGTTATAAGTATTTATGGGTGGTCACGTTCCACTGTTTTTGCAAATTTTTGTCAGGAAAATAAAGGAAATGAGAAATGCAGTTATGCAACTGGGCATCCATGGTGACCTCGTGATGGCACTTATTATCATTATCATTGTTGAGATCCGAAATTGATAATTAACTTTTGCTTGGTACTTGTGTGCCGTTCGGACTGTTTAGTCACGTTGACTTTGGCTGTTCATATACTTAGAATTTTGGGGCATGTCTACTTACTCTTTTGGGATTTATTAGTTGGGTTTGAGTTTATTAATTGTAATTTTATGGTGGGCCGGATACTTGATCTGAATAAGAGGGTTGAGGGTGTGTGATGACAAAATATACGCTGTTAACCAGGTGAACATGGTGTGTGCCATTTATATGTAAATGTGTATCTATGTTAATTATATGTTGTGTATTATGCCTTATGTGATTGTTAGATTGTTATACTTTATTATGCATATATTTATACATCATGTTATGATTATGTAATTACTGGGAGGGTCGAGACTATGCGCCACTTTACATTATTATTATTTATGCGCCATTGTTATTCAAGCTCAACTATTTGGCGATACCTATGTCTAATGAACTTATAATAACGATTGGGGGTTTTGGAAGTGAGCTATTCTTGATTATGAAACACTTGTAATATTATCTTACTTTTTCAAGGGCGCATATATTGTACACTGGGGGAGTTAATTGTACAAAAGCAGAATACAATAAATCCTGTTATTGTTATCTTAGAGCAGAGTTTCATTTGCAAGTCCCATCATACTGGACCCAGCGCATTTTTGGCTTCTCTAGGCTCTTGCCTAGTTTTAATTAACTTGTGGCCTTTCAAAAAAAAAAAAAAATAAATAAAAAGAAATTAAAAAAAAGGGGGGGAAGTTGTTTTCTATATATAAAAAGCATAAAAGGAAAGAGGGGTTGCAATACATGTAATCAAATGTCACAAAAAGTAATCAAAACATGTCACTCTTCTGGACATTCTAAATTTTGTCAGTGCTGCATGGGAAGAGTCCAGCCTCACACAATTGCAAATTGCTTGAGAAATTCTGGATTCATTAAGGAAAGAAACTTTTTTTGAATAAAGTATTTATGTACTGTGTATTTTTCTGTTCCCACAGTTACTACCATTGTTTTAGTTTATAGGCTTCCGATAATTCATTCCCTCAAGCTGATCCCTCTTCTGATTCAATCTATGATGATGAGGATTGGTTTTTTGATGATCATATCTATGATGATGAGGATGATTGCTTTTTGCACACAGCTTTTTGCTGTGTGCGAAAAGCTGGAACACATTAACTTGAAGGATTTTGAATCTATGGACAATAGGGTAGTGACTCCAGAAACATTCAATGTAGATATCTTCAAAAAACAAATCACAGGTGATGAATTTAGGGATGGAGGAGACAGATAAGATGACGAATCACCTCCCACAATCCAGGAAGCACTCACAGCGCTAAGAGTGATAGGACAATTTATAAGAGCTTCGTCTGTTGAAATGTCAGTTAGGGATAATTCATATTGGAATTGTGTATAAAATGTGATTATTCATTCCACAGATTCACATACAAGACCAGCAAGTATAAATGTATTTTTTTGAAAGAAATTACTGAATACATTATGTAATTTAAGTGAAATAAGTTAGTAGTGAAATAAATGAAATAATTTACCAAAACAGATTTAAACTCCTTGCTTAAAATATTACATTGTTGTACTTGGAGTATTTCGATAAAAGTGCTAATGAATAAGTGAAAATATGAATATACAATAATACAGTATACATATCTATGCTATGTGGTCATCTCCTGCTCAATACATGGTCCCGGTTAATATGCGGTTTTGATGCAGTCTCTTGATGAGTGTTACAATCGGGTTTTACTGTATATGTGTGGTCCAGCAATAATCCATTGGTTTCAATAAACTCTTAAAATTATTTTTTAAACTTCTCTGGAGCATTAGGATCAGCAGTCAAATTTTGTCCTGGATGCTTATATCTGTAATTTCATATTGGTTTTTAAAACATGTTATCCATTCTGACAAAATGTTAAATTTGCCTTCCAGCTCCAGTTTTTTTTAAGAGAAATTTTGCTTGATTAGCACAAGCGTGTCTGGTTATAGGCATTCTGTTAGCCCTTTATTGTTTAAAACATGTATGCATTGCCTTGTCTAAAACCTCAACCAAAACCTTAAATCAATCTCTTGAATCTGATGATACAACATAAGAAAAAGTGTTGCTCTTTTTTCCTCATATTGCATACAGTTTACTCCTGATTCCATATTGCACTGTCAGTTGTTGAACATGTGCTCCATTTTCCAACTGCTTAATAACTTTAACTTTCCCTGTATTGTTAGGCATTAAGTTTTCCTACACTATTCACAGACATAATGTCTGACATGTGTACATGCGCTGAAGCATGAAACATTGCCAGAAGAAAACAAAGCTCACTTCAACAAACTATGAGAAACTCAACTAACACTTTAGTCCTGTATAGAGAAACTTCTTAACTGAAGAAGACAGTATTGTAACTGTGTCCTTGTATAAAAGCATGACAATTGAGTTCACTGTGAGTTGTATCTGTAAGGGAGAGAGTCCACTTTATAAATGTGCAAAAGATTAAGTATCTACATGTACTGGGTTGTTTTTACAATGGGCTAACAAGTTAGAGGCAATGCAATAGTTTTATACACTTTACATTTTTGTTTTGTAATTTTCAATTTAATCTGGCCATGGTAAACCCAAAACATGGTAAACCTGTCTCTGCTAAATTTAGAGTAGGCTGTAATTCTAGCTTAATTTTTGACCCTTTGTTGAAATGTTTTCCAACAATAATTTAACAGTTTATTAAAATATTTAACTTCTTTTTGCAATTAAAAAGACAGGATATATAGCAATGTTATGGATGTACATAGATTAATTAATATTGCCAAGAGAGAAATGTGGAATTATGGTTTATAAAAAAATAATTAATTAAACAATGGTTGAAATTTTAGTTTCTTATTACTGATTTACTTGAGAAGTTAGTCTGTTGAGATCAACCCAAATTTAAATAAAGTTGTATTTAAATAGTTAGTTTTACACAGTTTTTAGTCTTTAAAAGTTTGTAGGAGTTTATTATTGAATTATAATATTAAAATTTGGACTTACCTAGACTGTAGCCTAAAGAACATTGCCAATAGCAGAAGTCTGTTGAATTGGTGATCTACAGTTGATCTTGGACAATTGTGTGGTATGCCCATAATAATAGAGCTGGTAAAGTTTTTCCGGGTCACTTTTGTGTTGTTATTGGTTTTAAAATTCTTGGGACTAACTCAATACGATAGGGGTGTATTGGACTTACACCAAATCAAGTAAGCTTGATGTGTCTTTCCAAACCTATGAGGACAATTTTCCACTACCATGGAAAGCACGTGTCTTTTAAATTTTAGTCAGAGTGACACTTGTTTACAGTACTGATGTAATTAGAGATCATTTCTCTAAGATCAGCAGCATTCAATGCAGTGAATTTACGGACTTATGGTCGTTTCTTCCAAACTTAAAGAAAATGTCGAGTACCAGTTCAAATAACCGATATTAACTGGCATTGCATGCAGCATAACTTACTCCTAGATTGAAATTCTAAAGCTCTGATTGATCAATAGAATTATATTTTTTCTATAGAAATCGAATTTAATTGAGGCGGTTACAATTTGATCATGTAACATTTAGCTTAGTTTGTTCAAGAATTAGACTAAACCTGCAGCAAAATTATCTAACATTTTATGTTCTTTTTATAATTTTTCAAATATAAGTCATACACAAAATTATGAAAAATGTATTTGCACCCAGTGAATAGTACACTTAATTACAGAAAATTGTTTGTAATAACATAAACTAGATTCTTGTCCAAGTCCCATCTTGAAATCTTAACTAATAATTGCACTAGGGTTTTTTTAGCATATGTACAAACACACCCACTTGTGCATGTTACTGTTGTAGACCAAACTTATGTTCATTTTTATAGTGCACTACACATTTGCACTTGCAATAATTTATTTACGAGTTTAAATAAAAAAGTTCTTTACAAACAAAAATACTGAGTCCCATATACAATTCTACACATTTCATATATTCCCTTATTCATCGCATGGTTTATTTCAAACACATGTGCATCCCATAAAAACATGTGCAACAAGATTTACCATTGCAGTATGTATGTGTGTGTGTATGTGTGTGTGTGTGTGTGTGTGTGTGTGTGTGTGTATATATATATATATATATACAAATGCAACAATACAACCATTTACGGTACTGTGCATTGCCAAAATAATTTAAATAAATAATAAAAATAAATAAATATGGATTAATAAACATGATTCAGAATGCAAGCTGGATCATACTTAAAAAGGGAATGCAGAATTCCTGCATGTACACGCATATCTGGCCCACCTGTCGCTAGCATTGTGTACGCGTGTATTTTGTTTGTGTGTGTGAAGCCTGTCCGTTCCTGAACTGTAACCAACCCTTTTCAAGTATTGATAGATTTTATGTTTTATTTTAATTATAAGAAAAATATGTACAATATTGTAAAACAAAAGACACCAGAAGGTGTAGAAAGTAAAGGTGAACAAAGGGTTAAAAGACCATGCCAAAGTGACGGAAAGTGCAATTACTATAAGTAAAAAGTGAATATCTTTTTTTGTAATTACAATAAAGAAGTGTAGTTTATGTATAGTAAACATATAAAAATCAGTGATCGATTGAGCATCGAGTAGTGTGAAACAGACTTCGTAATTCACGAAGATAGGCGAAATTCGTGAATTTAACCAGAGTGGGGGTAAAGACACTTTGAAAAACTCTGACAAGATGAAAATTGTTCAGGCCTGAGCTTTTGCACGACCTAGCTATAAATACCAGGTTGCGCTAATAAAGTTCCTTCTTCTATTTTCAACCGTTGCCGTAGGAGGCTACGTCAGTCGACGACGCTATTTTAAATCTACAGTGAGAGTCATGGGACGAACTGGAAGTCTAACCAGAACAGCAGAGCACCTATGAAGAGGTTCGTTGGACTCACGTATGATCCATGAGAGGATATGAGACAACTAGTAAACAGCACTAGCAGTGGAATCCTGGAAGAGGACCAGAAGAATGAGAAGGATACAGACCGAGGACCCGAGGAGGACACAATGATAGTATGGCATCAAATGAGGTGAAGAAAAACCATTTTTATTAATTACAGACAATTGGAAGACTCTAATTAACTTAGAATGACAAACATTCGAACAGTTAATCAATCATAAAGAAATGTACATAAATGTAAAAGCAGATTGTAATATAGAATAATAATTCATGTATAGGAATTAGTAGTTGAATCAAACATAAATGCTAAGAGAGAAATATTTGAGTTTAAATTAAAATCAATTAAAGTATTGAGAAAGGTTTGTTTGATATGATTTTAAATAAAAAGAAATGAGAGTAATTGATAAAGTCTTTGTTTGATAAAGTAAAATGCATATGCAATAGTAAATAATGAAAGTCAAATAAGATTAAATAAATTAAAAATAACAGTAAATTCAGAATTACAGAAAATAATATGGGATTGCAAAGAAAACCAAACAATGAGTAAGCCGAGAGGAAAATATTTAATTAATTAAGATTAGATGATAAGGTTTATGCATACCATGTTATATATAATTTGTTAGCCATAAGTAATGTGCGAATGGTTCATACAAACGATTAATAATGAGTATTATTTCAATATGCGAAATGAAAGAATTTTGTTTAATAAAAAAAATAAATAATGGAAAAACTTTAAAACTTATATAATGCATCATCTTCTTATTACGATTACACCCATGAAATCAAATTTGTGTTGTTATGTTATAATATGTATATTCAAACACTTTCTGCTACAGTTTGTTTCTTGATGTATATGATATATATTTTATAATGACTTTACCTCAAGATGTTTTCTCCCTATTTGGAATATGTTTTGGGAAGCCTTGTGTTCCCATCTTCAGCCTTCCTAATTTTGAACCTTGTGAGGTATTTGTGTGTTGGCTGGTCGTTGCTTTGGTTTCCTGTTGGTCTCTGGTACTTTAAATTGGTATTATTGTGTGTGATTGTGGTGTATATGTTAGTATTTTGTGTATTTTCTATGTTGAGTGCTTTGAAAATTGTGTCATGTTTTGTATTGATTTGTATTTGTTCAGGTATTAGTTTGTTTTGTGTTTTATGTTTGTATATTTGTAAATTTTCCCAAATGTTCATTGTGGTCCCTTTGTAAAACACATACCACACAAATTTTTATAATTGTAGCCTTACCTACTCTCAGCCATAAAGTGTTATAATTCTGGTGAATGTGCACATATCCTCCACATTTTCTTAATTTTTGACAATCCTTCATTCTCTATTCCTGTTACATCTCTTCTCTGCAGTATCAATGCTATTTCACAATTCCATGTTTTCTCTGGTCTTCTGACAGATTAATGCATTCTAAAAAAAAGCAAACCATTTTAGTTGGAGTTTTTCTATTCTCCTAGTTATTGAATTGGTTCAAACTTGTCTTTTTTATTTACATGGTAGAAAAATTTATTTTGTTTTAATATAAATTTTGTGCCAACATAAGTTTTAAAGTTGGAGCTCTTGTGTATCAGTAGCTGTCCAACGTTAGTTCTAGAAGGAACTCTCACAACACTTTTGTGTACATGTATTACATGTTGGGCCTGAACATGTAACTAGAAAATTGAGTGAATATTAATGAAACTGTGAAAAATTGTAATATTTGGATTTAATTTGGAAACAAAATTAAATCATATTTCAATTATATTCGTGATAAACTGAAAGAAACTTTAAAAAGTTAAATGTTGTCACACAAATGATTCACTTGTTCAGTGTTGCTTTTATTCTCTGATTTAATTGTATTCAGATACTCACATTCCCAGTTAGAGCACAGTATGCTCTCGCTTTTTCCTTGTGTCCAACACTATTTATAAACGTTTTGATAACCATGACTTCTTCAATTGACAGAATGTATAGTGCTATAAACAAAAACGTTCTGCTGATAACAATTCTAGGCCTACACCAAAACAAAATGCCACATGTTTTACCACAGAGGATTTCAGCCATTACAACGAGCACCATGAAAACAATGGATACTGTTTTGTTTTGGAAAGGTATGAATTATGCTGTTTAATTGGCTCTTCCTTTGTAGGTAAATCTGTAGATTAGTTATTTTTTTTTTGTAGTAGATATAGGCTACTTGGTGGTGTTAATGTTGTGGAGTCATGTTGACAGACAGACAGAAGTTGCACTAGGTGTCTTTGAGTCCTAGTAAGCGTGTACGTTCGCGAGTTGTCTGGGCAGCAGCTTGTTGAAAACCAGTTTCTTTGGATGCAGCGAGGTCCTGTTTCCACAGTACAAGGGCATTGGGATGCAGACTCTCTTCGCACGATAAGGTGTGCAAATAAGGACTTTCATGTTTGGATAGTTCCGATCTGACTCCATGCTTCAGGTGCATCTCTGTTGGTCAGATCGATGTGCTGACACGCCAAGGATGATGGCTTCCCCAAGGAGGTGCTTGCATACCTCACATTTTCCCGTGTGTGGATGAAAGCTCAACCAAGGCAGCTCGAGTTAATTCTTTCCTGTCTGTTGATGAATATTGATGCGATGCCATGGGAGGAGAAGCCGCCATCATGCGATGTGGTCTGGTTTGTGCCAGGTACGGGTCATGGGAAAACAGGAAGATGGTCAATTCATTTGGTGTTTAGGTGGTTGATTCATTCAGGGACCATATGAAGAATGGACTACGAATGACAAGTCATAAATGACAATATTCTGGATTGCCAAGTAGGACGTGAGGGTATTTGATACCGTGCTTCTATGGGACAGTGTGTTGTCCGTTACAGTTTAGCTGATGGATGCGCAGAAAGGAGTATTTCCCACCCCTTGTGTACAGATAAATTTCCTGGGTTCAGATGAAATCCTCCAGGAAAGAAATGCAGAGACCTCAATGCTGAACATCATTTATGATATCCCCGAGAGGAACCATAACGTATGGTTTTGAAATGCTACCAGTCTATGCTTGTTGGTGGGCAACAGCAGATGCCATCAAGAGGGTGCTGCCAACATGATCGGTGCCCATAGGAAGAACAGATACAGTGATATATTGATGTGGACTACTAGGTGAAAGCATGCTGTTCCATGATGTTTAACTCTGGCGCTTCAAGCCTTACAAAGTGGGTCCACTGGATTTGGCTCTTATGGATTCCTATGAAGAGGAATTGGCATGCGGTAGTGAACTTACATGAAAAGTAGATTGCCTAGGATTTATCTGTTTGGTTGCTATGGGCCATTTCCATAACCAGTCTGGAAGAATGTCCGATTGGCATTGCATCATTACACTCGCCTGCCAGGACAACAGGAAGCTATAATTGAACACTGCTTCATCAACAAAGAGGACCCTCATGACTCCAGAATACATTGGTAGGTTGTTCATGTACAGGTGGTAAGAATGAGGCTGAAGACAGATTCCTGAGAATAGATAGCATCAACGGGGCAAACCCGAAAGCATGCCCCATCGATGCTCACTCTGAAGGTTCAGTCAGTTAAGTACGACCATACGGGATACACAATGAATGCCGTTATTGGTGTTTAGGTCAGTTTGAAGGGCAGGCTTTGGTGTCAGCCTTGTCGATAGCTTTGCTGACATCCAACAGGACACTGTAGACTGATGCCTATTGGTGATGTCTGTTACTAGGGAACTACTGACACTAACTGAAAAGTAGGCTAGTGTTCAGTCAAAACTCGAAACAGTCCTCATGGATAATGTCATCTGCCAGGGGCTGAAACGAGCCAACAGAAGTTGCTTGAATACGTCGTGATTGCTCCAAAAATGATATTGGGTGGTAGGTTCCAGGAAGCGCTGGCATCTTCTTAGGTTCTGTATCAGAATAATGTTCATGGTTTTCCAAAGATAGGGAAAGTCCCACAGCCTCTCCATGTTGATTACTTTGGGCCTGCTTTGTGTTATCCTCTAGGCTTCTTGTTTAAAAACAAACAATTATCCACAGCTGTAAAACTCACTTCAACTTCACAATTGTCCCGTGTTGCATTCACTCACCTCACTAATCACAAAACTGCACACCTTCTGAAAAAACTAATACTGTTATTATTCTTTATTTCACAAGCAACATATACAGAAAATCTATAGTTAAAATGATGCCCACACTTTAAATATATTGCCAACATAGTTATGTAATATGTTAGTGTGTAACGAGCCTCTAGAGGCCACACAAGTTTAAGTACATAAACTTACTTTTATTTCCCTACTTAATCCAATAGGATCTTCAATTTGTTGTTTTCTCTTATTTTTTCCAGATTTTTAAATTCAATGATACTTTTTAAAATAAAAATCATCATTCAAAATTTGAGAAGAATTTAAAAGAATGTGTTAGGTTGAGCAAAATTTATTCCAAGCTGGGCGGCACCCTTCTCGCCCCTCTCTGGCTACGGGCCTGTATGATGCCATGGGTAAATTTGTTACATGGCGCCATCCCTCCCCTCAACCACTAATAGCAAATGACCATAAATAGTGGCATATCTAGAATTTGGCTTTGGGCCCGGTGTCGGGTCGGCTTCATACAAAAGAATAAACAAGTTAAGACTAATCAACATTACTATCTTTAAAATGACTGAAAAACGCGTGATAACATTCTGAAACGAGTCCCATTAAAGTAAACGGTATTAGTGCAATAAAGATACGCGTTATTGAAACATTGTTAAAACATAGGCTACTTATTGACTGAATTCATTTTACTGTATTTCATATTTCAAACGTGTACTCTAATCCTGTGTAATAAACCTGTTTGTATGTTTCAAAAAAGAGCTACTACATTAGCGTACACAGCTGGAAAAAATAAAACAAAGCAGCCTGTAAATTAAGAGATTAACAAAATTCGCCAACGTTTTCGAACCTCTGGGGGTTCGAAATACTCCCCTAACCATAGAAAGCCCATTTTAAATTGTGTATGAAATAACCGTTAAAATTACTGTAAAGTATGAATTTCGCTTCAAATAAATGATATTATTGATTAATCTTCTGCTTAGTTTATGTAAATCGGTTGAACGAAACAGGAATATAACTGCAAAATTTCAATTTTTAATTACAGTAAAGACCTACAGACTTATACGTATGAGAGGCTTCACTTAGATATCGCAGAAAAGTGGTCACAGTATTAATAGCTCAAAATAAATGAATAAAAATCTAAATTCATCAGTTTTGTCCTAAAATTTTTAAAATTTGAACACGGTGCTGCAATTTTTACGTTAAAGATGGACTAAATTCTTTAGCGACCGTAACTTGCAAAAAAATTCGTTTTCAGAGCTGTGTCTGTACGATTCCAGATTTATATTTTCATATGTTCTAAAAGATTTCAGTTATTTCGTAAAACACATTGTGTGTTGTGTGTGTGTGTGTGTGTGTGTGTGTGTGTGTGTGTGTGTGTGTGTGTGTGTGGTCACGCGTGCGCGTGTATGGAATGAATATTTATGTACATTCATCATAATAAGGTGATTAATACAAAAAAATCACCTTGTGTGTAAGGTAAAAATAATTTTGTAAGCTATAACTATACTTTAATAAGATATAACAACACAAAATAAATGAACGTGAAGGAAATGTGGCACACGCTAACATTGCTCGGTCTACAGAGCACCATGTCCTGGAGCGTAATTACCAGTTGACAATATCGTGATTCTCTGACTTCTATTGTTTAGGAAAAACTAAAAAGCCACCGACCCGAAACAGTGAAATCGCCTTTCTTGGTTCCGTAATTAAACGATTTTAGGAAGTGACACAAATAATTTACACCGAACGACAACACCATATTCAGATTTCTTTGTCGCTTTTTGATTACTTCGTTAATTTTTAAATTATATCCTCATACGCGCTACAAGTAGGTCGACCACTTTTTGCGACGCATTTTCATACGAAGGTGATCGCAGATTAGCAAGAGGAAATGTAAGTGAGCATGGGGTTGCAAGAAATGCATTTTTAAAGTACGTTGGAATAATGTTATGGTATAGGCCTACTGGTATTGTCTCTTAGCAATTTTGTTACACTTGGCTTTGCTGCATTTGAGATGAGAAATTCGTCTCCACCACTAGTGCTGTTGAATCAAAAGTGTTCTAAAGATCGGCTACAGCTGCTATGTAACTGATAATGATGATGTTATTATGACGTAATTAATTATGATTCAGGTAAATGAATTTCTCAGAATCACGCAAACTTGGACACATAATAACCGTAAAGAGACGGGAGGATGGTGTTGCGGGGGATGCGAGGGCTATGGGGGTGAGAATTTGGAAGGGGGTGAAGATGGGTAGAGTGGATTTAAGGCGGAGATTGGTGGAGGCCAGGTGTATCAAACCTTTGTAGGTTGTCAGGATACGTCTCCTTCATCCGCTTTAACAAAATCAGAAAAGTTCTAACCGGCTGATTTGTTTCTAAACACACTAATACTTGTCGTTGGCATAATAATTCAAAGGAACGCCACTACTTTGTGTGTGCTTACAAGCTCAGTCGAGTATCTATGCTTTTCACTAGGTGAAACCTACGATCTGACGTCTAATGGGGACGGTGATGTGAGCCATGGGTACTGAATGAATTGTATACATTTCTAAAATTACAGTTTACATTTCTACAATACATTTCTAAGCATAATGTACCAAACGGAGCGGCAACTTTGTAAAATCGCAGGGTGTTGGAACATGTTATGGACATAGAAGAGGCCGCAGAAACGGTGCATCAGGCCACGCAATATGACATAACGATAACATTTACCTGGGTAAGCTGTCAGCCGACATTAGGCCTATATGACGTAACAATCGATTCCGAAATTCTCCGATCTTTTCACTCAGTAAAGGAGTATTTAGTTCCTGGCGTACATCCTTATTACGTTTTCTACCTTTTCGTGTGCATCCCTTCACAGAGCAAAGAAACCTCATCTTGGAAGCTTGACGCCTGCTCATATCTTTTTGTGTCATCACCCAATTCTCAGACCCATATAATATAGTAGGATTCGCCATGACTCTATAAAACTTTAGTTGAGTCTCCTTTCTTGTTTTCCTTTAGTTCTTCATAACACACCTCTGACTGAATTAAACTTCGTAAGTTTAGCGCCTGTATCACAGCTGCTGCCGAAGGCGAGTGCAATCCCTGATAGTGGAAGTGGGATACTTGTTCAACTGTTGTAACATTTATTATCTTTTATCTGACAGGGTCTTTACCTCTAAAAACCATAGCTTTAGTTTCAAATGTAAACATTTCCATTTTATAGTTTCGTTAATACAGCACTATTGACTCTTCTAGTTCTATCAGCTTCACGAGTTCCTCTTATTTTAGTCTCAAAACTCCCCTTACATTCCATGTTGCAACATTTAATCCATCATTAATACCAAATTGTCATCGTTTTTCATTGCCTGATCGTTGTCGATTAAGTCCACCCGGCTTTTCTTTCTGACTTCTGAGTTTGTCAAACTTTCATCATGTTTTACCTTATAGTTTTTATAAATGGTTTATGCTAGTAGGAGTACTTCTTTCAAATTCTTTCCTCCTTTTTGCTAACATTTAATTATTTTTGCTAATACCGTAGCTGGCACGATGAAAGGACTTACATTCAGTCTCGCACGTTGAGTAGAAAAGATGATACTCGATGTTTAAACGATCGTCTTCGCCCATTATCTGTTAATTTTCATTTTAGCAGTTAGCTACATAAAGACATTAAACAAGAAAAAGCTCGCGGGTATGAACTCGTAACACGAAAGATGCTACAAGAGCATGCTAGGAGAGGAATGTTGGCGATCTTACAAATCTTCAGGGCATTTTCAATTCAACACGTACTAGTCAAATGGAAGTTTGCACACGTAATCCTAATACAAAAGCCTGGAAAGCCACCTGATGAATGTACATCATACAGACCGATTTCACAGTTACCCATTTTGATAAAGCTACTCGAAAGAAGGCTTCTAGAGGAAAAAAACAGTTAATCCCTCTGGTCCGGGTAAGTGATTCTACATATACTTACTTCATCTTTACCCTAATACCCATTGCAGCTCCACCAGTGACATAACGATATTGCTATCCCCTCCAATAATGACGTCAGATACCTTGTACCTTACAGTTCATTTCGTCAAGAAACTTACATGTAGAAAAACACATCATAGCAAGAGAAGAGAACTGGACTTCCAACTGAAAAGTACTACTGGATACTTTTGCTGGACTGATCTCTTCCAACGTCGCTATGATCCAGAGAATCTAGAGTTCTTCGGCTGCTAATCAAGGCTGAACGGTATATCATCTACAAAACGCTTCATACGGATCTTAAAAGTCCTTGAGTGAAAGACATCATACAAATCAACACCAGTAGATGCCTATCCACATTAAGCGTTCATCCTAGTGAATAGGGAGATGTGACTTGGGATGCTGACGATGACAACAGTAGATTAAAAATCAAAAGAACTTTAGAACTCGTTTGTGCCTAAAGAGGCACTTTACCTCTATTATTTGTCATTTGTCATCACATTTAATAGATAATCCTTATGGGACAGTTGTACATTTGCAAAAAATGTAGTCAGTGTTTAGAACAGCTGTTCTGACTGTTTTTGTTCGATTTGGTTGCTCAGAATCGAAGATCGATGACAAAGAGCCGATCCATATTATTGCCAAGTAAACACGCAGCCGTCATCTGTGGGCCGAAGGCGTCAGAGTGAATTGGTAGTCTTCGCGTATATTCTTTGTGTTACTGCTCTCGTAAGTCAGTATTCTACTCCATAAACGGCGACTGTCATGTATGTTGACTATTTTCTGAAACCTAATATTGTCCTTCCAGTTGCAACACGTACAGTTAGATGAGGGTGCTTCTGAGAAGATTATTACGTCTCTTTTACATAATAATAAATAATAATAACTTTGACAATAAAAGTAAAGGATCCTTGTATTAAAAATAATAAGTATATTATTTGATAACGATCTAGAGGTCAAATAATGCCACACTTAATTATGCGTGATGTAATTATTTCTAAAAAAAAGGAAAAAGAAAAAGACGTGAAGTTGTTAGCGACAAAAGGCGTGACCATAGAGAAGGAGCGCGTGTCACACTTCACTGAAATACAGGAAACATTACTGGCTTTTCGACAAACATACGGTACGCTTCGTTTTCAGTTTTCCTGCGATCACAAGTCGTGAGCAGGACTAAAATTACGCTACGCGACCTCGGGCTCACTAGAGACAGTCATGTTTTGCGAAGTGGTAATAACGTTTGGGAGAGACGTTACGTTACACTGATTCAGTACCGGCGCAGTCAGTACTTGTTCTCTCCTCTCCGTTGTTCGTTATCAGTATGAAACGATACGCCGCCTCTGTTGTGATTTGTTTGTGCCTACATTTGGCTCTGTGTTTCGGGCAGAACGCACCTTTCATAGAGGTACCACAAATTTTATATTGTTGCCAATATATTCATTTAAATTTATATATCTCGTATTTGTGTGTTGTTTGTACATGTCTTGTGTTCGTTGTATATGCGTGCTTATGCGCGCGTGTATAATAATTATCGAGGTTCCTAAAGTGCATTAAACTTAAACTTTAGACTTGGGAGAAATTTAAGAACTGAATTTGTCAACGGGAGCCACATTTGTTTCGAGCGAAGTAAATCATATTTCTGAATAACGCAGACAATTGTCGTTATTATGTATACTTTTATTTATACATATATACACGTGTCTACACATTAATAACAATAGTTACATTTCCTTCGATACATTTATTTAATAAATGAACAAAATAATACTTTTTACAAACGTGGATTAGTTGTTCAGTAATAATATACATTTTTACTAACGTATTTTAATGGCTCTTACCATCTCCATCAAATATCTATTTCCAAAATAATTATTTACAACTAAGTTTACACGTTCTGTTGCAGTTTTCTTTTTGACGTGTTCTTTTCTTTAATAAATCATCTGTTTTTATAATAATTCGTTTTGTAAATAATTTCTATAGGCGCGCGTAAATAGTACATGTAAGTACTTAAGAAGAATCATCTTGATTATAATTTTCAATAGTATCAGTTTATTTGTATTTCAAGAGAAGGACTGGAAAAAATATTAAAACCAGCATATTCCAGTATTAGAAATTATAATGACACGAGCGACGTAGTGTATCTGTTTTAGTGGAATGTATCAGAGACTTAAGGAATGTATCAGAGACTTAAATGTTGCAGCGAGCAAGAAGTTTAAATTTTATTTTGGTAATAAATTCAAATCGATTAAAACACCTGACGAAGCCTAAAAAACTGTAGTGGGACTTAGGCGAGGCAAATGTAATTTAGCAGTGATATTAGAAAATAATTAATTTATCACTCCACAGTGATTATATAGTTTTCGCCAGTTACTGCGTTCACTGGTTAAGCTGATCAGCTGATCAAATTAAAAAAGAACGGATTCTAGTAACAAAATTACGTGTTGTTTTTTCTGGCGTTTACGATCACATACTTTAATTTCGTCCTTTGGGACGTTTAAAGTTGAACAGAAGTTTACAAGATTATGATAACTTTAAATAGAACAGCCACGGCGTTTTCGGAATTCAAATGTATCGCATAACTTGAAAATATTTAAAAATACACAAAACAGAGCAAGCAGAAACAAAAGACATTTTTTGTAGCTGTTAATTATGAAAAAAATGCACTAACTTGTAGTATGAAAGCGTTAAAAGTACTATTGAAGGTAAATATAAGGTTAATATAATGTTAGAAATGATTATTGTGTAAAAACGATAGACGAATATGATCGTGTGGTTAATGTAATTTTGTGTATCTTACAATTTTTAGTGGTTCTCTTAATTTGGGCGCACTACACCTCCGCTCGACCGCTCTACAGCTCCGCTCGGGTCTTATTTTATGACTTTAATCCCATATAACACCTCCGCTCGGGTTCGGCAGGTAAATTCAAGAGGAAAGAGGGGAAACACGTCCCCCTCCCAGCATAGTGAAACTAACTTTCAAAGTGCTTGTCAAACTTATTTCAATATTTTAAACTAAAATAGAAAGCATATTTCACACTTATTAGTGATCATCAGTTGTATATCAGTAGTAGATATCCGCTGAGATGAACTACAATATATGCTTTTTTATTCATTTTTATAATTTTTTATTTTTAGTAATTTTTATAATATTTTTATAAATAATTATAAAATAAAATCAGTACTGTTTCGTATCATGCACTGTACCACTTAGACATCATTTTAGCATATTGCAGCCTCGACATATCTTGTCTCCTATACATGTCTATTGTCCTTTGACGCAGCTGACTTTGTTTTTCACTTCTACTTTTATTCGGCTTTTCCGAACTTTGGATTTTTATGTACGTTTTCATTTCTATACTCTGTAAGGCGTCTACAAAAACATACAAAGATGGATGACTATGGTAGAATTTTTGATTAAAATGACTATGAAAAGATTCAAAGCCATTTGTGGTCCTGTTACTGTTTGCCGATAAAGAAGCCCAGATGTGCGGTGGGAATTCCGCTTCTTCGTCCACATACATTTCAACCAAATAATCTGCATAAGCGTAAACTCTACAGTCGTTAGGGTTGTTTCAGCTAATTCCATGGCGAAAAGTCTCCCACTTCCTCAGGTTGTAAAAAGATCATGCCAAATGTTAATTTTAACCACTTTCCTATTTCGGAATCCCTATTCTTATATTCACAAACCAAACATAAGTTTTGTATTTGCTCCACCAAGATTGTGTTAAGTGAAAACGGCAACCAATTACATGTGACTGAGGTAGAACTTCTCCGAGTGCCCGATGTATAGCTTTCTCAAAATCAATCATCACATTCCGGGGATTCCAAAGTAAATCTTTTTAATTACACTCCCCTTTTATTAAATAAAACACATTTATTGTAAGATTCAGTCGTATTATTTCCTAAAACACAAAACAGTAAGTAATGATTATTTGGGAAACCGTTTTTTTTTTTTTTTTTTTTTTTTTTAATTTACTGGAGATCTGTAAGCTGTTCGACTGAGCGAACATTTAACAAATTGGCTGACAACACACACAGGATTATGAAGAGCTGACCATTGACAGCTCTTCTTGTTTTGATAATAGATTAAAGAGGTAACAAAATACAAAACTAAATGATAAAAACATGTAAACAAATGAACAAAAGTCACTATCACTTCCTGCTGGCATGATACAATAAGTTCAAACATTAAACACTGGGCCCATAAGGCACATATACAGGTTGACATTAACACGTATGAATGACACGAATACAAAAACATACAGAACAGATATCACAGACAGTACAATACAGAAAATACAGAGAATACATTATGAGTTAAACCTGAATGGTAAGTCTAATAGTTTGTGTCTTTTTAGTCTATAAATATCTTCACTGTTGTCTAACAAGTTAATTGCCAGGTGGTTGGGATGCTGTTCTAGTTTGGAGATGTGAGTCCTGCAGAGGCGCATGATTTCTTCTTTCACAGTTGAAACTTTGAGGTCGCGGTGTATAGAGTTATTTGAGACAAAACAAGGAGCGTCGACTATTGATCTAAGTGTTTTGGACTGAAAGCGCTGGATAATCTCAATATTACTTGTACTTGCAGTACCCCAAAGTTGAATACCATAAGTCCATACCGGTTTAAGCACGACTTTATAGATCAAGAGTTTGTTGACGAGACTTAACCGTGATTGTCTGCCTATAAGCCAATAGATGTTTCTGACCTTGTGATTAAGTTGAAGCTTCTTAGATGTTATATGTTTTTTCCATGTTAGTCTCCTGTCCAGATGCATCCCAAGGTACTTAGCACTTTCAGCTTGCGGTACTGGTTGACCGTTAATTGTGACTGGAGGGCAGTTTGCCTTACGTGTGGTGAAGGTAACGTGGACTGACTTCGATGAATTGATTTTTATGCGCCAATTATCAAGCCATAACTGAACGCTGTTTAATGATTCTTGTAGTATAAGAGATGCTATTGAGGGGTCAGAGTGTGTCGCTAGGATCGCTGTGTCATCGGCGTAGGTAGCAACAGTGGTTTCACTTGCTGACGGTAAGTCCGAGGTGAACAGGAGGTAGAGCAGAGGACCCAGGACACTACCCTGCGGAACACCCGACCCCACTGGTAATAGAGGAGAAGTAGCATCGGAGTACTTGACTTGAAACACTCTGCCCACTAAGTAGGAATGTAAGATACGGTAACAATTATGTGGCAGATTTTTCTTTATTTTATATAAGAGTCCAAGATGCCAGACTTTGTCAAATGCCTGAGAAACGTCGAGAAACACACCTGAGCAGAACATCTTCGATTCCAGCGAGTTATTGATAACATTTGTTAGTCTGTGTATTTGATCTACCGTAGAGTGCTTTTCTCGAAAACCAAATTGGTGATCCGGAATTAGGTTGTTTTCTACAATTGTTGGCATAAGTCGTTTTACAAACAGCTTTTCAAAGATCTTACCAAGTATCGGTAGAAGGCTTATGGGTCGATAAGAAGAGGGCTCTTGAGGGTTTTACCAGGTTTTAAGACCATGATAACTTGAGCCGATTTCCAGAGAAGAGGAAAGTATTCGAGTCTGAGTATGGCATTGAAAATGTATGTTATTAGTACAACGCCTTTGTGAGGCAGCTCCTTTAGAACTTTCCCCGATAGCAAATCAATGCCGGGAGCCTTTTTACTTTTCAAATTATACAGGATTATTTCCTTGATTTCCTTAACTTTAAAAGGCTTAATAGGTAGAGTCATTTGGAGCGGGGAGTGTAAGTATCTTTGTACCTCTTCATCGAAAGAGACGTTCTTGCTGGCTTCAGGTTGAAAAACGTTGACCAAATGTTCGGCAAAAACCTGGGATTTCTCTGTATTGCTGCGCGCCCAGCTACCATCTGGTTTATGTATTGGTGGTATTTGTAATAGTGGCCTTTTTAATCGTTTAGTAGCCTTCCACAGAGAATAATCAGTACTTTCATTTGGTGACAGATTTTCTAGATAATCCTGAATCCCTTCATTCTTTAGATTTTCCAACAATCGTTTAAGTTGTCTGGCCGCGGAATTCCACTTTCTTTTATCATCCGGATGATGAGTATGCTGCCAAATTCGTCGCAATTTACGCTTCTCAGCTAATTTCTTCCGGACAACCAGAGGAAGGTTCAAGTGCTTATTCTTCGCTGTATTGCAAGGTGTAGCTTCCCAGGCTGATTTTTGAAAAGTACTGGTGAGAGAATTTACAGCCGCATCCAATTCAGCAGGCGTGTGGAGTGGAAGTTCGAGCGAGATATTATAATTTACAAGCTCTCTAAAGTAATCCCAGTCAGTAAGACGATTTGTGAGTGTTGGTAGACTTTCAGACTCAATTATAGTATTGCTAATAGTGGCAATAATTGGAGTGTGGTCAGAGGACAAATCAAGGCAAGATTCAACTTTGTAGTATTTATGAGACAAACCTCGTATTAAGAAGAAATCAATTAGGTCAGGTATTTTATTTGTGTCAGAAGGCCAATAGGTTGGTTGACCAGTGGACAGAAAGGACAGGGATTCTTGTCTAATGACGTTATATAAAATTCTACCTCTTGGATTAGCTAATCTCGAACCCCATTGCGGGTGTTTTGCGTTAAAGTCACCTCCCACCAAAAAACGTGCACCAAGAGTTCCAAGAAAAGAGCTGAAGTCAGTTTCATTGATTCTGTGTTTTGGGGGACAGTAGACTGCAGAAACAATTAGAGGGCCTCTTTGATCTTCAATTAAAACGTTGGTCGCCTGTAGGTGAGCAGTTTTGACGTTAGAGAAGAGATAATGTTTTATATTGTTTCGGATTAACAGAGCGGTTCCGCCACGAGCTGTCCCGTCCGGATGTTGGGTATCATAAACAGTAAAGCCTGGAATCCTAATATGGCTTCTGTCTGTGAAGTGTGTCTCAGATATAAGCATTACGTCTAATCTGTTTTCAAGAAGAAAAGCTTTGAGTTCTAGGGTGCGTTGAGAGAGTCCATTGGCGTTCCATAATCCAATCCTGTAATTGTTATTCATTGTTAATTAGAAAGTTTATTGACAAGTGTTGTAAGGAGATTAAGCATGACGCTATTTTGCTGCATGAGTTGACTGAACATAGTCTCGAATTTTGTCAGGAAGTGTGAAAGAGTGATGTCCTCATTTGCTGTCTGTTTGAGATTGCTGTCATAAGGGGGCGATGATTCTGAGTGTTGCGGTAGTCCTGCAATTTGAGCGTAAGTAGGAGAAGAGACGTTACGGGTATTCATGTTCTGTTCCGTGTTCATAGTCCTAAACATTGAAGGGGTTCTCCTAGGTGTGGAGTTTCGTACGGGGCTTTTTCTGGCCTGCAGGTTTTGATAAACTTCACAGCCCTTATAATTAGCTGTATGAGGACCATCACATAATGCACATGTGGCTGGTGTATCCTTAGATTTGGAACAAGTTGCGGAGTTGTGTTCACCTCCGCACTTGACACACTGGAAAGGTTTCCTACAATACGTCTTACTGTGACCGTATGACTGACAACGAGTGCACTGTATGATAAAGTTTTTTCTCCGAGGTGGTTCTACAGCAATCTGCATGTTACCTAAAGACCTTAGGCTATATATTTGTTTATTGTTTGCTGCAGGTTCGAGATCAACAAAGAAGAGAGGGAGGGGTGTTTTCTCGACTCTGTGTCGAACGTTGATTATGTTTCTGACCGAGTGTCCTTTTTCTTTTAGTGCTTCTTTAATAAAGTGTACACCGATGCTAGGATGAATGTTTCTTATGACAACCCGGTATGCTCGCTGGTCTTTAATTTGATAAGTATGGTAAATAATTTTTTCGTCCTCGAGGTGACGAATTAATTTTCTGTAAGAATCAGGTGCAAAAGTGTTGATTTTCACCGTATTGTCATCGAACGATTTAGTAGTGTACTGTTCTGATTCCAAAATTGCTGTAAGATTATTGATCATTTCACTGTAATTGACGATACCATGAAGGTATACAGGAGGAGGTCTAGGTACTTTCGGCTGAGCTAAGACTTGAGTAGGTTGGACGTCATCAGGGTCATCTATAGGTAACACCGTAAATCTATTGTGGTCATTAAGCTGAGTGTGTGTTTCAGATGTGTTTTCTGAAGATTGACGACTTCTTTTTAGTTTTTTCACCATCTGCCAGCTGTGGGATCCGTGTTGTGTGAAATCAACATTAACATTTCTGCCTGGCTGTTGACTGTTATAGGATTGAGGGGCATTTTGCGACATTGGAGGTACTGAAGTTCCTGAGTGGACTGTAGGAACAGGTTCAACGTTAGTTGACAGGCCTGGTTGCTGATAATTCATTATTGTATGTTGACAAGTTGGACACACACTAACACACAATCACACACACACAGCGCACGCACGCACTGGAAGTCTAAACAGACACAGTATATACAGATTAGATAAATGTTAAACTAAGATGATAAACTATATTCATAAACATAACAAAACAATAACACAAGAGATAACGGAGCACAAACTTATAACCGCACTCTACGAATGCACGACCGATACTCTGGGAAACCGTGGATTGTAAAAAGTTGTGAAAAAAATGTTGTACAAAATTGAAATGTTCCGTCCTTATAAGTAGTAGCTGACTCGCACAAAAATTTTAAGTTCGTATAACATGTAAAAATAATAATATGTTTCTGTCTATCAATTACGTATACGAAATTTTCCCCACGATTTGTTTTTGGTTCAAGTGTTTGTAAAACATCGAACACTTCGTCCGCACTTTTTGGTAATTGTGGCAAAAGTTTCCTCCTAGCACGGTAAATTGTTTGTCTAATAGCGCGCATGTCACTCACACATATGCTGCTGGAATCCGTATTTTCGGCTGCGGAACGGAAAATTTAGGATGGTCTTTCATGCACTTCTGCTTCAGCTTTTCGTTTCGCGGCAGCACTAATAATCTGATGTTGAATATCTTGCTGGCTAACGGCAGGATGATTATGGTTACCATCTCTTCTTGAAATTATTCTTTCTTCTGTGGTTCCGATTGAATAAATTTTAGCGTTACACGTTTTTCTATTACATCTCCAGAGAGTGAGGAATACCTAAGGGGTGGTAAAGATGGGCGAGCGGACTTGTTATATCTCGTTTGGGGCCATTAACACAAGGCGAGCGGAACTGTAGTATGTAATTATAAAATGTTTACCTGGCCGAGCGGAGGTGTAGCGCGCTCCTTAATTTTGTAATTTTATAGTAAAAATAAGAATCTTTTTTTAAAAACAAAAGAATGGTAATTCTGAGTTATGGGCTTCAGTTTCTTTCATATTTTAGTTTTAGTGTTCTAATGTCCATTCCTATCAGTAATAAGACTGTGACAGGTAAAAAAATTTGTAGGCTGTTATTGCGTTATTCATATTTACTCGGCAGTGCTAGATAAATATGGTTCATATTTTCCTACTACGCCTTGCCACCGATTCACGTACTGTTTTGGTTGGTCGGCCCTGTCTATTTCATATGATCCTGCTTTTCCTTATTAGAACCGTGAACTTTCGCTTGCCGAATTCCTTGCAATTAGGCAAAACGAAGAAAAGTTAAAGAATTTGCTAATCGATCACCGTGTGATTGCATGGAAACGAAGCTGGCGGGGTGTGGAATTCGTTATAATAAGCGTACTTTTGTTATAAAAAAAGTTTAATATGAGAGTAACACAGTTGTTTCTCAAAATAAAGACACACAGTTTTCAAATCACACGCTATGCTGCGAGTTTGTAGAATAATGGATAACACTCTATTTTAAATAGAATATAAGTACGAAAACAGTCAGAGGTAAGTCATATTAGGTCAACTAGACACGACCAAGCCTATAAATGAATCGGATGCATGTACAATAACCGATGTAGGCACAAACAAGTAACTTTTTAATATAGTGATGACAACATGTAGGCCTAATTTGGTTACTTTATCTTTCCTCGCCTATAATTAATAAAAGTGACATATAGTTATATATAATATAGTTATATAGTTTATATAGTTATTGATATATTAACATTGGAATGTACTTACAACGTAAAAGGGACTGAAGGTGGGCCGTACTTACCAACTGGAGAGTCATACGTAACAACTCGGATTGTTTTATAAATTATTTCTTTCAGTTTTATCGAGACATGTTTATTGTTGAGCAAGTGGTGTAAAGCATAATAGGTTTAATAACTTCTATTAGCTGCCAAAATCGTATATTAACATCTTCCTCTGTATCATTTTGTACAGTTATATTGACCTCAAACATTTAACAGGTATACTCCTGTGTACCATTAAAAAAAATTCATTTACATATAATTTAGTAGAGGATAGTTGTGCCTACTCGCCCTCACGTACGTTTGTTTACGAGCAATTGATTTCTGAATCTTGTACCAATTTTTGTGTTGCTGATTGTGTTTCTCGAAATAATGACAGTGTCATCAGTATACACCATTACCTTGTGACGATTAAATTGATAATAAATATTAAAAAAAAAAAATTAAAAAAGCATTAAGTATTTTTAAATCGCACAATTAAACCTAATACCCCTGTACTAACTCAGAATAAGTATGAGATTTAAATGGAAAAAATCTAACTAAACAAGTAATAAAAATTCGTATTGTAAAAAGCTATTAATATCACAGTTAACCCTTTAGTAAATCATCATGGGTTGACCTGTTTAATTCCGGACACAACATGCTTAGCGAACCGTCTGTAACTTAGAAATGTCTGAAAATCGTAATGTAAGTAATTAGTAATTTGAAGGCACGAGTAGTAGTTAAAATAATTCCTGTAAATTAAATAAGTATAAATAATTTGTTTCTTCTTGTTATAATAATGTCTATTTAAATAAAAGTAGGAACTATATTATCGCGGAGTACTCGCTCCGCTTCGTTGTAATGTACCAGTCGTATCAAGTTAAGAGTTACTATGCAGCCGTCAGACAGTATACACCTCCGAGCGAGAGCTCTTCAGAAATGTGTTAATTAAATTTAAATATAACGGTTAGCTACCACTACAAAACGTGGGGAGCTAGTATTTTTAAATATATAAAATGTAGAAAAGTTTGTTTAAGAAATGTAATAATTTAAGAAAAATTAACAACACGTAAGCAAGGTGACGTCTCTACTTGAGATGTAAACTCTAGTACAACTCTACATGTGAATATATGACCTGCACAAACTGCACATATGGGCGTCTACAACCCATACGACGCTGACCAGGACCGACGTGGATCAACCCAACTTTAACCAGCATTACTTCAATCTCCTCACTGATACAGCTATAAAATATTCGCCAGAGACACGATCCAGATGACTACGCCGACTACCAGAATTCCCAAGAGTCACACCCCAGGACGAGGACAACAAAGCTTATTGTAAAGGTGACTCGATAGCTTGGCTATCGAGAATTAATTACATTTAAGACATAACTTTATAGATGAAAGAGACTTTTCAAAGACTATAATTTTCTTTAAGCAATAAATGAAACCAAAGAAATGTAAACTGTAGTATTGAAAATCATACGTTGTAACGTTAATATGTAAATGTTAATTATAATCCCTTTAGTAAATAATACCATTCTTCAAATGGTTAATGTAATCTTGCAAGCTCCTAGATGAGCATAGTATAACTCAGACGTCTTTACTATACTTAAAGTAAACTCGGATCCGAGGTAAAATTACATGATCAATATGATCCCTAGTTTTCCAGAAAACCCTTTTGAATATTTTAGTATAAATAATTATGTTATGGGATCTTTTCATATCATTTGTTAATAAAGAGATGTCATCTTATTACACTTTGAAGTCAGTGCATAAATCAGTGAAATACCTTCCCCTTGTGTCCTAATAAATAGCGTAAATATTATTGTTATTTGTGTTGAGTTTAATTTCAGTTGGTTACAACGTAGGCAGCCTGTATAATTGGCGAGTGTCAATTATGATGGGTTCCCTGGATTTGTAACGTAGCCCCAACGTTACAACCTGAACCTGTCGTTGTTGGGTTCACTGATATTTTGCTTACAGCTCCTTCAAGGTGCTTTGGTTACAGCTACAAGAACCGGAGACATAAGATCCATCTGTCTACTCCCAGTTGACATTGAAAATGGTTGTGACAGTTGATTTTGGATGCCGATCACACATTTGGTGTTTTTTTTTTTTTTTTTTTTGACATATTCTGTCTAAGTTTATCAACTTGTTCGGTAGCTATTATTAGAAGGAAATTTTCAACTTGTTAAACGAAAATTGGAAGGTTCACTGATATCTTTGAATGTACTACTTAAAGTGCGAGGAAAAAACCGTATTCTTTTATAAATCAGTAGAGAAAATTCAATAAAAATACAATCAGTACCTAATCTTCTTAGCCCAAGTAGGCCTATTAAACATATAAGTGTAGAATATGATGGGGGAATTTCGTTGTGGGGGACACTTTGTCGTATAGGGCCAGGTGCGTTGTGTAGTGTCTGTTGATACCGCGTATAAACCTTAGCAAAATAAATAGACCCCACAATCATTTCATGTTGTTTGTTAAAGATACACGAGTTGTTCAGACGTTTGACTATTTTTCAATTGTATAAAAGTAATAAAACGATTACGAAACAAAACATGTTTTATTTTTATACTGCAAATATTATATATATATATATATATATATATATATATATATATATATATATATATATTGCAAGAACACATCTATACTTTACGGTCTATTACATCATATTTTTTCAGCTTCTTTTTCCTGAATGTACAGAGTGGATTTGTGAATCTCTTCACAAAACTAAAATATATTTGTTGGTTTTATGCACACACACACACACACACACCCACACCCACACACACACACACACACACACACATTAATGCATATAATATTGAAAACTTATCCGCATGATCGTAATCCGACTGGGGGTTGTGCGAGTAATGCAGTGTCTCAAGTCTCCAAATGGACTCCTGCCACTGGTCACTTATGACATATTTATATTATTTTAATTTAGAGGGAGGGTAGGAAGCTTCCCACGAGTTGGTGGATTATAAAACCGGGACTATTAAATGTGGTCGCTTCCAAGAATCACCTGGCCTTGGAGTATGTTTGCTGAGTCTGGCGATCAAGGGATTATGGGTAACTCGGGCCGCCCGCCCGCCCATAGAATCGTTGCGCTATAGGCGTCTCAGGTATCATCAAATGCACAGACACTCAGTCCTCTTCGGAGTGCATGTGAAGAAAACATGCGGGGGGCTTTGGATAAGTGTAAGTCCCCGGTCGAGAACGCTCTAGAACGACTTTCTAT
This sequence comes from Magicicada septendecula, assembly GCA_034769895.1. Taxonomy (NCBI): domain Eukaryota; kingdom Metazoa; phylum Arthropoda; class Insecta; order Hemiptera; family Cicadidae; genus Magicicada; species Magicicada septendecula. The sequence goes on along the minus strand of CM068376.1, from coordinate 162,192,720 downwards.
GGCAGGCGGCCATGTATCCCCAAACGGGACAGGTATAGGTAATCACCGGCAAAACATGTATGTTAACTATGAATCTATGAGGTTACCTAGCCGAGGGGTCATCGCCGGACTTGAAAACATAGGCCAAAGTCTGTGGATTCACGCTGAAGCGCGTTGTTGGATCTTCTGTGTGTGGGTTCGCCAGGTGAGTCGGGAGACTAGGTGAAGCCCGAGGTACTTAACGTTCTTAGTCCAGGGCTGAGCCTACGGTCAGCTGCCGAGGCCGCTTGAGGCGACATAATAATATTAGCGCTGCACTTTAGTAAAGTTAACAGCAGCCATCCAGTTCTCGGCTCACCCCACAAACGCGTCGAGTTGGCGCTGGGTCTTGACGGGCGCAAAATCTTCGCTATGATCAGCAGCGAAGGCTGCGTTATCATCGAAAAATAAAGGTAGCTTTACTCCAACCACCCGGGGGGTGTCGTTGACTAACATCGAGAGTCGGGTAGTTGCAATTGTCAAATTTCTTGTAGATACAATTGGTACCGTAATTAAGAACTCACACACAGATCATTTTTAACCGTGACATTATGACGCGGCGACATTGGGAGTCTACCTAGAGCATTTGCCCGGGTAGGCTGTGACAGCTTTTGCTCTGCAAAATTTTGCCAAATAGTGCGGAAATCCTGTTTATTCATCATTCTAATCATCATCATCATATTCAGCATCATCAACACTTCAAGTATCACCAACAGTTCAGCGCAAATCAGTTTTATTTAATCTGTGCGGGAGTGTTTTTGTTTCCGTGTGCTGTGCGGTCTGTGTCGTGTTCTATTGTTGCCTGTGGATAGTTCAGTGTCTGGTGATCCCTCTATCCTAGACTAGCGTAGACGTTCATTTCGGCTTGTCCGAAATGGCGTCGAATACGCCCCCGAATCCTCTGCCGGCGCCGCTTATCTCCTTAATGGAAACATGCTCAACCGGCTTCCGTTCTACTCCACTTCCTCACGACAGTGAAAGTGATAATAGTGCGGTCGATATGTGCAGTGGACAGTTCTCGCTTGTGGAGGGCAAAAACGCAAAAACGCAAAAACTGCCAAACGCAAGCGAAAACTGGCCCAAACTCCGCCGCCCGCCTCAGCTGCACATCAGCCGTCTAATCATGGTAACAGCGGCACTCAGCACGTGCAACGTGAGTATCCAGCTAATACCCAAACTGTGTCTTCCCCACGCATTCCACCCACTGTAATTCCTGACAATAGGAATTACACACAATTGCTTCGATCCATATCCCTAGCTCTCCCTTCGGTCAAGGTCGAGGCGAGGTGCCAAGGCGCCTCGCTAAAGCTGGCGACCGCTACGATCCCCGACTTCCGCTCTGTTCAGTCATTCCTGACAGAGCGCAAGATCTCATTTCATACTTTTGCCCTCCCGTCAGAGCGAGAAATCAAGGTCGTTCTGTCGGGAATACCTTCCTTTACCGAAACTGATGCCATCAGGCAGGAACTTGTTGCGCTTGGCTATGCGCCGACCGCGGTAAGCGTCCTGAATGTTGGCAAAGGTGATGACCGCCGACCTGTTAACAGCTTTCTGGTCAAACTTCTGAAAGTAGGCCCTTTCGAGGAGATTTATAGTCTCCAGAATCTTCTGCACCTACGGGTGCAAGTCAGGACATTTGACCCGCGGCCCGGCCCCTCGCAGTGTTTTAACTGCCAGAGGTTCGGCCACAGCAGTATCTTTTGCCATCAGCCCCCGCGTTGCGTGCGTTGTGCTGAGCATCATCGTGGCTGTGATAAGCCAAAGACGGGGTACACAGCTAAATGCTGCAACTGTGACGGAGCCCACCCGGCTAATTACCGAGGCTGCCCTAACTTTATCGCCGCCATGAAACCGCAGCGACCTCCTATGCGCCCTGACGCGCAGGCAGGCCGTGTAGCTGGTCCTGGCCCTAACCGGCGAGAGGCATTCCCACCTCTCACTGGTTCATCTGCCAAGGTCCCGGCAGCAACTCCGGTTGCTTCCGGTGCCGCTGTCTTGCCTGCAGTCGTCGCTTCGGCGCCGCCTGCAGCGGCCTCAACCCCGGCGCCTGCCGGAGCGCCCGCACCTTCCTACGCGGCCATGGCCGCTAAATCTGTCCCGTCTCCAGCCCGTTTGGGCAAATCGAAGCGCTCTCGTCGCCGCCGGGACTCCGCCGGCCGACCTACATCGTCACAGGTTCCACCTGTACCCACTCCGCGGGCTCGACCCGCCCCCAGTCATCGTCCTCACCCTCCCAGCGAGCAGTCTACTACTCAGTCCGACAGCCCAGCGCCATCTGCTACCCCTGTCGAGGCCAGTCGGGCTTGTCCTCCTGAGTCCCGGGAATCTTCTCGGGCTTCGGCGGATCCCCTGACTGCCTGGGCAGATAATCTTGTTGCGTCTATCAGGACTGCTCGCGACACTACCACAGTGCTTGCCCTGGTCTTCCAATCATTAGCTACCCTCTTTCCTCGACTTCCCCTAAATGGCTAATAGCCTGAGGATCGTTGCGTGGAACGCCTTCGGGCTACTCCCCAGACGATCTGAACTGATGACTTTCGTGACGGAGTATGATGTTGATATCATACTTCTTTCCGAGACTCATCTGGCTCATTACCACTCGTTTTCCCTTCCTGCCTATGCCTGTTATCGTCAGGATCGTCCCCTACGGCCTCGCTGTCCCCCCTTGGGGGGCACAGCTGTTTTAGTCCACAGGCGGATATCCCACAGGCTTTTGCCTCCTCTAGATACATCTATTATTGAAGGCTGCGCGGTGGCGGTGGACGCCGGCGGATCGGAGCTGCGCGTTGTTTCTACGTACTCCGCAGAAAGTTCGCCGGCACTCCTGGTGGGCGAACTCCGCCACCGCCCGAGGAGTGGGACGCCCTCCTCGACCACCCCCTCTCAACCATTGTAGCCGGCGACTTAAACGCCAAACACCCTTCATGGAACAGCCGCGTTGTCAACGCCTATGGAAATTCTCTGTTCCGGTTCGTCTCTGGCGACCCGGCACTTAATGTCATCGGCCCTGAAGACCCTACCTACTTCCCCTTTCACGGCCATCGGCCGGACGTTCTTGACATAGTAGTTGTCAAGAACGTTGCCCGCAACATCGAGGTCTCGTCTGTGTCGGACCTTTCGTCCGATCACAATCCCCTTGTTATAACTGTTCGAGAGCTGTCGGCGTCACCCCGACTTCCCGCTCAGATTGTTAGGAGAGTCAACTGGCGATCCTATCATGACGAGCTCTCTCGAAGGTTACCATCTCTCCCGGCGGACCCAATCGTCACTCGTGACGATCTGGATCTCCGCGCCACAAATCTTCAGGAATTGGTCCAAGGTGTCATGGATCGACACACCTACGCACTCGAGGTGAATCATCGTAAATCGGCCTTACCTGCGGAAGTACTCCACGCCATCTGGCTACGGCGCCAGCTCCGCCGCAGATGGCAAAGAACCCGTGACCCAGTCGTTAAGCGACGATTTCAACAACAGTCCCTTTACGTTCAGCAGCTACTGCGGGACGTAAACTCTGATCGATGGGACTCATACCTTGAGTCTCTTGAAGTCGACCACGCCTCCGTCTGGAGAGCGGTGAGTAGACTGGTCCGCGAGAAGAGAACTCGCAACCCGCTGGACACCCCGAACGGGATTGTGTCTTCATCAGAAGGCAAGGCTGAGGTCTTCGCCGACTGCATGGAGTCGCAATTTACCGTTCATCGAGGCGTTTCGGACCCTGCCCACTCGGCAGAAGTCCGGGACTTCCTATCTGGTTATTTTTCTCGCCCTCCCGCTGGCCCTGACCTCCCGTTCGACAGAGACGAACTCGTTTCGTCTGTCTGTCGACTAAACCGCCGTCGCGCCCCCTCCTGACCGGATCGGGGCCGCTGCATTACAATATCTCCCGGCCTCAGGCGTTGACCTCGTTCTCGAGCTGTTCAACTCTTGTCTCCGGCTACAGTACTTTCCCCGCCTGTGGAAAACTGCCAACATCGTTATGATTCCTAAACCCCGCAAGCCGCGCATGCTTCCTGAAAGCTATCGGCCAATATCTCTCCTGCCAGTTATCTCGAAGGTGTTCGAGCGGCTCCTGCTGGCCCGCATCTCGCCGTTGTTGGATAACTTTATCCGCAACGAACAGTTCGGGTTCGCAGAGAGCACTCGACCACGCTTCAACTAGTCCGCGTGGTAACGCAACTCTCTGACGCCAGCAACAGGCGAGCGGCTACGGCCGCCGCACTGCTGGACGTGAGCAAGGCCTTCGATAAAGTCTGGCACGAAGGTCTTCTCTTCAAACTTGCCAACTCCCCCTTACCATCGTCCATAGTGTTTTTCCTCCGGTCGTATCTCAGCGACCGAACCTTCAGGGTGAGCGTCGACGGAAGCTGCTCTGCAGTTCGTCCTGTCGCCGCCGGCATACCTCAGGGATCTGTCCTCGGCCCCGTTCTGTACCTTGTGTACACGAACGACCTGCCTGTCTTGCCCGGAGTCACGTTGTCTTTGTTCGCTGACGATGCAATGTATCATTACAGCTCTGTGTCCCCGCGTTTTGCGAGTACACAGCTGCAGCGTCAGTTGGACCAGCTTCCGGACTGGCTACGGAAATGGCGGGTGACGATCAATACGGAGAAATCCGAGGCGATCCGTTTCACTCGTAAGTCCATCTCCCGATGCCAGCCCCTCTCCCTGGAAGGGAGGCCTATCGCCTATAAAGAGTCGGTGAAGTATCTAGGCGTTCGGCTAGATCGTCGCCTTTGCTTCAACGCCCACGTGACGGAAACCCTTGCCAAGGCTCGCGGCGTCCGAGCCAAACTTTACCCATACCTCGCGTGCCGCAGCCCCCTGGTGCTGCGCACGAAAGTTACCCTCTATCTGTTGTTTCTCCGGTCTGTATTGATCTATGCGGCACCTGTTTGGTGGTCACTTGCCTCCGCCACCAACAGGCGTAGGCTGGAAAGTTTCCAATCCAGAACCCTCCGTTCCTTGTCGGGATCTCCTTGGTTTGTTAGAAACAGTGTAATTCGAGAAGGTCTACGAGTTCCTGCTCTCTCAGCCTTTGTCTGGTCATTAGCTGCGACTCTCTTTGCCGCAGCTGAGACCTCTTCCTTCCCTTACCTCAGGACCAACCACCTCCCCCTGTCCAGGTCAAACGCCCTCGGGCGATTCTCGATGACCCGCCATAAGTTTAAGTAAACTGCTTAAACCTCATTTAATTTGCATATTCACTATCTGCCCATGCCCCAGAATTTACCTGCAAAGCTGTTTCCTTCCTCCTTTCCTAGTATGCCGACCGCGCTGAATGCCGCTGCTACGCGCTATCACTGGCACGGAGGCTCTCTGCCTCGCGGGGAGCGACCGACGCCTCACGGCGTCTGCACGCGGGACTGGGAACGGGTGACATCTGTCACCTGAACCCGTTCATGCGGCAGTGCCCACTGATTGCTGAAATATTAAAATAAATAAAAATTTAAAAACCTTTCTCCCCCGCCTTCTCAGTTCACTGGTTGGCGGTTGTCCATTCCTGTTTTTTCTAGGTTACCTGTCGAATGAACCAGAACTACGTGTATCCACAGGCAGCCATTGGGCTCGTCCCAGATGCTGCAGTCATGCACCGGGTGCAAAGACGCCCCCCGCTACCACAGTGCTACATGCTACATGCGGCGACATTTTGAACAGCGACGTTTTGTTTTGGAGACATTTTTGAGGGCGATATGTTGACATGGAACCAAACGTGCGTTATAGTAAGCTGTTCTAAGCACGAAACGTAATATTGTATTGCTAAATGTAATGTTTCGAACAACTGCCATCGTTTCGACCACTCGCAATCTGTGGTGGACTTCTCTTGAGTTAAAAAATTAAATAGTACAACAAACTGTCAGTTGAAAAATACTGCCAAATAAATTAACGTAAAATATTCAAAGTGATAATTAACGAGTTAAGTTAAAATATAATTTTTTCCAAGAAATTCGTCTGACCTAGTGTAAGTGATTCAAGACGTGGTGACAACAATATTCAACTGAACATTCCCGCGATTCTCATAACTGCATGATGAATCCCTCATACTCGGCAAGACGACTACACGGCCTGTTGAAATTATAATCAATTTATCTTATTTCATTAATCTTTACTTTGTTTTACATTAATTTTTTACACTGTAACTGTTTTTTGATAAACAGTTTGTTAAACTATGTAGTTTTATTTACTCACTTGAAAGGACCACAGATTTTGACCGGTCAAAACCTTATGTTTGTTTGTTTGTTATATTATTAACAATGTCATGTACAGTAGTGAGAGTCACTTATACCATAAATAGTGGAACTATTTAGTGACAATATCGCGTTACGTGCAAGGGTACATACGAGGTGTTTGCTGAAAGTAATGCCTGTTGTCTCATAATTTATTTACTAACGTTAGTTGAAAAGTGAAATTACACACGTATGTACACTGAACCCTTGGGAACAGAATGTAATTATTCAAAATAATCTCACTGCACTCAACACATTTGCACCACCTTAGCACCGACTTAGAGAAAGCACTTTGGAAAATGTCTGTGGAGAACCCTATGTCCACTCGCTAATGGCACGTTTCACCTCTCCTGTATCACTGAACATCGTACCCCAAAGGGCATGTTACAGTCCATCAAAGAAGGGAAACTCTGATGGAGCAACATCAGAACTGTAGGAAGCATGAGGAAACAATGACCATCGCAATCGTGCAAGGCTAGAAACGTGCGAGATCTAGCATTGTCATGATGCAATTTAATGGAACGAAGATTTTTCTTAAGTCTTTGTCCGATGGCTTCTCGGAGGTTTGTCGTCTGTGGAAATTTCTTCTGTCTTAAACTTATTGACCCATCTTAGAACATTGTACTTGTCCAGTGCTACCTCAGCATATACGTTTCTGATCCTACGATGGATGTTTGCGTTTGTATATCCCTCGTTAGTCAAGAATTCCACGACTGCCCTCTGTCTATGCTTTACATCCATTGTTCTATTACAATGGTAACAAAGCAAAATTTATCGGTCATGCATGAAGGTATACTCTCTCAGTGGTATGAATTTCAGATACACAACATCAGTATTACAGATTGTGCAGGCAAACAAGCATTACTTTCAGTAGTACGCTTCTACGTACATAGCGAATAATATTGATCCTTGCAGCACACTCTATCAACAAAGGAAACTTTTTAAACCACAGAATCTTGTTTATGTCGTGTTCTATTCTTACCTAAATTTTTAGTTGAAAAAGTCGATGCATGTCTTTTAGTTTTCAGCTCGCTTTGCTGCTCCCATGATAAATTATACAGAAGAGTAGTCTACAGAAATGTAAGCATTTATATAAATGTAGCAAACTTTTTCGTCAGTCATGTTGAATACTTTGCGTTTACAATGTTAAAATGTACAAAAGATTATGCTTTGTTGCATTAAATATCGTGTTAACGATAGGTTGACGTCAGCCTAAGACTAGTTAGCACATCTCCTACGGGTATACATAAAACACAAAATGCAACCGAGTTGAACAGATAAGGTGGATATGCACACAGCCAGGCCCGGATTTCCCACTAGGGACACTAGGCACGTGCCTAGGGGCGGCAGGCTCAGGGGGCGGCACGAGGTGAAAAACTAGAAAGTGTGATAATGGAGCATTACGAAGATGATACTAATGAGAAACCGTCAGTAAGGAGTGAAGCATCGGGATTATTGAAATCTTTGAACAGACTTGAAACAACATTGATGATGGAACTGTGACATTTTGAACAGATTTGAGAAAGCGAGTCAAACTATCCAAAAAGTCGATACTTCACTTGAAAAAATAGTAATACTGTATTAGTCTTTAATCACGTTTATTTCTTCCCTGCGGAAAATGTTTGATGAATATGAAAAACGAGCAAAGAAACGTTGTGAGATGGACTATGAGTAATGTAACAAACGCCAAAGAAAAAGAAAACACCAGACTGATGAGAACAATGAGTCCGAAGTTATTCTTCATGGGAGAGAAAAGTTCAAGATGGACACATTTAATACAGTAATCGACCGATTAAAATCTGAGTTGCATAGAAGGAAAAATGCCTATGATTCAATAGCGGAAAATTTTGTAGTTTTTAAGGAACTGTCTACCACGCCATCTGCAAATGTCATTGAACGTGCTAATAAACTTCGATCTTTGTACAAAAATGATCTTGAAGAGTCATTTGCTAATGAATGTGTCCATTTTGCTGGACTAATAAAAAATGCTGATATTAACAACACCCCAATGCATACGATGTTATTCATGCGACAAGAGCAACTTCAATCAACATTTCCAAATATTGCAATAGCTCTTCGTATGTATTTGTGTACAGCCATCTCTAACTGTTCGGCAGAACGTAGGTTTTCTGTTTTAAAAAGAATTAAATCACTTGTTAGATTCACAATGAATGAGGAAAACTCAACTCACTCTCAATCCTGCTTGTTGAGGCAGAACTTTTAAACAGTGAACAATGAACTTATTGAAGAATTTTCACTAATCAAAGCAAGACGAAACCCAATGTAAAATCAAGCCATTTGTGTAATTTGGGATCTTATTCAATCACTCTTAAATTATTTGTTCTATTTATCCAATTTACATTACTTTCATTGATTTTACTATGTTTGATGATAAAACTAAACCATGTAGGTCTATAAATAAACCTATAAAAAGAAAGTAGGCCTACGTATATTACTTGTTATTAAACTAATCTATGTGTTACTAAAGTGTACACGTAAATAAATATTAATAAAAGTTAAAAAAATGTAGTCTTTATCACAATTCCATCACATTTCCCTTTTAGATTTAAGATCAAATGAGATATTTGCAATAGAGATAGTTGAAATGACTGTTTTCAGCAGTCAAGGAGAATTGAATATAGCCTATAGAAGTTACTTGTTGGGGGGGGGGGCGCTAACAATAGTGCCTAGGGGCGGCAAGACACCTAAATCTGGGCCTGCACACAGCAGCCGAGTTTGGAGTGGTTAGAGAATGGAAGAAGGGAAATCAGAGAAATCAGCTCATGGCATTCATTTTTTATGCTGTATAGATGAAATATCTGAATTTTTAATATCCAATTTCATGAATGACAACGCCTAGCGGACGTCATGGTATAGTACTGGCTTGAAGGGTCCAATAATAATTTTTAGGTTATTAGTGTTACATTATGATCAATTTAGCTTGTAAACGTGAAGGATAATAATAACCATGTAACGACGATTATAACCTGCCCACAGATCTGTTCCTCAGTTACCACCTCACTACAGATCTGTTCCACGGATACCACCTGACCACAGATCTGTTCCACGGCTACCACCTGACCACAGATCTGTTCCACGGGTACCACATGACCACAGATCTGTTCCACGGATACCACCTGACCACAGATCTGTTCCATGGATACCACATGCCACAGATCTGTTCCACGGATACCGCCTGACCACAGATCTGTTCCACAGTTACCACCTGACCACAGATCTGTTCCACGGATACCACCTGCCCACAGATCTGTTCCACAGACGCCATCTTGGATATGGATGTCCACACGGCGTCTCAGTGACTGATGACTTGTAAAGTTAACAGAAAGTAAACACTCAATTAGAGCAAATATCACTGTATTACTGTATATTTGTATTATACATCGTGTTACATTCCGCTGCTAACAACCGTTAAATTTCTCAGAACTCGGTGCGGATTTTACCACGGATCTGCTAAATAGTGAACTTTATATTTACCTATTAATCTTCTTCTTCACGTGGGTCTTCAAATCTACTGAACCGTGACCTTCCTTAGTTTGTGTTTTCCCACCGAGACCAATCTTTGCCAGTTTACCACATTCAATAATATTTGAGAGTCTTTATATATGCTGACTCACCAGTCATTTGTCACTGCACTCGACGATCGTCCATTGTTCCTGCAATTTCTGCCCATTTGAACCGTTACATTTGATATTGACTACTAAGTTTCCATTTTCATGTAGTTGTTTAACTCATTAGTTTACATAATGTCATTTAATTATTCTTCCCTTATGTGCGCATATGTCTTTCTTAGCACTTTTTTTATTTCATAGTGGCCAGCACTTTTGCTTTTCTCAGTATCCACCATTCGCCACAATAGGGTCCAGTTTGTCTCATCTGAGTCTCATCAGTTTTACATACTTATTTTTGTAGTTGTAATATGAATTTGATTCTTCCATTTTATATCATTTGTTCATTTGTTTCTATTGTATGCTCTATTTATTTTACTTCCCAGATACGTTATTTCGCGTACCGTATACATTTTGATATCGTCCTCGGTAGTACTTATTAACCAATGTGACTATACAATGGGGCAACGCACAAGTCAACATTAATTCCGTTTCCGCTAATGGGGCTGTAAGCGATTTACATCATATATGGATGTGTTCTATATTTTAATGATGTAATAATGTATTTATTAATACATTATTAATCACTGCCATGAACGTTGCTCTTCTTGAACTTACACCTCTACTTGGCTATATTTTCGCGCGTTTTGTTATAATATACTCATTATACTTCACGGTCTCACGGATCGTCGTATGGTACAGTGGAAACAAAATACAGACACCAATGAAGTTACTAATTGCCAGCTTTAATTAGTCACAAATAACAGTGTGAAACCAACAACGTACCCTCATACAATAATTCAAGTTAAATTTGTCCACACCAATATTAATGTCAACTATTAAGAATTCGGCACTAATTATAGCACAATAATCACTTTCCACAATCACTTGATCCGCACTCTACAATCTTATCAGGTGTTACTAACTTCTAAACCGGCCGCTGTTGCTTATATAGGTCCTGCAGGTATTCCAGAATAATTTTCCATTCTTATGGCGGCGTAGCAGCATAATTTACGTAGTTAAGTACTCGAACAATCTGGAACGTACTTATTACACGGACTTGATAGAGACACTGCACCTGCTCGGTTTGCCGCAAAACGCGTAGAACTTTTATTAACTGGACTTGCCGACTTTTCGAGAGCGTTATGTAATTTCTAGCACTTCCCCCTCCTTAATCCTGTTCGCTCCGAACTGGCAAACCATCTGTGAAGTAATACTTGGACAGGCGATCGAGGTGGATGACATTGAACTTCCGCTGTCCTTCCTGTTGAATCTGATAGACAACATCCTTAATTCTGTTTTTCACAGAGTAAGGTCCTTGCACAGTTAGTTAGAAGTTTAGGTGAGTGACCACGAAGGCGCTTTGGGTTGTACAACCAAACCTGATCTCCTTCTTCGAAACCCACACTATTGCTGCGAATGTCATACCGAGTTTCATTTTATCACTGCCTATCTCCACCCGTCGTCTTATCAAGCAATTCATTTCACGCAGTTGGTTTTATAATTGTGAGAAATAGTTCTGCGGTTCTTGGAACTGAGTCTCAGGTAATCTGAACATCGAGTCCCCAGGAAGACAAATCTCCCGCCCAAACACCAATTTTGCTGGAGTCATGTCGATTGCGTCGTGTACTGGTGACCTATATGCCATTAGGAATAATGGTATACGCTGGTCCCAGCCTGTTTGGTTCTCGTCAGCAACCTTCGACAGATGCTGCTAAAGTGTCCTATTGAACCTGCCAACCATTCCGTCGGACGACTGAGAATAGAGAAGCGTTGTCAGTCAGTCTGTTTGGTTCTCGTCAACAGCCTGCGACAGATGCTACTCAAGTGTCCTATTGAACCTTCCAACCATTCCGTCGGGCTGAGAATAGAGAAGCGTTGTCCTCGTATTTCGAGTAGACGGGATAATTCTTTAAACACTCCTGACTCGAAATTCCTCCCTTGATCCGTATGAATTTCCATAGAGACTCCATAACGGCAACAGAAACTGTGAACTAACGCTTTGCCATGGCAGTCCAACTTTACACTGTCTCATTTTCCCCTGCTTTTGGCTTGTGGACCCTTGCTTGCAGCACATATTTCGCATGTCCGACAGCACTCTTCTACGTCGTGGCGAACATAAAGCCGATAGAATCCTTGGAATTCGTCCTATAGAATCGTTTCCGTAATTTGTCAATTGTTTTATTAACACCAAGATGACCTCCAGACGCTTCATCATGCATCTCCTTCAAAACAGACTGCGCTTTGCTTCAGTGAACTATCAGCTGCATGACCACGTCTCGTCCATATGCACTTTCCCAAGCTCTTTTCAGCAATCCGTTCTCCAGGGTAAGAGATTCCCATTGTGCCCAGTAGTTCTTCAGCACTTTGGAACCATGGCAGACATCTTGCCAATCTGGGGGGACGACCTTCCTCTTTTGCCGTCAGGATCAGTCTAATGTCTTCATCAGTCATCTGTTATTTTCGAAAATCTTGTGTCGTCTAGCCGTCTTCCAGGAAATCAACAGTGATGGCTTGAACATTTTCACATGCGTTCTTTTCTTCCTTTCTGAGGCAATGTCGGCAATCTTCCGAGCACGGTCTTCGGGATAAGCCATCTGCATTACCTTGCAGGCGCCCCGCCGATGTTGTATCTTGAAGTTGTACTCTTGCAGACGTTCGAGTCACCTTCCCAACTGCCCTTCCGGATTTCTAAATCTCAAGAGCCATGCAAGCGCGGTATGGTCGGTGCGTAGTGAAAACTCTCTCCCATAGAATATTTATGGAAATGCTCGAAAGCTCGTACGGTAAATAGAAACTCTCTCGTTGTAACGCAATATTTTCTCTACGATTTAGAAAGCCTCTTGCTGTAATTCGTTGCTACTTGTTCTTTACCATTTTGCACTTGAGACAGAACTGCTCCTACACCAGTATGGCTTGCATCTGTGTCTACGATTTACTTCTCTTCGGAAGGTGGGAAATCAAGAATTGGCTGCAAACATATGCAATTTTCAAAGTCCTAAGGCTTGTTCACACTATTTTGATATAAGGTGAACGTGTGTAGTACCCCAAGAAACACCGAGCTTCGTGTTTACTGTTCGGAACTGGCCAGTCACTTACGGCGTCTACTTTATTGGAATCCATTCTAACACCCAATGCTGAGACCAGGTGGACCAAATACTGTACTTCCTTCTGGAATAGAGAACACTTATTCGAGCTCAGCTACAGTTAGACACCGTGAATTCTAGTTAGAATTTCCTTAATGTTTCCCAAATGGTCTTTAAAAGTCTTCCCGATGACTATTACATCGTCTTAATAAACAAGGCAAGTTTTCCAATTTGGGCCACGGAGGACCAGATCCCTGAATCATTCAAAAGTTGCTGGTGCATTACAGTGTCAAAATGGCATGACTTTAAATTGGAAGAGGCCACTTGGGGTCAAGAAAGCTGTCTTTTCCTTGTCTTCCTGATGAAGACACACTTGCCAATATCCACTCTTCGGATGCAATTTGGAAAACCATTAGGTTCTAGACAGCGTGTCAAGCACATAGTCGACGCGAAGTAGTGGATAGCAATCTTTCTTTGTCTATCGTTCAGCTTCCGGTAGTTTCCTTTACGGAAACGTAACCCATCGCTCTTCTTCACTACCGGAGAAGAACAAGCACCTGACGAAGGTTCAATTATTCCTTCTGTCAACATGTCCTGTATCTTCCCAGTGACTGGCCCCGAACTGCAAAAGCATCCTTAAATTAATGTAAAAACTCTCTGAGTTCTTTTACCTCATTACTTGAGAGATCGTCAGAAGATCTGTTCAAGAGTTCTTGAAGTTCCTCTGGTAATTTTGAAATGCCCGAAGTACTGGGTCTTCGTTGCGTGATTCCGGCTACCCAGGCCACAGGAGACATTTGATCTAGGTGCGTATTGCTTTGTAAAGTGACAGCTTGATCCAAAATATTTGATACTCTAATAGGTGCATTTCCGGTTTCGTCTGGTTTTACTACACTTCTGGCAATTAGTATGCCCGGTGTGCCGACTACCTGGGTTTCGAATATAGAGCACTGGTTGCCCCTAGTATCTCAGTTCTAACCATGATGATTTTTTCGAAGTTTGGGGGGATATTTACGGCCACTTGAATTATCACATCCATTGCGTTTCCTGACGTATTTGTTTTGGAGAGCATTTTCCGATTCTCATGACATTGTTTTTGAAGTCGACTATAAACCATACGCGCTCATAATGTCCACACCAATAATTGCTTCATCCACAATGCCTGATCCAAGTATTTGATGATCAAACTCAAGTTGACCGAGGCATAGGTCTACCTCCACTTTCCAAAACACTTTGAAAGGCCTTCCAGTAGCCGTTCACAAGCTGCAAGAGCACCAGTTTGGGTTGAGATTTTTTACCACATCAGGGCGTACAATGGAGACTGTGGCAGCTGTGTCAACTGTAATCGAGGTCGGCCTTTTTTGAACGAATCCGGTAACTACCAAGTTCCCGCTATTTTTCTGAAGTGTAGAAATTGCGTATTGCCTAGGGACTTCCTTCCTCCCTAGTCAGCACACGCCCCATGCCGATTACTGATCGTTTCCCTGGTTCTGAATTTTGGACCGAGAATCTGGTTGTAGATGTCCAGGTCTCCCACATCTATAACCCTTCGGTCTTCAATTCTTTCTTACTTTATTCTGTGGCGCCGATCGTTGGGTCTCTGTTCCTTGTTCTTCTTCTTCATCGTCTATGCCATCGCGATCTTTTAGTTCGCGGAATTTATGATTTGTCCAACCTGACGCTGACTGGGCGGCCTCAAACTGTAAAGCATGTACCAGGGCGTCCGCACCATTCTGGTGTCTTGCCATTCGTAACACTTTTTGTAGTTCACTACTCTGACACCATTAGTTATCGCAAACCTCATTCGAAAATCTTCTGGTGGTAATCAGGCTGTCGATTTTTGCTTCAAACTTTTGAAAACTCTCCCCGGAATGATGTCGCCTTCCTCTCAAGTGAATGCTGTACACATTTCGCATAGGTTTATCACCATACCGTATTTCTAAAGCTTTTATCAATTTGGCATAGGTGTTCTGGCTGTCAGATGGCACTTTCTGCAGCAGCTCTGCAGCAGGTCCTTTTAAAGCGAGAATGAGTGAAACTGCGGTGTCTTTCTCCGTTCAATTATTTGCGCAAGCAGCGACTTCAAATTGCCGACGATACGTCACCAGTGAGCGTTTCCATCATATGTTGGGGCCTTGACATGAACTGTTCCAACTGCAGGCAAAAAGACTCTCTCTGTTGTCTTATTTTCTATGTCCCTCTCCGCCTTTACGATAGGCACTTTCTCGTCAGCCGTTTGTTTCGAAACGCATGGCTGTATTTTCATTAACTGCTCGACTTCACTTTTAATTTCCTCTTTCATGTTTGCAATTGACTCTTTTATAGTTTTTACAGTCTCTTCTAACTCAGATATTTTATTTGACATCGATTCTTCTACGACAGATTCTTCTTCTGCCCCCCTGTCGTCGTCGTTCCTCTGTCTCTTATACCTCTTGTTGTCGTTCTGATTTTTTTGTTCCTGTGTTTGCCGTAGCAGCGCTTGGAAAGCTTCCGTCGTCTGACTGGTATCCAAGTTTACAGATTAATTATAACGTACTGTATCTTCTACAAAGTGTCCTTTGTTTCCACTGTTACGACGGTCTGGTGGATCGTGGTATGGTACAGAGGAAACAAAATACAGACACTGATGAAGCCACTAATTATCAGATATAATTAGTCACAAATAACAATGTGAAATTAACAAGCCACTCTCATACAATAATTCAAGTTAAACTTGTCCACACCAATATTAATGTCAACTATTAAGAATTCGGCGCTAATTATAACAATTAGTAATCAATTTCCAGTCACTCGATCCGCACTCTACAATCTTGCTAGGTGATGAACTTGTTAGCCGGCCGGTTTTGGTTATTATTATTCAGTAATCATTATATAGTAATGAATACTATATTCAGAATGTTTATTATTTAAAAGTGAGTATGGTATATTTTGTATTCGTAAAAACTAACTAAAGTAAACGTATACGCAAAATACTCGCATTGGTTGTGTATTTTTCTTTTTCTTTCTTTTTACTCGAAACCCATAGCAGAGATTACATGCTGAGGTGAAAGTAAAGCTTTCTATTGCAAATCCTCAACGAAGTAAAAACATTATACGTTCTTGTATTATATGAGATGTATAGTATTGTTACGACGGTCTCACGGATCATTTGTACAGTTCAAACAAAATATAGACACCAATGAAGTTACTAATTGCCAGCTTTAATTAGTCACAAATAACAGTGTGAACCCAACAAGGTACTCTCATACAATAATTCAAGTTAAATTTGTGCACACCAATATTGGTGTCAACTATTAAGAATTCGGCGCTAATTATAACACAGTAATCACTTTCCACAATCACTTGATCCGCACTCTACAATCTCGCCAGGTGATCTAACTTCTTAGCCGACCGCTGTTGCTTATATAGGTCCCTCAGGTTTTCCAAAATAATTTTCCATTCTTTTGGTGGCATAACTAGCGTAGTTAAGTACTCGAACAGTCTGGAAGGTACTTTAGTACACGGCCTTGACAGAGACACTGCACCTGCTCAGCTAGCCGAGAAACGTGTAGAACGTTTACGTTACTGCACCTGTCGATTTTTCGAGAGCGTTACTTAATTTTGTAGCAATATATATATATATATATATATAGTGTATACTATATACTTTAGTATTACTTATTGGATGCAAGTAGTGCTCTTTATGGCTTATAGTAAATTACTCGGATTAGGTGGGGTAAGGCGGGCGAACGGTAACTGTAACTGAATTTAAGTATTTATTGCAAATGTATTTTCTTGTACTGGAAATTTTACAAATCGTACTACTCACTGTCATGCTGGAAAATATGGCCATGGCCCAGAGACAATTGACCTGATAGCTGTGTGTAATAATAACATATAACTTCATTCTCCCATAAAGAATTAGAATTTTATTAACGAACACCAGACTACAAGTGGACTGGAGTCAAACACTCGTGCTAATGCTCAGTATGTTCAACTCTACCGTAGACAAACCGGCATTTAGCCAGTGGTGTAGTGGAGACGGAGCGGGGCGGAGCGGCGCTCCGGCACAGCTTTTGAAGGCGGAACGGTGCTCCACCTATAGATAATGGAACATGACTACTTACGTTTTGTTTTTATTGGGTTTTAGCTTGATTATTTTTTTTAAATTCATAATGATTTGAGTTCAATGGTAATGGTACTTGTACAATAGGACACGATGTTCTCAGAGACCTATTATGTCTTTGTCTTTCCCCTCCAGTCACGCTCCCTCCACTCAGTGACATGTTCGCTTTGCTGTGTGTAGTGAATTCTGATCGGGACGGTCTGGTGCGTGTATAACCTCAACCTGCTCTTTTGATCGTGGTTTTGGTACGTTGAAAGTGCTATTTGAGCGCCAGAATAAGTGAATAACTGTTTCTTATAGTTTTAGCGAGTGTAACGTCCTCCTTTGCACCAGAAACGTCGCGATTACGCCCTTATAAGTTATAACGGTAATAAACTAATAACTATTATCTTTGTGAAGAATTTAAGTCATTAATACTATGTACTGTACTTTTGTTTTGTGAAGTCATTGAGGCTAAACCTAAACAAACAACTATAACTTAATTTTTGTGTGCCCCTAATAAACTCGCCGATCATCATAGTGTACATATTAATGAGACCTTCAAAGATGGTAAAACAGATGAACCCAGAACCTCTAAGGGCAAACAAAGTCAAACTCAGTGGTGGACGGAAGACATGTGGGATAGAAATAAGGCGGCTTTTCCTTGGATTGACTCCAAAGAAGGTAAATTAGGATGTAAAATATGTTTTGAGGTAAATAATCTGGGAGCCTTTAAAAAAGAACATGTTTCTTTGTCTCGTGAGTGGCGCTCTTATCAAGTTAGCTGTTATGGTTCAAACAGAACAAACCAACTTAAATCACTAAGGAAAAAAATTGTTGAACACAAGCAGTCAAAGGCACACAAAACTGCTCAAACAATTGTTGACACTTCAAACAAAATTCCTATGAATCAAGTGATTGATTCTATAAATGCAGCACACCATGAGTCAACAAAGGCTATTTTTCGGTCAGCATATTTTATTGCTAAGAACGACCGGCCATATAACGATCATTTTGGTTTACTTGAATTGCAAAAATTAAATGGAGTAGACATCGGCGTAGTAGGCCTTCACTCAAGGTACAGTGCAGTAGAAATTATAGATCATATTTCAAAGGAGATGAAATTGCGAATTTTAAACAAGGTTAAGGAAATTTCTGGGAAAATTTCACTTATCATTGATGAAGCTACCAACTAAGTCGGTGCTAATTGTTTAGTTAAAATGTGAGATAATTAAAGAACAGCCCCCAAGCACTTTATTTTTAGACCTAGTTGAGCTTGCTGACCAAAAAGCCGACTCTGTTTTTAGCAGTGCACTAAAGTGCCTTGACAAATATGGCTTTGACAATGAGTATTTAAAACAAAACTTGATTTCTTTTACAAGTGACGGGCTAGTGTCATGCTAACAAAGCACTCTGGTGTGACAAAAAGGTTTTTATCTTTGTACCCTAATATTATCAAATGGCACTGTATGAATCACAGACTGGAATTAGCCATTGCGGACGCTATAAGTGAAGTAGCCGGAGTAAACCATTTTCAAGCACTCATGGACAAGCTTTACACTTTGTACAGTACATCTCCAAAAAATAAGCGAGAGTTGAAAGAATGTACACAAGAGCTTGATACTCAAATGAATAAGATAGGCAGAATTTTAAGCACGAGATGGGTAGCTAGTAGTTTCCGTACTGTTTCAGCTGTATGGTTTGGTTACCAAGCCTTAGCCAACCACTTTTCCAAAGCAATGAATGACCCTGATAGAACACCAGTTGAAAAAAGCAAGTATAATGGTTTGTTGAAGAGGCTGACTTCTCATAATTTTTTACTAAACCTTTATGTTCAATGTTCTCGCTGAATTGGCTTTGTTGTCTGAAAGTATGGAAAACAGAAGCACGTCTGTTGTATTTGCTGACAAACTGATACATAGATCAGTCAGGTATCTGGAATCTTTAAAGGAAAAGCCAGGGACAAGAGTACTGGAAGCACAAGTCGCCATGAAAAAAGGTAGTTTTGCTTCTGTTAAGTTAAATGATAATCCAAAAATCGTATCATTTAATGGCCAGCAATTGATTTCTAGTGTAATCGATAACTTAAAACACAGAATGTTTGCGACTAGCTTAGAAAAAGAAGAAGTCGAGTACGAGTACGAGGAACTTTTAGATGACTTTAAAGCATTGGAACCCGAGTACTGGCCAACTGAGATTCCTTCTTTGTTTGGCCAAACTCAAGTGGAGCGGCTTTGCAAAGATTTAAGCTGAAGATCAACAAAACTGTGATTGCCTACAGGGATTACTTGGACAACAGCAGACGGGTGCCTGATGGACTGCAAGAACTACTAAACTGCACTAAAATAATACTCTGCAGTTCAGCTGACTGTGAAAGAGGTTTCAGCAGCATGAACAACATAATCACACCATCAAGAAACACATTGACAGTAAGCCATGTCTCAGCTCTATTGTTTATAAAACTCCAAGGTCAACCTCTGCAAAAATGGGAGCCTGAGCCATACGTCATCACATGGTTGAGGAGCCATCGATCAGCAGCTGACACAAAAACGAGAGTAGCAGAAAATCCAAACAAAGAAGAAACTAAGGTTAAGGGTGATGCATTTTGGAGTCTACTTTAGATGTCGTCACACAATTTTAATGTTTCTGTATCTCAAAGAAATTATTTTTTCTATAACCTTGTATGATGTTTATAACTTGGTACTTAAAAACACTAAATAGGCTAAAATAAACAATTATTATTTGTTCATACCAATTTATGTTAGCCTAATTTAAATAAATAAAATGTCCGTTCATTTATACCTGAAAATTTTTAATTTTGACACCCACCACCCCATCCCCGAAACTGAAATGTAAATTTGTATTAATATTAATATGTTATTTAAAAATGGTGTTACATAAAAATGTTCAATATTACGAACAATTAATCTGATAGTGTAACCTCTCTCTGCTTTTAGTATTGATTTTGTTTCCTTTTTTTTTTTGAAAGAGAGGTTACAAGTTATTTAGAACTAGGCGAGAGCCTAGAAAAGCTAAAATTGGGCTGGGTCCAGTATGATGGGACTTGCAAATGAAACACTGAACTTAAGATAACAACAATTTATTGTTCTTGGCCAGTACAACCTATGAGCTTCTAAAGGCCAGATAAATAAGTCTTTTGATCGTTAAATATAATTTCATTAATATGTGCCTTGCCCAAAAGTTGAACAAGGAATAATAACTATTAACAGCACTAAGTATTGAATAATTATCAATAGTTGAACCATCATTGACTAACAAAATCATGGGATGTTACATAAATAACAAATTGTAGTTATAGAATAATACAATAAAAAAATTGGCACATAGTTTCGACCTGCAAGTAATCACTTTTTATAACAAGGCATAAATATACAGAAATATACACAGGCATAATCAACATGACAAGTAACAATTATACAAAACAACACACACATATAATTAACATCAACAACGTTTATATTTAAATAACCCATCACATGTTCACCCTGGTCATCAGCGCATATAATAATCTTGTTCAACACCCATAACCCCCTTACTGTTTAATTAATAGGTGACTAAAACCCCCTTCCCAAAACTTCAATTAAAATATCCCAGGAGTGGAGCAGACATGCCCCCAAGTTTTAACAAGATAAGTGTTAACTGAATGTACTCTGTAAGCCATGCGGCCCGCGCACAAATCCCATGCCGATATTTAATAATCAATAAAATCCCATCAATTACTATAATGAAAGGTAGCATCACAAGGTCAACATGGATGTCCGGTTGCCTAACTGCATTTTATGTTTCTTTTTTACCTTCAAAACAAAATATAGAAAAATAGTGGAATTTGACCACCATGAGTATTCATAACTGACATTGATCAATCTTGTGTAGTCTCATGGTTAACTAATTGTTATAGGGAGCAATTACAATTATGGTTACAAAATTGCTATGGTAAAATACAATCTGTGACAATGGTAAATTTTAAAGTGTGCAAATTATCTAAACAGTAGAACAGAATTTGTAATACAGAATATAAGTCATAAGAGTATTAAGTCAGCTCACAGTGTTACAAAACTTGACTACCGGCAGGGTCAGGCACTGGACGGGATCTAGCAAGATCTGACATAGACAGGCTTGCAGTGGACGTCTCCAACGGGAGTCGACCACGGTTTAAAACCACCCCCAGATCATGAATGAATAATAAAATACGTGTCCACATGGAGCAACATCGTTAACATAACCATCCCAACATGCTTACAACAGAAATAGAATGAGATACAACTCTATCTACCGAACTCCCCTCGACCCGGGCGGTGCGTGACCCCGGCCGAGTTTTCACTCTCAGAACGAGATATACATGATAGTAATTGAGGAGGCGTAAGCCTTACAAAATACAATTAAAATATTCCACCCATTGTCCGTAACTAACTGTCCACACTGGAACGTTTCATGAAAGTCTCACCGAGTACTTCGGCCACAAGGTTTAGGTTAAAAATGGTTAAATGTCACCTGGTTTGAAGGGTGCATGTTGAGGGCTCAGTAGTGGGTGTCCAGTCCATCCTTCCGGCTGACACAGCTGACGAAGGTTTTAAGTTACATCGTCGGAGGCAGTTGTTCGGCCATCCTTCCAGAGCGGGGCAGATTCCCGGCTACCTCGGAAACCCTGCACAATTATATCTGGGATTACTCATAGGTTCATGAAACACACACACTACCACATTTACCCACTGACATAGCATGGACTGTCCGGTTTATAAACTCGAAAAAATTGCCTAAGTCAAGAATCCCATTGAATGTGGTAAATCACTTCAAAAATAACTTCATTAAATATGTTACTATAGAATATGTCTAAATATAGTCACTCCATAATGATGATAATTTTAATTAACCTTTATGCAAAAGTTTTCATGACGCACTTACAGGAATTGGCAACTTTTAACAAGTTCGTGACATATACAGATATCAGAAAAATACTGACTTACGCCCCATCTTAGTTTAGTTAATTTAGTAGAAGCATTACTGGATTAATATAAAACACAATTATATCCTTAACGTTACAATCAATTAACCAGGGTTGAGACAAAGCATACATAAAACAAATTATAACCTGAAACTCGCCATGCGCTAAAGGATTCACTGCAATGTATATCTCAACGCATCCACTTTAATATTAAATAAAACAAATTTGTTTTTATAAATAATTAAAATACATATTTTAATGGGCTTACCGGAGGTCACGTAGCTTTCTACTTATTCATAGAAGAAGCTGGGAGACGAAAACTGTTCAATCTACTCTGCCAGCCGGGGACTAGAATGTGAAGCGCTGATAGCTAAAGTCGTACTGAATAAACCAGCTGTTGAAAACCCGTACGTGCATAGATAGGGCGCGCGCGAGGCGAGCGGGCAAGGGGCAGCAGCATGACAAAGTCCAACTGAACGTCCCAAAGGACAACTTCTTTCGCGTCGACAAATACGTAATTTCTTTAATAAAGCACAATATAGATATCGGAAGATCGCCGCGTTTTCCAAAACGCGGCACAATAGTTACTATAAAAGGTATTAGTACTGGGGGTGTACCGTGTACCCACAAAAATTTGAATTTTTCCTCAAAATAGCATTGAAAACCTTTTAACATGTAGCAGTAAAAACTGTACTCAGAGAGCCTCAAAATTCACCATTTTGTTCCTGATTTTCAAAAAATTCCAAGGAAGGGTCCCCGGCCCCCCGCTTAAAGGGGGAAATTCCATACCCCCGGTACAATTAGCCCCCCCGAATTATCTTCTGCATACGCCCCTGCTAAGAGCTCCGGCACAGCTAATTTTAGCACTACACCACTGCATTTAGCCTATTCTCATCATTTCGATGACAATGCACGTTCAACTTCGGTCCCAAGTTCTTACAGTTTATAATTTGATTCATAGTCTAAGTATTAAATAATATGATTTGAATCATAGTCTCAGTATTAAATAATGAAATTTGCGTATTTATGTATACAATATTTACATCCCAGTAACTAAGGTGCTGGGCATTGACGAAAACAAAATGACTAGTAAACTTAAAACATAAGAACTCGTAAGATAAGCATTGAGTAGACAATCGACGAACTTGCTTCAAGGAAGAATTATTAGGCCTACTATTCTGAATTTTCCAGCCGTTTCGTTATATGGTTACACAGCGCTAAGTTACCGCTTTGTTTTACGAACAAAATAAACACTTGGTGTGTGCATTACAACACAGTTCCCCCCCACACACACACTGTAATTCATGACATTGATGATTCATGTTCATAATTCTCGTTATGTACATTTAATGACTGTATATGAAATGTAATTTTATTTGGTACAACATGAATAGTATTCAGTACTTTCGACTTTATGTTCAAGTATAAAGAGTGGAATACATTTAAGTTACTTTTATCTATATGTGTGTACGTATCTGAAGGGACTATACAGTAAGACTTCGACTGTAGATGTATTCCTCATCTAGATTCCTCGACGTCACGTACACATCGATTTCATAGTCATAAAAATGTTGTAGACTAAATTCAGTACTTTACTGTAAAAATAACATGTCAACAGGGTATATCGTACAACTATTCCGAAATTATCACTGTAGAAATTATAAATACAGAAAAGTAACAAAACAAAAACTTACCATTTTTACCATGTTTTAATGCGGGAGACTCCGCTGTAACGTAACAAAAGTCTTCGTAACGGGTTGTATATAAATAGATATTTCGTCTTAGATCATTAGGAAAAAAAATTTAATTTTCTTTATTCGGTTGCAACCGAATATTGTTCCTTATTCTTCTTGAGCCCAACTCAGACGTTGTCGGGCTTGTAATTTCGTCCCTTCCGAAGACATACTTTCCATCTCTTAATCACTACATACTTTTTTCTTCCTTTTTCATCCATATAGTCATTGCATTACCCTGGGCATTGCCCTCCCACTACGCCACTCAATAGTTCCCTCGATCACGATGGTGAACCAGTTTGAACAGTATAATAGATGACCAACATTACTGCTTCTCCTTTCTGCAACGGTTTTAATCAGAATCCTTCTTTCTTCCACTTCCACTTTAGTACTTCATCGTTAGTCACTTTCTATCCACGGTATTCTTAAGGCCCTCCTCCAGCACAAGATCTGAAGAGATTCGAGGTAGCTCCTTTTCAATTCCCTCAGAATCCAGGTTCTTGAACCATGCTCCAAACGAAACTTTTTATGAATTTCTTCATAGTTTCCAGGGAGACGTTCTTGGATGCCAGAAGAGCTATTTTCTTAAGAAATGCTCTTCCTGCTTGTACAGTTCTACTTTATGCATCACTGGTACATCTTATGTAATACAGCTCTCAAGATACTTAAATGTATCAATTTACACTAGCTTCCTACCGTCTAGAAATACGTCAGTATTCTGTTTTCTACTTCTGGAACAATTGACAACTTTTTTCCATATTCATTTTCATGTCGCGTTTATGTTTTAGGATTTTGTTTATTTGGTGAAGTGCATTCTGTAGTTCTTCCATGTTGTTTCCTAAAAGCGCAATGTCATTTAGAAAACGGATAGTTTTATAGCATTCGCCATTAATTGTATTGTTGTTGGTTTCCATGAACTCCATCGTGTATTCTACATAGAAGCTGAACATTAGTGGGAATAAGTCACAGCCTTGTCCAACACCAAGGCAAACCAACCGAATATAGGTTACGTATTATGTTATACAACGTAGCGTACTGGATAGTAATGGGTTTAAACATAATATAGTAATTTAAAATGGGTTTTGTGTGAATTGAAATGAAACGTGTTAACGCCAATTTGCATTAATGATGAACTATCGTTACTCAAGGTATATTTTATTGAACATCCTACAGATAACTTGCAAGTTCAACAAGAACGCCCATGACACTGAGTACAATAATTTTAAATACTGCTAGCTAATATTTCCTTGGTTTAGTGTTGATTTACTGTTTACTGAAATAATTAAGATTAACTGAAAGTTATTACAATGAATTTTATAATTAGTTGTTGATAAAGGAGAGCGGGCGAGTGTGCTTGTGTGATACAAACAAAAATATCAAATCGATGTTGTGATTTCCTAACGATTCTTCTGATGGATATACCATTGCGCCCATCAGCAGAAAGGAAATAGATTTTAAAAGCACCATAATTTGAAAAAGGAACAAATTAAGTCGTATAAATATGATATACTGTATTTATATTATGGCGAGAACATCTTTTATTGAAATTGGTCGCCAGCAGTAGGATTCTCAGTACCTAAGTCTGGTAGATGATATGTAACATTGTTCTCATCTCATTTAGCGAGTACAGTGATACTGTTACTAGAGTTTCTCGGTTCAATAAACGTACAAGTGCTCGGTGTCGTAACTAGGTGCTGCCTCTAGGGAGAGAATGAGACCTGCTTGAAGGTTGCACACACCTCCGTTTCCTCAGAACAAATTATAAATTCAGGATTCTTTCCATATAATTTTATAAATACAGTTTACAAATTCTTTGCGTCTCAAAGTTTTTGAGTACACAAATGTGAAGTATAAGGGTTGAAAAAGCTTGGAAAACACTAATTAAAAATATTTAATCTTGGTCAATTGTTATTCAAATTAAAGGAAATAAATCTCATGTCATTAGGAATCAATTTCCATTTTTAATAAATCTTGTAAAAATGAGTTTTTCTGAAGACATTTTGAAAACCCGAATTTAAAAGGGTTTTCGTTTGTACTTTAAGGATCTTGTCCTAATTACATTTTAAGCAACTTATACATCGTGTTAAAGAACGTTATTTTTTATGTAAAATCCTGCAATAAAATCTTCTTACGGTTCCGAATTAAGGTCGAGAAACTGCTAGGTTACTTGCGCAAAGACGGCGGTTCAAACCAGAGAGATATTAGACTAGAGGAATCGTGATATAGACAGTACTGTAAAGGAAAGTGTGAACGAAAAAGATGAAGGTAGATTAATATGTTCTGCCTTCTTTTGTGCGTCTAATTACAGCAACTTAATTAATTCGCCTATCCTTGAATGTAATCTTGACGTTAAAAAAAGTTTAAGACTTTGTTCCAAATTATATTATTAAATCCTTTTGTCAGATCGTATACGTATTTTTCGTCTATTTAATATCTTTTTCTATTTGCCTCTTTATGTTATATTTGCTTCTCGCTACCTCTGTTTTGAGGTTAGGTTGGTAACAAGTAAAGTGGAGTGGTATTAGTTTAAATAGTCTCTAAGGTTAGAACATTAGTGGATAATATTAAATAATAATAGACTTATCCGTGTCTTAATATTAAATGGACTAAACTTTACTGTGTGTGCAAGAGAATACGTTTATGAATTAATGTACAATTACTGTTGCAATGTGATTTCTAGATATAACTGGTACCTCCAAAAGCTCGGGCCATTTTAGTGTATGAGAATTCGATTAAATAAAGAAGAAGAGTAAAAATCGAGCTCCGAAAAATTCAGTCGAGAACACTTCAGCACGGCCAGTATGTAACCAGAAAATATGCACATTTACGAATGCAGTGTCCTCCTCAACTGGTGATACGGTTGCCATCAGATTTTACGTTGATAAGGAAAACTGTTCACCAACTGTAAATTTCCTAACTTGCTTCGTCAAAACACAAAATTGCTAACAATACAAGATAGAATGAGATGGTAAAGAAAACGAGTTTCTGGGCCTATTCCTGGCCACACTTCAAAGTCAATAAATACTTTAAAAGAAAACGCTTTACAGAAGTCCATAAATGTAGTGGGTACAGAAATTATAGTAAGAGATCTGCAGCTTTTATTAAAATTAAATTTATTGATTCCTTACAGCACTATTTGCCTAATAATGTGTGATAAAACTGCTGCTTGCTACAGCGAAAGATTTGGCGTTATAATTTAGAGAATGAAAATCCCAAACATGCTATTTTTCCTAGTACAGTATTTGTTTAAAGAAATAGAATTTAGTTGCTCGATTGCCTCGCTGGTAGACTATAGCTCAGCATTTGCTGTTTACGCCACGATGCTAATCAAGTTATTTATAAGATCAGTAAATTGTCTTTAATGCACTGTCCTGGTTCTTATGTTATCGCAACTTTGGTAATGAACGGAATAAATTATTGTCTTATCACTGACAAATTATTAATAAAGACGTTTAAAGTTTGAAATTTAGAAAACCGATTTTTGTAAATATTTTGAATAATGTGTGATTGTAAAAGGCAAGTGGCTAGTGTGTGTGATTGTAACAGAGAGAGAGAGAGAGAGAGAGAAAGAGAGAGAGAGAGAGAGAGAGAGAGAGAGAGAGAGAGAGAGAGAGAGAGAGAGAGAGAGAGAGAGAGAGATAGAGAGAGAGTGAGTGAGTGAGAGTGTGGGGGGGGGACAAAAAGAAGAATGGGTGTTGGAAAGAGGGAAGGGGGTGAGAACGCCTGTGCCTCTATGGAAAACTGGAAAACATGACACTTTTTTTTCCTTTCCGTGCGAATTGAAAAAAAATTGACAGTATGCGTTTGTAGTTATGTGTCTTATCATACAGGAAACAGGAGACAATATCTTGCAAGCAGAGAGATTTTTATAATAAAATATGTATGAATCGGCAGAATTATTAATTATTAATGTGACAGAATTATTAATTTGACAGCTGACATATTTACCACCACTAAAGACCGTCTTGAAAACGTACATAGAATATAGACTTCGTCTTGGATTGCGGTGTTAACGATTTCTGTGTTCATTTCATTAACGATCAATGAAAAATAATATTAAACATAACGAGTTATTGAAGAGAAAATCGTATTTTAAATATACAAATGAGATTTTTATGTTTTTGTTCTTCCGATATACTAGCTCTAAATATAGAATAGTCATATACTGAGGTGCGCTTACTGGGACAGGATGTACAATTGAACCGTTTTATAAGCTTCGATGGTAGGAAAACGGAAAAGAAACGTTAAAATTCATTATCTATGATTTGCACTTTAATCTGTGAAAATCTGTGATTTATACTTACACCTGTTTTGTTCTGATGTTGAGAGGAATATTGCCTATATTAGCAAGAGACGTGCATAAGAACTGTTGTCCTTGTACATAGTATTCACTACAAACGCTTAAAAGCTAATGTGAATTTTTCTTATTTCATATATTCCTACCCAATATATGACGACGTTGTAAACACCCCCCCCCCCACAGCTATATTTTTTTATATAGTACAAACTTACAACAAAGTTTTGGCGTGAGGGATTAACATGCCAACTCAGAAATACAGTACCTAAGGAATTCACTGAAACACTGGAATCGTATACAGCAGGAAGAATGTCTGGTTGGTCAGCAGAAGTTGAGACAATTACATCTGTCCGGACATCGTATTTAGTGACGTTTGCACGAAGAATCATTCTTATGACTTTAACCAGCAAATTTATGACCAGCAAATTTATAATTATGACTTTAAGCAGTCACATTTGCACGAATGCCAAACGATGAGATTTAGAAAAAAAACCTGTTAAGTGGCTAGCCCGTCTAGGTAAGCTCAATAATATGTTTCTTTATATTGACTAATAATTAATAAAAAAATAATAAAAAACGAAACAATTCATGTATTTGCGGCTCGTGTATTGGACAAACAATGAAGTCATCTAGTCTAAAGTGTTTCCTCTGGTACGTAATAATTGTCCATACTCCTTTCACGCGCACGTACGGTCCACACTAAGCGACTTTACTACCGATAACTGTCCAAAACTAATGAAGTGGTGGTGTTTTTGTTTCGTGTTGATCAGCGTTGGCCTACTGTATTTGTCCACCCAGAGGCGGATTTATGCATAGGCAAAGTAGGCAACTGCCTACGGGCGTCAAAATTTGAGGGGGCACAATTTTGTAAATGTAAAATTTGATGGCCGTTATGTTGTTTTTATACCTAAGGGTTGTTTCAAATGCCACTCCATTTCGTCCCAATATGATAAGAAACTTTTAAAAATATATATTGTTTAGTAACTAGGCTTATTACATAAAGACAATAGTTAGTCATTTACTTCTGATCAGTATATGCAGTACATCTTTTTTTCATAATTACATTTACATGCATTGTGTATGTAATACTTCCATTATATTAATTAATTATTCAACTATTAATTCGTTTACATTCAAATTTCGAATATCCTTAAACGACTCTGTAATTTGACTTCAGTGAATTCAGTAGGCTAGATACCACTACTTTTGGCTAACAGTCATAGACTGTGAGCGTAGCATAATTTCGTACTCAACCCTGACCGTCACCGCGTAAATTTTTGGCGTGGTGTGTACTTGTGTGTAAAGTGCATATCGATGATTACTTTTTCTTTACCATACTGATTACTTTCCTAGCATCATACTGTATGTGTGTCTGTCGTTCATGTTCATCTATCAGACTGATCTTAGAATAGGTAAAAGTTTTATAACTTAATTTGAATTAAAATTTAAGACGCAAACAAAGTGCCTCCCTTTATTATATCAGTGTAGATATTGAAGAATTTTAAAAATATTACAAACAGTGTTTTTAGTGTGAATCTTCAGAAAATGGCTGACGGAAGAAAGTAACTAAGTGGCAGACAATACTTAAAATTGAAAAAAGGAAAAGAAGATAAAGTGGAAACAATTATAAGTGTAACCCTTAAAATTGATAGTTTATTCAAGTCATGTAGTGTTGGTGATTCGCAACCGCAAGCACGTGGAAGTTCTGATTTGAAGTTTAGTGATGTTCGGTACTACTAGTGTCAATAGTGCTAGTGAAAAAACTACTGAAAGCGATCATCGAGAGATTTTAGTTGTGGGCAATCCAGATCAAATTGAGGAATTTAGATCTGCCCATGCAATACCGAATTGTGGGTTGGTTCCAGAAATCGAGGCAGCCTAATATATTTAAGGAATCGAGACATTCTAGTGATACCGACAATAACTGTGTTAGTAGTGAAGGTCACACCGACTACTCTGAATTTACTGTTCACAGTGTTTGCCAGTCCGTTGTGGAGGAAACTTCATTTCTGAAGACCCAGTTCACGTCAAAAATCATGCAATAAGCCTATCATCAAATCAGGTAGGGAAGGTGTTAGATTCTGACCCTATTAATTGGTAAGTGAACGAGAGCACGAGCAATTATGTAGCAAAGTTTGTACTTAAACAGAACACTAGTGCGGACTTTAAAAAATCAAAGAGGGAATATAATGGTGGCACAGTTAGATACCTTACCTCAAATATGTATTAGCGTGAAACATGCTAACGGTGAAACATTACCTCGAACTACTTTATTCTGAAAGCACTGGTTGTGTCTGTTGTGGTGTCTGTTTACTGTTTTAAAGTCAAACAGCTCTAGGGACAAAGCTTTTCGCAGGAGGGTTTAATGACTGGAATAACGGTTTTCTAAACTTAAAGAGCAAGAAAATTCTATAAACCATAGGAACAGTTGACACACTTAATGAAAGAGGGCGTTTAACATTCCGCATAGAAAAATGTAACGGAAAATTCGATCAATTTATAATTTTAATAAATAAACTATGCTGAAAATAGAAAGAAGGGTGTGTTTTAGAAAGCAGGGAGGCATTTAGACGCTAGCAAGCGAGGCGGCAATAAGTGAAAAGAGAATTACTTGCTAAAAGCTCGATAATGCATGTACTGTATGTTAAGGCACGATTTGGGACACTACTGTCATAAACTGTATTATGTTTCAGATAGTAAGGGTGTTTACCAAACGTTGTAAAACCTAAGTGCATATAACAATAGCTGTCGTGGGAAAGCGATCTTGTTGTGCGAGAGAGATAGCGATAGACGCTAGTTTCTGTAAACACGTGTACACGGAAAAACGTTGGGCGAATCAGAAAAAGCGTCATACGTTGCGCGGGAAGTTTAGTTAAGCAGATTGGCTGAATTTATATTTCGCGGTAGTTTGTACCTATAGGAACGTTTTGTTGTAGTTCGTAAGTAAGGGAAACTTGAGGCATGTATTGTATATATTGTGAACTTAGAGGGAAATAAGGGCAGTCTTCTTAATATCGGCGGAATTATACGAAGAGACTCGTGTACGTTGTTTTATATATATATATATATATATATATATATATATATATATTAATAATTAACAGAAAGAATCAGTAAATTTCTCAGAAATAACAAAGTACGGGAACGCGATAATTATCAATATTAAAGTTATAAAGCAAGTTTCATAAATCATAATAAGTTAAAGAGTGTATAATCGAAGTTATAATAAACAATAATAAATAATAAATACATACGAAGTTCTGTTAATTCTATACGTGGCGGTAAATCGCGGAAGGATGCGTAGGAGTTCGAAAGAAAGTTACGACGGTATCAATTAGTCGGGCCAAACGCGACGTGAAGTGAGTTAAATGCACTTAAGTTATATTCTGTCATCTTTGTGTCCAGTGTGTCATTATACAACATATTTATAGGTATAATCCATATGTTAGTGTAGTGCACTTGTGATAAAGTGAATTGTGCAGTTTTAACAAGGATCAACACGACGACGGCTGCTGACGAATCACCGATCTACAATAGCTTCAGGACCACGCACTTTGGAAGGATTTATGCAAGTAAAGAATAATGAACAGTTAATTCTATGTTTTTTTTATAAATAAACTTATGTTGTAGTCAACATAGTGACTCAATCTGTCATAAAGGACTCACTGCTAGTTAATCATATTCAATTTGTTCCATAAACAATTCAATTCATATAAGAAAATTTTAATTTTGTAATGTATAAATACAAATTGTTCATTAAAGTGATTAATATACTTTAATTTGTGTTTATTATTATTGGCGCCCTGAGGTAAATCAAGAGTCGGTACACTGGAATAAGTACCATAAACTATTATATAAATTATTATATATCATATTTGCTCAAGACAGTTTGTGATCTTATTTTTCACATGCTCATAGGCCAACATTATTTTCAAATC
The DNA here is from genome assembly GCA_034769895.1 of Magicicada septendecula. Taxonomy (NCBI): domain Eukaryota; kingdom Metazoa; phylum Arthropoda; class Insecta; order Hemiptera; family Cicadidae; genus Magicicada; species Magicicada septendecula. The sequence continues at coordinate 162,160,751 of CM068376.1, read as the reverse complement.
AATAATTTTAACTCTTTTACAAAGGCCTAGGAAGAAGAGTATTACACAAAGAGTTGGGAGAATAGTTGGAAGCGGAAGCTAATTATTAGAAGAACGTTCTTCATCCTGTTGTCGTTGTAGTGAAAGCATTGCCATCACGCGGCATATCATTGTGTGGCTACGAAGAAAAGTTTGGAAGTAGTCGCAGTGTCAACTATATGATGTTACTAGAAGCCATAGCAGAGTTTGATACGTACCTTGCTTCTCATATAAACACGTTTGGGCACCATGGGAGTGTTAAAACTTCTTATTTATCATCAACGATTGCTGAAGAATTTTTATCGTAGCTAAGCCAATTACAGACGAAGTTATTTCTGAAATTAAAAAGCTAAGTACTTTTCACTAATTGTTGATTCTACACCTTTTACATACAGACCAACTGGCTATAGTTATCAGGTATATTAAAGAAGATGGTTTACCTGTTGAGAGGTTTCTGACATTTCTTCCCAGTACAGGGCACAAAGCAGTAGAAATGTTTTATGCTGCTTGTAAAGTCCTTAACTCTCATGACTTGAACATTAAAAATTGTCGGAGACAGTCGTATGACAATGGAGTATCATGTCTGTAGTATACTCAGGTCTCCAAACCATAATCAAAGAAATGAATAATCACGCTGAGTTTATTCCTTGTTCATTCACTTACTCACTTGTTTGTTGTTTGTTCTGTTCACTTACTCTCTTGTTTGTTGTTTGTTCTGCTCACTTACTCAGTCTTGTGAGAACATGTGTAGCTGAATGTTGTAATGTGCGCTGTAATTTTTTCTTTTTTATTGCAAGAATTGTACAACTTTTTTAGTTCGTCTACCAGCCGGTAGGAAATACTTCAAAACCCAGTGTCTGTCACCGATGAACCAGAACTTCAACTTCAACGTTCTACACTGAAGAACATCACCTCTACACGATGGTCTGCATGAGATGACGCTTGCCAAGCACTGTGAAATGACTGGAAAAGTATTCTTCATACTTTGCAATCAATTGAACAAAATACAACGCAGAAACCTGTCACTCACGCCGAGGCAAGGGGTCTAGTTACAAAAATGGACAGCCTAGAAACTGCCTTCATATCAGAATTATCGGGTTTCATACTTCAAAGACTCAACGACACAAATAAGAAATTACAAAGAACTGACATTGACCTGAGATACGTGGTACATTTGTAAGACTCATTGATCAAACTCCTCGAGTCAACACGTAATCACTAAGATTACTTTGAAAAAAAGGATCAGAAACTATAAACAATTATGGCATACAAAGAGGACAAGCGTCGGGTCAAGAGAAAAAAGCACGATGATGAACCACGTGGAAGGAGTAATGCTGAAGAAGAAGTGGTTTTTAGTCCACAAGAAAACCTACGAGTAAATGTATTCATCATTATTATCGACAATCTAAAGTCTGAATTGAAAAACGGAGGAATGCATATGTTGAAATAAACAAAACGTCAAGGTTGTAAGTGAAATTGACGAATGAAATCATGACAACTTGAGGAAAGCAGGAGAACCCCATAAAACACTATCCTGATGATTTAGAGGAATTGTTCTGCGACGAAGGTTTACATTTTAAATGTTACCTACAAACAGTCACGTTAGATTATTCTGACCCCGAGAAAGACAGGAAGAGGATGACAAGGAAAAGGTCAACAGATTCAATTGCTCAACTCCTATGCCAATTGAGCTTCGACCTGCCGAGGAGGGAAATAGAGGTCTACACCTGTGAAGCTCTTCCGCCTAATTCGAAAGGATGGGCTTCAGTCTGTCTATCCCAACGTGGGCATTGCTCTCCGGATGTGTGTTTGTAAAACGTTTACGTTTTTACCCACAAAAAACTTATATTTTGATGTTTTTTGTTTTGGATAAAGTTTTTGTAATATTTTTTAAGCAGCATAAAAGTTTTTTACCTGCAGACCTTATTAAAATTACGACTATAAAATATAAACTTTAAAAAAATTATATTTTTATTATTAAAAATATATTATGATATTGGCGAATCCAAGCATTATTCTGAATGTTTTTCAAGATTTAATAAGATTTGTAATATTTTAAAAAAATTTATTTTTTTAATAGTTATATTTAAAGGATTATTATAAATTTAAAAACATTTATAAATTAGTGAATCATTAGCAAAACATTATAAATCATTTATTTAACGTTTGATGTGATTTGTGTTAGATAAAATAGTAGGTCTAATTTTTTATATAATCCTAAGTTGTAAAACTTAAAATTCGGTTAAATAAATACATTGTACTTTGTAATTTTCTTATTACTGTTAAACTAAACTAGCCGTAATATTAAATTTATGTTTTAAAGACTTTAACTACTTATTATCAGTTAATTTATAAAGCAACTAGTTATTTCATGGAATAACTAGGTAAAGTTTGAAATAGTGTATTTATTTGACACTTTACCTAACATTGTCAGGTAATTCATGAAATACCTAGTTATTTTATGAAATAACTGAATTATACACTTTAACGGTAACATATACATTTAGATTTCCCCACATGTTTGAGGTAATAGTTTGATTTCTATGAGACTGTGCGGAAACAAGTTATATCAACAAAATACGGGGTTTACAGAATAAAGTTCTGAGCTTATTTTACTTGGTATTTACAATCTGCTTGTAAGAAACTACATGTAAATTTTCTGAAAGTAAACACAATATGAAGCGAGGAGCCATTCAGTGTTGGCACTACCACAAATAACAATAATGTGTGATATTGAACTTATTGTTTGATAATGTGTGAATTGTGAAGTTATTTGTTCAGGGTTGAAGGACACTACTCCAGTTTTCTTAAGTCTTTAGTTGAATCGTGTAAACAGATGGTAGTTTTATTTTGATGTGAATAGAGTAGCTACAATAGTTGCTTGTTAATCTGTCAGTTTCATCTTCCAGGTTGGGATTACTGTACTGTATTATAACGATAGTCTTATTTTTAGAATATTTTATTGCAAACTCTGGAACTTATTTCTTTGTGTTGGATGGTAGAGCGTAACTCACAGCTGAACTCTGTACGATCAGGTAGATTCGAATTTGGTTGCATGTATTTTGTTCTTGACGGACAACCTATATGTTCTTCCTTCTTGGAATAAAAGAAGCAATAAGTCTGAATTAACTAGTAGAGTAATTACTACTTCTTGTTAATCTGGGATTTTCCTGTTATAATGTGACATTTCCAAGTAGGTTGTTTTGTTTAAAATTAGACCCAGATACTTGATATCAGTTTTTCACTGGGAAGAGAATGCCTTTTTATTTTCGTTCAAACCTCTTTCGGGTACTGCGTAGGCTTAACTTGCGTTGATCTTCTTTGGAAGATTTTTCTTCGCCTTATGCGACATCACTGTTTTAACTAGACATAAATAATTTTTATGACTGGTCACCATAAGGTTCTGGTCAGAAGTACCGTATCGTCAGCAAAAGTACTTACAAGCAAATGTAAATTGCTTTAAACTTAATCCATTTATCAAAAGGTACTTCTAATTATTTAACTATCGGAACTTAAATTGCTGGGGAAGGAAATGTCGATAGGATCATCATGATGCATTTTGAGACGATTCTGTGCAATATATGGGGGACGTTCATGATTATGTAGTTGAAGTTATCGGTGAAGGGTAAATATATTTCTATTCACGTCCTGAAAATAATCAGAGAATTTATTTGAATAATTTATGGACTACCTTTTTACCATCGTGATGGTTTAGAAGTCAAAACCTAACCAAGGGGTTAAGCCTTGTATGACGTAGGGATCAAAGCCTCGTTTTACTTAAACCTATTAAGATTTTAAATTAATTAAAAATTTATTTTGATCGGGTAAATCTGACAAAATAAACTAAATTTGTAGAAATCATTTAAGAAATGAAATTTTCTGTTCGAGGCAATTACGGTGCGCATATTGAAGAACGGGGAGCTCTGAAGTGTCGCGCTCGGTCTGTTTTGGACTACTGTCTTAGAATAAAAGCGGTTTTGCTCGGTTTCACGCGGACAATCATCGTATGATTCTAATGAATAATACAATAACTAATGTCGGAACGGTAACACAACCATTTAAGATACGAACAGACATCTAAGATAAAAATAACCATCTAAATCTAATTTTCAGCTGTATTGACAAAAGCAAGAGGTAAGGTGTTATTTAAACATTTTATTTGCCTCCAGAAGCGGTTAAGACTATAAAATAGGTTTATTACCTTCTGTCGCGCTTCTTAAAATCCAAAATAGGATGACTCGAGTTTCGACACCTATGGTGTCATCATCAGATCCATTATGAATAAAGTTAAAACTTCATTTATCGATGTATATTCATCTCGTCAAATAATAAAAAACAACACATACATAGTACAAAAATAATAAATAATTAACACGTATTAAAAACGAAATAACAACGAATGAAAAATAACACAAGCGGCCGCTACGAACCTATACAGGAACGCGTTACACGGTAAAACTAATCGATATCGATTTGACCTTCGATCAACTTTATCGATCTGACACAGCTAATTTCTCTTTCATACCATTGATTCTATTGAATAAGATATTATTTTTATGTATTGACTTTTCGTTTAGGATATGATCGTAATTCTCTTTAGTGGCTTTATATATTTCAAAATGTTCGAGAGTGTCCAGTTTAAGTGATTTCTTGCATTTATGTAATATGTCCAAACTCTCACTAATACTTTTTATGTTGTGATCATGTAAGCTTAAATTTTCAGCAATATTGTACTGTATATTGCAATAGAGTATGGCGAAATGTTACATCATACCTTAAAAAACCAATTAAAAAAAAATATTGTATTGGCTTCAAGAGCAAATAATAAGCTCGAGAACAAACTTAAATTTAAAAACAAAAGTATATTTTTCGACGAATATGACAGTACAGGTGTATATAGGCTCAATTGTTCAGATTGTTCACAATTCTACATAGGACAAACGGGTCGTTCGTTCAAATTGCGTTATAGAGAACACATCCCAAGCTCTAAGTCAAATATAGGAAGATCTACATTTGCTGAACATTTAAGCTTACATGATCACAACATAAAAAGTATTAGTGAGAGTTTGGACATATTACATAAATGCAATAAATCACTTAAACTGGACACTCTCGAACGTTTTGAAATATATAAAGTCACTAAAGAGAATTACGATCATATCCTAAACGAAAAGTCAATACATAAAAATATTATCTTATTCAATAGAATCAATGATATGAACGAGAAATTAGCTGTGTCAGATCGATAAAGTTGATCGAAGGTCAAATCGATATCGATTAGTTTTACCGTGTAACGCGTTCCTGTACAGGTTCGTAGCGGCCGCTTGTGTTATTTTTCATTCGTTGTTATTTCGTTTTTAATATGTGTTAATTATTTATTATTTTTGTACTATGTATGTGTTGTTTCTATTATTTGACGAGATGAATATGCATAGATAAATGAAGTTTTAACTTTATTCATAATGGATCTGATGATGACACCATAGGTGTCGAAACTCGAGTCATCCTATATTGGATTTTAAGAAGCGCGACAGAAGGTAATAAACCTATTTTATAGTAAGGTGTTATGTCACAGACAAATATAATTTGAAAAAGGTCGTATAAGATGGAAGGCGCAGAGAATGAGACCCAAAGGAAGGTCAAAAAACCTCAAGTTGAAGGTTGTGGAAGTGACAGGATAGAAGTATAGGGTGAGAGACAAGAAGGAATGAAGTGAAAACATGCGAACCAGTGAATGAAAGGGAATTCGACAAGCATTTGATAAAATTAAATAATTTTGAGATGTTCTAACATAATTTTTAAATAATATTCTAATTGTCTTGTTGATTCATCCTCTTCGTTCACTTTTTTAAATATTATTATATATATAAACTTTCACATATGAACTTACTTTGGTTATCACTTCCCCAAACGTTTCAAGGTGATGTGCCTCTTCCTCAGTGGGAGTAAATACTGAATGTCATTTTACAGAATAACGGTTATGGACTATAGGTGTGTGTGGTGGGGGTTGATGGTGGGAGGGAATTGGCGCTGAGGTTCAAATTGTGTGTTTGGATCAGTGTATCGAATAGTGTATGTGATCTATAATGTAATTGTTCATTTAATATGTTGTTTGGTTGTAGTGCGTGATATCTGTATATTTCGAATTGTTCAGCTGTGTTTAGTTTTCTACTTTTAGGTAAGTAGTGTAATATTTCCATGTTGTGTTCTATGTTTGTGTAACTGTGGTTTTCGTTTTGTAAATGTGTGGCATACGTGGAATGTATGTAATTTGTGGTAAGGGCTTTTAAATGTTCTGAAAATCTGGAGGAAAAAGATCTTTCCGTCTGGCCGATGTAGAATTGGTGACAATCATTACAATTTAATTTATAAACCGTTGTTTTGTTGTATGTGTCTGTGTCTTTGTTAGTATTATTTATGTGTTTCCTAATGGTGTTGTTGGTTCTGTAGGCTACTTTATAATTGTGTTTCCTAAATGAGTTAGCAATTTTGTGTGTATTGGAATTGTAGTATGTAAGTGTTATGTATTTACTGGGTTGTGTGCTGTTGGTCTGATGTGTTTTACTTTTTGTGCTTAGGATGCGTTTTTGTATTTTATTTACCAAATCGGGGTTGTATCCATTTTTGACTGCTATATATTTGATTGTGTTTCATTCTTCTTGGTAGTCATGTGTGTTTAAGGGTATTGAAGTGAGCCTATGGAGCATGCAGTTGAATGCTGCATGTTTGTGTTGAGTTGGGTGGTTGGATGAGTTATGTATGACCATGTCTGATGTGGTGGGTTTCCTGTATATTTTGTATGTGTGTGTGTTGTTTGTTTTGGTGATTGTGAGGTCTAAGAAGTTTATGCTATTGTTTAGTTCTATTTCAAGTGTGAATTTTAATTTATGGTGTATAGTGTTAATGTATTTGTGGAAATTTTCTATTTGTGTTTTGTTGCCGTTGTAGAGGAGTAAAATGTCATCAACATACCTGTGCCAATATATTATTTTATCGGTGTATTTGTTATTGTGCAGTACGTGTTCCTGTTCTATGGTGTGTACAAATATTTCGGCTAGTATACCTGATATAGGGGAGCCCATGGGTAGTCCATCTGTTTGTGTGTAAAACATGTTATTGTGTGTGAAATAATTTTGATCAGTGATGATTTTAGTTAGATGGATGATCTCTTTTATGTGTGTTTCAGGTGTGTTGTTTAATTTTAGTAATTGTTCTAATGTAGTTATAGTTTCTTTTATGGGAACATTGGTGTATAGGTTTGTTATGTCAAATGAAGCTAGTGTGGAATTGTGTGGAATGTGGACATGTTGAGTTTTATTCACTAGATCTGAATTATTTTTGACGGTGGTATTGTTTGTTAAATTTATGCTATTCCTGATTAATTTATCTAAGTGTCTAGCTATTTTGTGTGCAGGTGCTTGTGTGTTGTTTATAAGTGGCCTGATGGGAATATTTGGTTTGTGTAATTTCGGTAGTGCATTTAGTGTAGGGGCATTTGGTTTAATTTGTTTAAGATATTTGATGCTGTCAGGTGATACTATGTGTTTTGTGTTATTTAAGGTTTTGTTTATTTGTTTGTGATAATTTGGGGTGGGGTCTTTATTTAATTTAGTGATGTTGTTTTCATTAAAAAATGTTTCGATTTTGTTGTTTAAAGCTTGTTTTTCTATTATGACATTTATATTACCTTTGTCTGCTTTGAGTATGGTTAGGTTGTGCTCTTGTAATTTACGTTTTATGTTTTTTAATGTTTGGAATTCGTTATTGTGTTGTTTTTGTTCGTATTGCTGTGTGTGTTGTAATTTGCGTTTGATATCATGGCGTATGGTGTCTTGGTCTTTGTTATGCATGTGTTGTATGGCTGTTTCAGCGTCTAGGACTATGTCACGTGTATGTCTTTTATTATTGTTGTTATTGGTTGGATTGATGCCTAAATTGTGTTTGAGACCTTTATCTAATAGGAAGAGGCACATCACCTTGAAACGTTTGGGGAAGTGATAACCAAAGTAAGTTCATATGTGAAAGTTTATATATATAATAATAATATTCTATATTGTAGAATATAAAAGGGTGTGCTTTTTATTATAATTTAACTAGTTTTAAAATCTTTTCATGTAGATTGTAGCATGTTGTTAGTACTCCGATGATTTTTTGCGAACCTTCTTCTTCTTCCATCTTGGAATTCTCGTACCACGTGTTGCCAAGATTATCACGTGTTCACACCAAAGTTGCTGACATGATTTCCTATAGAATGTACTGTGAGTATTCAGTTAACTTTCATGGAAATTGTTTGTCTTTTTTCAGTGCAGTATAAAATTTCATTAGAACAGGTGTCTGCTATTTAATGTCAGACACTTTCACATTTTCTTTGTTTTGAAATTTCTTACTGTCTTACAAACGAACGTGCACGATAGACAAGTACCAGTGTATGAGTAGACTACTAACGCGCATTGCATGGCACGGCGGCTATCAAGAAGAGTCGTGACATCGTGCTTAGTTACGCGCCACGTGCTAGAATGAAGCGTTTTTAGGTTGTGTGCAGTTAGCTGTGATTTGTGTGGACCGTTTACTGTTATCGTGAATGACTCGGCATCTTTTTCTCTCTGTTCACTTTCTTTCCATATGTACATAAGCATATAGAAACTACCATTGTTTATGTAGGGTAAAAATGAAAGACTATTCTAATAAAAACATGAAGAAGGGTGGCTGCAAAGAGGTCGTAGAATAACAACACCTACTAATTAACAACCTGACTGCTCTGTTGATTTTGTTAAGAAAAATTAACTTGTTAGGAGGAAACTTTAGAAGAGAAATTAACAAGTTAAAATACTCAACGAAGTCAGGAAGTTTATTTGATACCGTATGCACCAAGTTAAGTTTTTCTTTTTCGAAGAGCACTGAAGCTTCTTTCTGCTTTACAACTAGATGCTAGGCACACAAGCAAAAGGAGAACCAAACTTTCTACATTTCTGAAAAGATATCTGACTTCTTTAATCATCAATATCAAGGCTATCTTTGCATTATTAAACATGTCATCTCGTACCTTTGTAGAAACTATTTCTACTTTAAACAATGATGCATCAATTTCTGTATAAGAGGGTAATGCTTCACATCCTTCCTTTTGGAAAAGGCTGTTTTATAGTATAACCTGTTCCTTAACACCAAGCTGATTGAGAATTCGATTTTGAAGCCCTGCGACAGCTGTGTCTGTTTCTTCAAAATACTCTTTTTATAGTATTATTTACATGACTAACAATATACACGTAGGTCATTTGTTCCACCAATTCTTTTTGGTACTTTCTTTTGTCTTTTGTACTTTTTTATACCCAATTTTTGGTACTTTTTTTTTCAGCTCTTCCAAATCATGCTCAGAAATCTTATCAATGCATACTTTAAATACAGATGAAAACTTTTCATTCGTCCTCAGTGCATTTGATCCATCTATGAAGTGTTCAACTGGTTTATAAAGTCCAGCCACAGTTCTGTTATTTCCCTGGAAGCACTTTTTTATAATTTCCCGAAGTTCAGTTAGATCTCGTCTCATGATCAAACCAAAGTACAAATACACAAAGTAGATCGCTAGCTCCGCCATATCCTTGTTCTGTTAGTCCAGTCAGCGTTTTAATTACCAATTTATATCTTTTTTAATATCCATGTTTAATCTGGTATCCAAGTCACTTTATCGAAATAATAAATTAATTTACCTTCAATAATCCGCCTTGTGACTTCTTATAAATCTCTTCTATTACGCGTTTCGGAGACTATGCTCCATCTTCAGATAGTAAAATAAAAAATAAAACTATATCACTCTTACGAGATCGTTACATAATAAAAATGTCAATTTGCATATGAACTGTACGCTATGTTGGGTGCGCGCCTATTCAAGTTCAATCTGCTACTGAGCGGTTATTTTATCGTAGTCTTAGCGAGCAGACTCAAGGCGGTATCGTACAAGCGGTTGGATCCAAAGTTCAGTTGGTCATTTAATACGAAATCGCGACTGCTTAGGTTTGCGTATGCCCCATAAATTTAAAACTCCTCCAAGGCATTCATGAAACGGACCTTCTTACATACATGCAACGGTATTAAGTTGGAATTAAAGTCTGTGTAATTATGATTGTGTGAAGTCAGGTGTCGGGCGTAATTAGATTTGATGCTGTTATCATTTCTTACTTTCTTGGGTATATGTTCCCGAAAACGTCTGAGGAAACGTTTATCCCCGTCTGTCCAATATAGAAGCAATTGCAATCATTGCATATTAACTTATATATACCCGTTTTTACTTCCATGTTCTTTAAGGAAATGGAAGTGAGGTGATGGCAAAAAAAAAAATCGTGTTCGAGATTATTGCAGATTCTGATTGTACTACACTCAAAACATGAAAAAAAGTCATTTTTCGAAAAGTGTCTGTGTGTCTATCTGTGTGTGTGTCTGTCCGTAAATTTTTTCTATGGCAAACGATAACAGCCGCAAATTCAAACAGAATCAAATAATGTTTTGCATACAGGCCTGAATTGTAGAGTTCTCAAGACGTTTTGTTTTTGGTGAAGATCAGTTAAGGGAAAGGGGTAGTTTACCAGCAACTTTTTATGTTTTAACAAGGGTATTTTCTATGGCAAACGATAACTGCCGCAAATTCAAACATAATGAAATAATTTTTTGCATGCAACTCTGAATTGTAGAGTTCTCAAGACTTTTTGTTTTTGGTAAAGGTCGGTTAAGGGAAAGGGGTAGTTTACCTGCAACGTTTCTTGTTTTAACAAGAGTATTTTCTATGGCAAACGATAACAGCCGCAAATTCAAACAGAAACAAATAATTTTTTGCATACAGCCCTGAATTGTAGAGTTCTGAAGACCTGTTGATTTTGTTAAAGATCGGTTAAGGGAAAGGGGTAGTTTACCTGCAACATATTATGTTTTAACAAGGATAATTTTTTTATGACGAACGATAACTGCCGCACATTCAAACAGAATCAAATAATGTTTTGCATGCGTCCCTGAATTGTAGAGGACTGAAGGCCTATTGATTTTGGTGAAGATCGGGTAAGAGAAAGGGGTAGTTTACCTGCCACGTTTTATGTTTTAACAAGAGTAAAGTAGGTAATTAATTTTGATGAATAAAGTATCCTGATAAGAAGCTCATAATAATCCACTGTAGAAACGTAGATGAAATATCTATAAATGAAGAGGTTAGGTGAACGGGGTGGGGGTAATGTTCTATTAATGAAAATTATAGTCGAAGGGGGAGGGAATAATTTTTTATATGTGTAGGCCCTACTACGTTATCGGCAACAAAGAAGTAGATCTTTGTTAAAATTCCTTCCCGGGTTGTTTAGCCGTAGTCCAATGTTTTCTGCAAAGCCAGACTTTTCGACAGTGCCATCGACTGCCATCAACAGTGGAAAATCGAGTGCGATAACGTGAGGTGGTATACGTTAGTGACCACAGTACTGTGGTTAAGGCTGAAGCAGTAAGTGGAAAGAAGTAGTTTCTATGGAATCATTTCATTTCGAAAATGATTTTAAATATAAATCTTAGAACATGGAAGTCATGTATGGTTCTCCATACCGATATTTTCTTCTGGAGGTGTGTGTTTTTCGGTCTGAGAATGCTTAGTAACTTATTGTTAGTTCTGAATGAAATAGTAAAACCATTATTATTCAATACAGAGAACAAAATCTTAGGCATAAAGCTTGTATAATTAATGGATATAAAATTTTTTGTTGTGTTACTGTTTATTCGGGGTTTAAGTTTGCTTTTTTCGTGGTTTTTCAGTAGTTTGTCAATGGTCAAACTATTATAACCATTGGCAACCGCGATGTATTTTATGGTATTCAGCTCATCACGAAAGTCATTATCATCTAGGGGGATTGTCAATAATCTGTGAATAAAACTATTGTATGCCGCCATTTTTTGTCTTACCAGTGGAACCCTCGACTACATTCTCATGGATATGCATAAACACAGATTTTGCTTTAGTGTTTGAAAACAAAATTCCTAACTGACGGGCTCATTCCATTGAATTGTTTGCTGTTCTCGATGCTTCACAACTTCCTTTCATGGATAATTACAGCAATGAGGTCCACAGTATGCATAATCAGCCAAAGGCTGCTTCTGGATTATGATGATCTGTTTGCCTTTATTGATGCCACTCATATTCTCAGCTCTGTCATGGGTATTTACATGAAGATTTACCAATGTGAATTGCATTCTAAAGAGATAATCACAATCGAATGTTACTATATGAGCCACAAGTTACGCCAGTTTTTATAGGAACCCATAAAACTTTCTTGAGTTTCTAGCTCATCTTTTGAGATATCTTGTACACAAGTCACCATTACCACACTGAATACCATCACAAATCACTAAATAAATAAAATTATTTATTAGCTTGAGCTTTTTAGTAAAATTAGCGACTATTTTATTTCCTATTATCTGGATGATTTCATTTTGTAGCGCAGGGTGTGTGAAAATATTCTAAAGAACATGTATACAGAAAAACGTGTAGCCTACCTTTTGATGATAAGTGCTCACACGAAATCGGTACAAACGTTTTAAAGAACCATGTTTTAAAAATGTCTTTGTCCATCCATGCACCTTTTTAATGATAATAAAGGACAAAAACTTGTGTCAATTGCATGAAAACATCGCAGCTTTTTTTGCTTTCCCTACAACTGCCAATCTTAATTTATGCGTGCCGGCAGCGTTAGCAGCGCATAAAGTCATTCTATCTTTGCTGATTTTGTGTCCAGGAACGCTTTTTTTCATTTCGACGGCTAGAGATTTTGATGGTAGGCGACGATGATTAAGATCAGATTCGTTCAGCATTGTACATTTTGTTTTAGATGTCAAGAGGTTTTCACTCACAAAAACCTGAAACGTTTTTCTAAATTTAGTCGTGATGGTTAAAAACGCTGTAGAGAGCCCGAGCTGCCATTAAAATTCACACCAAACCCGACTGCATCGTTAAAAAATTTCCTTTTGAACAAGCATGGCTCCAGATATAGGAACGCCTTGTGCTCGCTTTTGGTTGAACTATAAAGGCTCCCCCACACAGAGGCGATATGCAAGTCGGGACGATATCTTATTACATTGCGGTAAATGAAGGCAACCACACACGGGCGGGGTACCGAAGAGCGCGATATTTTACTTCCAGGTGATGGCGAAAAAAATCGTATTCGAGATAAGGGCTGATTCTGATTGTACTACCCTCAAAACATGAAGAAAAGTCATTTTCCGAAAAGTGTCTTTGTGTGAGTGTCTGTCTGTCTGTGTAGAATTTTTTCTATGGCGAACGATAACTGCCGCAAATTCAAACAGAATCAAATAATTTTTTGTATGTGTGCCTGAGTTGTAGAGAACTCAAGGCCTATTGATTTTGGTGAAGATCGGATAAGGGGAAGGATTAGTTTACCAGCAACGTTTTAAGTTTTAACGAGAGTAAAGTCCTTAATTTTGATAAATAAAGCATCCTGAAAAGAAGGTCATAATAATCCACTGTAGAAAGGTAGATGAAATATCTGTAAATGAAAAAGGTAGTTGAAGGGGAGGGGTAATTTTCTATAAATGAAAATGATAGTCGAAGGGGGATGGAATAATTTTTTATATGTGTACTACGTTATTGGCAACAAAGAAGTAGTTTGTTGTTACGGTTCTTTCCCGGGCTGTTTGATCGTGGTCTAATGTTTTCTGCGAAACCAGACGTTTCGGCAATGCCATCGACTGCCATCATCAGTGAAAATCGAGTGCGCTAAATTGAGGTGGTATACGTTAGTGACCACAGTACTGTGGGTAATGCTAAAGAAAGAAGTAGTTTCTTCGGAAATATTCCATTTCGAAAGTGATTTTAAATATACATCTTAGAACATGGAAATCATGTACGGTCCTCCATACCGATATTTTTTACTCGGTATATCGCTTCGGTATTTCGGTCTACCGAGCGAGGTCGTTAAACGTTTCGGTATACCGCGCGGTAGGTAGCATGGATTCTTCTTTTTAGGACAAAGTTCTACTTTTGTCAGTCACTCTTGACAAAAAGGAAATGAACCCGAGGGAGTACTTAACTTGGACTAACTTGGTACATCTTTTGTTGTCTATAGAACAATAAATTTTACAATTTAATAAATACTTTTAAGTAAATGAAGATTTTACAATGTAATTATAAGTTCCATTTGGCTCATGTTAATAGACAGTGTTCCAAGTTTAAATATATATATTTAGACCATTTGGAAGATTGAACGTAAAAATGTCGGAAGTTTACTGAAAATTTCAGAAGTTGTTTTGATAAATAACAAAGAACTGTAATAGCTTAATCAAATAAGTAAGTTAATATATGCATGGTCCCCCACATCTTTCCTGGGGCCCCTATGCCAGACCACCTTCCGGGCCTCCCCCCTCCGCCGTTCAAAAACCCATCTTATTTTAAAGCCTTTTTCTTATTAGACAAGCATATTACTTGTATGTCTAAAAGCATTTTTCTGTAAACAGGCTAATATTAAAAATGCTATATAGGTTAAAAATCTTTTTATTAGATAGAAAATTTTAGACGTATCGCTTTAAAGTAAGACAGAATTAACGAATGTTTTAAATTTTAAAGAATCTACAACGTTTTAAATTTTAAGTTCCTAATCAAATCAAATAACTAAGTCATTTATTACCTTAACTATCTTCTAAAATTAACTTTTATAAGACAAATATAAACACATTCTATGTGAAACAATACATAAGTGATAGGCCTACAATTGTTATAAAAATAAACAAAAAACAATAATATGTCTAAGATCATAACCAATCATAAGTGAAAGAGAGATGCCTGCTTCTAAAATGGGTTAAATAGTGCAAAGTTTTTTTTCTTGTTTTCATTTGAGCAAACTGGTCAATAACATCTAAAAAATTAATACTGTTAGCCAATTCATTTTCAATAGCTAAAATTGCCAAATTATTAAGCCTTTCTTGGGAGGTAGTGCTTTTCTGCCAAGTTTTCAATGAATTCGCTAATCTGCTGAAAGATCTTTCAGCAGACGGAACTGTAACTGGAATAGTACAGAAAAGCCTACGGACAAGACAGAAGTTCACAAATATATCTTGAAGGTTTCTGTCATAAACAGATTGGAGTAGGTTTAGTGGCTTCTTTTCAGATTCAAACACTGTTTTATAAATTCTCTTCAAGTAAAATATTTCTTCAAAGAGATCCATTGCCAAGTCCTTTTTAAAACTTGCTAACGAGAACTTTTACTTTCAATTCTAATTCA
This sequence comes from Magicicada septendecula, assembly GCA_034769895.1. Lineage (NCBI taxonomy): Eukaryota > Metazoa > Arthropoda > Insecta > Hemiptera > Cicadidae > Magicicada > Magicicada septendecula. The sequence continues at coordinate 162,145,482 of CM068376.1, read as the reverse complement.
TCATTTTCCATGTCAGTAAAGTTCAATACTGGTGCAAACAAGTCAGAATTGAACTAACTGCAGTGAATCTTGTTTTTATATCACCCATTATAAAGTCTAACACTGGGTATATGACTAAGGTTTTAAATTTATTTTCATGACCTTTGTTTACTAAAAATCACTATTGGATTGATCCGTCCTTTTCTTCCGCCTTTTGGGAGATTCAGAAGGAACTTTTATTAGTTCTTTTGCAACTAATTTTGCTTCTTCAATTATGCTGTTAGGATTATCACGCAATAATTGCAATTCTGTCAGCAACTTTTCCATCAGCGATATTTCAACATTGAGTGTGATTCCTTTGCTTTGAATAACAACATTTTTATGGTCAATACATTAAAACACCTTGAACAAAAAACATTAAGCCCCTTGTGGAATTGAAATATTTCTTAAGCCGTAATGCAGTGTTATAGGCAGAGGGAATTAGGTTAGAAGACATCTCTTCTAAAAATATATCTAATAAATTAAGTACTCCTGGATAGTGCTTGACTATCGGTTTGACAGCTTGGATCCTCTCATTTCACCTTGTTTCAGAGAGGTTCTGTAGTGATAAAGGAATGTGCATTTTCAAAACTTTCCAACGTTCAGGGCTGCTAGAGAAAAATGAATATACTTGCAACATTTCCAAAAAATGTCATCCCATCTACATTGAGTTTTGCAGCATTAGCACCCACACTGTTCAAGGAATGCGCCCCACATGGTGAAAATATTGCGGATTCGTTCTTTTCAGGAATTCTATTTTGTTCTCCTTTAATTGCTTCCCGCATATTTGCACCGTTATAGTAATCTGAGAGCGACAATCTTGTAGTGGTTTGTTAAGGCTATCTAAAGTGGAAACAATCTCGTTGGCAATCGCCTCTCCTGTTTTGCTGGTCTTAAAATACCGTGGTCTTTTGTGCTTATACTAACCAATTTAATACATTTGTTGCTTTATTATTATTGACGTGATTTATTGAAATTGCTCCTTGTGTATAAAATAAAAATTTAATAATCTTTAAAAAAATTTTCGACTACAAATTTACATAAATCGGTCACATTTAAAGACACAGTCTATAAATGTTGTTGATTATGAATTGTTTTCCACTGGCCGGGCTCCCCTGAGGCCCGGGCCCCTATGCCACGGCATATGCTGGTACCCCCTTGTGGGGGCCATGAACATATGGTATAATTATTATGAGAAAAAGAATTTTCACTCTCCAACGTTGTGTTTTATTCTGATTCTTTTCTTTTCCTTCTTCACTGCCAGTAATGTAAGATACTGTTTTTCATCAAACTTATAAACTCCGCGCCAACTTTGAAATCGTAGCAGAATGCAGGTTTTATATTTCTTTTGAAATGCAGAAGTCCTGAGATCGTTTGAGTGCTCAACCTATTTCTAATTTTAGTTTTTGTACTGTTCATAGTAAAAGAATAACCTCTCACCACTGGAGGATGAATGGGGTAAACACAAAAATGACTTCGCCAGGTTTGACAGCAAAATAAAATAACTGATAATTGAAAAATGCCTAATACGTCATTGTGTGTGGGTGTCCTAATTGTTTGTTACAAGAGGAAGAAACTATAAACATTTATTGAAAACACTGATAATCATGGTTGCAAATAAACAGCAGATTTGATGTCATACACAAAATCAAGATTCTATAAATGTGACATAACACTGTAAATGACGCAGGAAAATATTTCGGAAGATTCTTACCAAATTTCGTATTTTCTGGAATATTAAAACTATTCAGATCTTCTAAAATTTCGGAGGACCTGGCAATTCTGAGTCTATACGTGATTCGGTTGGAAGGGTATAAAGTACTCGTATGAGTCAAGGTTTCCGACTTGCCGAATGTATAGAGTCTCGCGCTAGTCCCCTCGGTAAGCAGCGATAATCTTACCGAGTACTGTGCTGATTATACCGTACCGACTTGAGTATCGGGTCTGTGTGTGGTAGCCTTTAAAGAGTGCTCCATCAAGGTCATCTTAACTACCCCTTTTCATTTTTTCGTTTAAATGACCTCGAGTCGTTATTGGCTGCAAAGCCGTTAAGTTTATTTTTATGCTTTTTTCGTCACGTACTGTTTGGACTCCTATGTTAAATTTACTCGCCAGTTATAATGCACTTTTGGCTTTTTCAAAACGTTAAATGAGCTAATTTTTGTTCTATTGATAGCACTACACGTTTCCGTTTTCCAATAATTTTTAAAAGTTTTCGCACTGTATTAAAAATAAAAAGCAACAAAAACAACACTAGTAAAACGACAAAGAATAGAAATAAAAAGGTTCGATACGAACACAAGCAAAAAACGGCACTTTCCTACGCAACAGCAGTAAACCGAATAATACCCTATGGGTACGATACAGCAAGGTCACTGAACCGCTGTACTGTATTTTAGTATTGTACTTTCGTTCTGATAACAAGCCAGCAAATCAACTGCGTTTGTATATCGGCCTCGCTTCGGTCGCCAACAACGGACGCAACAGGTTGCCCGCAAATCCTTAAGGGGAGCCTTTTGAGTAAGTGGAGCTTGCCCTCCGCAATTGTCAGGCCTATAGCGGCGGGTTTCGTGACATATATGCGGGAATATATCATCTCTATATAATAATACAAATGAAATAAATCAGTGGGCCTCAAATTGGACCATCGGTGGAAGTGAATTTAAATTTAATATTTTTATTCAACCAATAATTGGAGTAAAAAATTGAAAAAATAATTTGAACACAAAATTATTCAGGACTTAAGGTTTTTTAAAAATATTGTGGGGACGTGTCCCCCTGTCCCTCCCGGCCATGACGCCCGTGGGAACAACAGATGGTTTTTCTGTAATTCGGTCAAATCCATGAAACTGGCAGCGTGCGTCTGCTCGTTCGTGTAGGACTGTGTGTCTGCCTGTGACTTGTGGTCGTGTGTACCTGTTTATCTGTACAATATAAAACAAGGCCATAAACTACTGATCTGGAACTGTACGTCACTTTTAATTTATCTGCCTACTGTAATAACTGATAATAATGAATATTCAGCAACCAGCTCTGTCAACAAATGTGGAACCTCTTCCTACGACCCACTCAGGATTCCCAAATATACAGTTTCCGTTACCTCCAGTAACTGTGTCGCATAATGCCTTTCAATCCTACAGCAGTCAACAGTCAGGCAGAAATGTTAGTGTCGACGTCACACACAACACAGGTCCCACAACTGACAGGTGGTGAAAAAAAGAAAAAGAAGTCGCCAGTCTTCAGAAAACACATCTGAAACACACACCCAGCTTAATGAACACGACATATTCACGATGTTACTTACAGACGACCTGGATGACCTTCAACCTACAGTCTTGGCTCAGCCGAAGTACCTAGACCTCCTCCTTCAGATTCTTAATGGTGTCGTGAAATGATCGATAATCTCACAAATATTTTAGAATCTGATCAGTACAGTACTAAATCTTTTGATGACAATACGTTTAAAAACCAACACTTTTATACCTGATTCTTACAGAAAATTAATCAGTCATCTAGAGGATGAAAACATTTACCACACGTATCAAAGTAAATACCAGCGAGCATACCGGTTTATCGTAAGAAACATTCACCGGTGTACACTTTATTAAAGAAGTACTCAAAGGAAAAGGACACACGGCCCGAAATATAATAAACGTTACACACAGAGTAGACAACGCACCCTTCACCCTCTTCTTTGTAGATCTTGGAGCTGCAGTAAATAATAAACAAATATATGACTTACGGTCTTTAGCTAACATGCAAACAAATTACAGTAGTCACCTCGGAGTGCACCTGTTGTAAGTCATACGGTCATAGTAAGATATATTGTAGAAAACCTTTTCAGTATGTCAAGTGCGGAGGTGAACACAATTTTGCAACATGTTCCAAACCTAAGGATTTGTGCATTATGCGATGGTTCACATACAGCTAATTATAAAAGCTGTGAAGTTCATCAAAACCTGTAGGCCAGAAAAAATCCGGTATCTACGACCACACCTAAAAGAACTCCAATTTTTAGGACACTGAACGCTGAATAGAACATGAATACCCGTAACGTATCTTTTCTTACATACGCTCAAATTGCAGGACTACAGCGACACTCAGAATTCTCGCTTCCTGATGATATCAATCCCAAACGGACAGCAAATGTGGACATCACACTTTCACATTCCTGAAGCGAAATAGCGTAATGTTAAGTTTCCTTACAACATTCGTCAATAAAGTTTCTAATCAATAAAGAATAACAATTACAGTATTGGACTATTAAACGCCAATGGAATCTCTCAGCGCAGTCTAGAACTCGAAGCTTTTCTCATTGATATCAGGTCAGGCGTTATGTTAACATCTGAGACACATTCCACAGAAAGAAGCCATATTAGAATTCCAGGATTTACAATCTATGATACACAATATACTGACGGCACAGCTCGTGGCGGTAGCGCTCTGTTGATCCGAAATAGTATAAAACATAATCTCTTCTCTAATGTCAAAACTGCTTACTTAGAGGCGACAAACGTTTTAATTGAAGATCAAAAAGGCCCTATAATTGTATCTGTAGTCTACTGTCCCCCGAAGGATAATATCAAAGAAACTGATTTCAAAAACGACCACAAAACTAAAACGGTTATTGGTAAATATCTAAATAAATAATGAAGGCATTCTGGAATATGTAGAAAATCTGTCACCCATGAAAGTACTGATTATTGCTTGTGGAAGGGCACAAAACGATTTAAAAGGCCTCTATTACAAATACCAGCAATACGTAACCAGATGGTAGCTGCATAGAGAAATCCGAGATTTTTGTTGAACATTTGATCAACACTTTTCAATCTGAAAACAACAAGAGCATATCTTTTGATGAAGATGTACGAAGATATTTACACTCCCCGTGCCAAGTGGCTTACCAGATTAAGCCTTTTAAGGTTTGTGAAGTGAAGGAAATAATCTAGCATAATTTGAAAAGCAAAAAGGCAATGATTTCTTATCGGGAAAAATTCTAAAGGACAAGGGCTTCTTACTATTAACATTCATCTTCAACGCCATACTCAGACTCAATTACTTTCCTCTTCTTTGGAAAACAGCTGAAGTAATCACAGTCTTAAAACCTGGCAAAAATCCTAAAGGACCTTCTTCCTATCGACCTATAAGCCTTTTTCCGGTAATTGGTAAGATCTTTCAGAAGCTCTTCGTAAAACGACTTATGAAAACAATTCCAGAAAACAATCTAATTACGGATCAGCAATGTGGTTTTCGAGAAGAGCACTCAACATTGGATCAAATACATAGAATAACAAATGTTATCAAGAAATCGCTGGAATCGAATATGTTCTGATCAGGTGTGTTCCTCGACGTTTTCCAGGCATTCGATAAAGTTATACATCTTGGACTGTTATACAAAATAAAGAAAAATTTGCCACATAATTTTTACTATATTCTACATTCATATATAGTGGGCAGAATGTTTCAAGTCAAGTTCTCGGACGTTACTTCTCCTTTACTACCAGTGGGGACAGGTCACCGCAGGGTAGTGTCGTGAGCCCACTAGTGTACCTCCTGTTCACCTCGGACTTACCGTCAGGAAGTGATACCTGTTGCTACTATTGCTACCTACGCTGATGACACAGCAATATTAGCGACACATTCTAACCCCTTAATAGCGTCTCTTATGCTCCAAGAATCACTAAACAGCGTCAGTTATGGCTTAATAAGTGGCGCATAAAAATTAATGTATCCAAGTCAGTACACTCTACCTTCACCACACTTAAGGTTAACTGCCCTCCAGTAACAATTAATGGTCAGCTAATACCCCAAGCTGAAAGTGCTAAGTACCTTGGGCTGCACTTGGACAGGAGACTGACGTGGAAGAAACACATAACTTCCAAGGGGATTTAAAACTTAACCTCGAGGTCAGAAATATCTACTCTCTGATAGGTAGAAAATCGCGGTTGAGACTCATCACCCGCGTCCGTATCCGTAACTAACTGTTAACTTTTAATACGCAAAGCCGTTCTTTACCGGTATAGACTTATAGTATTCGACTTTGGGCTACTGGTAGTACGAGCAACATAGAGATTCTATACCGCTTTCAGTCCGAAACTCTAAGATCAATAGTCGACGCTCCATGGTTTGTTTCCAACAACTCAGTACACCGAAACCTAAAGTTTCTACTGTAAGAGAAGAAATTGTGCGCCTCTGCAGGAAACACGTATCTAAATTAGAACACCATCATAACCCCATAGCCATTAATTCGTTAGATAATAGTGAAGACATTTATAGACTAAAACGACATAAATTTTTAGATCTACCCTACAGGTTCAATGAATAACGTGTTATCTGTATTGTAGTGTCTGTGTTGTATCTGTACTGTATTCTATGCATCACTTGTGTTCATGTCAACATAGCTGTTAATGTCATGTCATATTCCTCCCCTATAGACTCAGTGTTTAATATATTGATGTTAACGTTCTCAGTTCATGCCAGCAGTAAGTGGTAATGTCATTTTGTTTAAATGTTCAAATTTTATTAAACGTTTAATTTATTAACTTTTAATAATTTTAATTTTTGTGTATGTGTTTATTTTGTGGATAATAGTAATAAGAGTTGTAAATGGACAACTCTTCGAATTATGTAAGTGTATGTGAGTTCTGTAATTATTCAGTTTGTTTATTCTTCGCATGATGAACAGATTACAAATTTTCAATAAATTAAAAAAAAAACTTGTATCATTCGTGAGTGAGACGTACGGTAAACGGATATAAAAAATCAAAAGGCGGACAATTGCATTAAAAAAAAGACTCAATGACAAAAATTGGGTACGTAAAACAAATAATTTTTTAATTTTAAAACCAGAGTTTGTAAACTTAAACGTAACCGGTACAAATAATATTGTGTCATTACAACTCTTGCAAGCTGCTGCCACCAAAAAGTTTGTTCTCGGATATCTTCTTATGGTATTAATAAAATGAAGCAGACAGCAGTTGTTGGTTACAACTAATCCAACTGAACGTTCCGTTTGCTCGTGTATTCTTTTCGAAACACTTTAACGTTCTTTTGATATCAATTTAATGCAGATAGACAGCTATGTAAAAATAACTTCTGCATGACCAATTTCAATACTATATACTTAATTATAAAATCATGAAAATGTGGCCATTTTGAGACTCAACATATACGTGAACTTTAAAAAAAGTAATGTGAATAGACCGGTTAATCACATAAACTAATATGAGTTTCAGATACTGTATTTAGCAATTTTCTTAACAATATATTTTACTGAAATCATTGAGTATAGGTCGTTTTTCCGTTATTTTATTTGTTTTTTGAAACTACGTTCGAAGCGTTTTTCGATTTCACAATTAAACATTATTACTCACTAGTTTATTTATTTCAAATATAACAGAGAATTCTAGTGACAAAGCCGAATAATTCTTCAGCGTAGGTCAAGCCGGAGGCCAAATACGGAAGTCTGGTAGCCCCAATGAGAAGAGCTCGACACGGCGACTGTACTTTCCACATTATGACAATTTTCGCTTTCCACAGAACGGCAGTGTAATGTATGATTCATCTTGTTATTTGGATTAGCAGACTCTTTAATTCCAACTTTGTCGTGTTTACTGCTAAACTGCTACTTGTCATGTTCCGGACGAGGCTTTTCAGTGTTTCCACCATTTTCAAATCCTAAACCACGACTTGAAAGTCCTAAACCAGGTCCGTAATTTAGGACTTGAAAAATGATTGAAACACTGAAAGGCTTCGTCCGGAACATGACAAGTAGCAGTTTAGCAAGTAAACACGACAAATTTGGAGTTATGTTATGAGTAAACAGTGCCTGATAACTAAGAACATTTTTTGTAGGTGTGCGGTAAATTTTTTCAACAGACTTACAACATGTGAATCAAATGCAGTACACATTACAGTACGCAGAAATATGAATTGTGTGTTTTAGGTATTATAAAATTGTTTAATAACATATGAACGAATTCAATCAGTTTTAGGTTGTAGTGTGGTGCAATGGCGTGGCGTGACTTTCGTTTTTGTAAAAATAATTCATTTTAGGTTTGAAATTTTTTTATATAAAAATACAGTGTATATACGAAAACAACAAAATTTTAAAGGTATTTAGTTAGTAAATAAATCTTTGAAAACAGAATAGATTTACAAAAGCAGATCCTATTAATTATATCGTTTATTATATGTTATTATTGTTTTTTGATCTTTTTATCTTCACTACTTTTTGAAACACTGTAATTTCCTACAAAATTTTTTCTTTTGTCACTGATATTTTGGTATTGTATTATAGTTACAAAATACAAACGAAATTAATTATTCAACGCAATTGTTAACAGACAGCAACATTCAACACTAAACATCGCACAACCAAACCAAGCAAACAAAAAGTTAAAAAAAAAGAACACAGGTAACAAAAGTGAAAACAGTGAAGAAAATTGAAAACAGATAATAAACTAAACAAGTGACTCATAGGACAAGTCGGTGACAATTTAGTTTAAATTAAAAACCGTTCATTTGGGTATATTATAGAAAAATATTGTCTGAACACGGCGACAGTCCTTGAACACGGGTTAATCCCATATAGGCAACCCTACTGTAATTATTCCCTTCTATTCGTTTGTTAGCAGAATAATCAGTGGCGTAACTACGGGGGGGGGGGGGGTCAAGGAGATCAATCCTCTGTAGGAGCTATTAAAACTTTCTCTGAAATTTCATAATCACTTAACGTAGGCCAGTTTCTAAGCCAGTTGTGAGTTAAAATAATGCTTATAAATAACTGTATAAATCACTATGTGCGAAGAATCACAGTACTTAAATATACTGTAGTTATCATGAGGTGGTTGCGCAATAGCATCCGAGTCAGTGACGTCACTGGTGCAACCCTCGGCCGTAGACTGCTGCTTGTTACACAGCAGTGGTTCTTAGCCTTTTTAAGCCCGGGACACACCTTGAAGGATATTACACTTCATGGGACCTACAAGCATGGGCACTGGCAGAATTACCTGTAGGAGTGTGCGCCCAGTTAATAATCATATTTTTGCTAACATCGAGTAATTAAAGCCCTCTTTTACGCTTAAAAAATTATACATACTTAATACTAAAAATATGTTTTAAGACACAGTAAATAAATTTTCGACCCCGACTTTGTGACCCACCAAACGCCCCCTTTGTACCCAGCAGTGGGTCGCTCCCCATAGGTAGAGAAACGCTGGTATAGGCTACAGTGTTTTACAGCTTGTGTTTCAGTTTATCTTGTGTGTAGTGTTTATTTTGTGTTTCGGTGTGTTGTGAAGACGCCTTGTTGTGCCATTACCGAGTAAAAGAAATTTTAAATATAAAGGAATTTCATTTCATTGCTTTCCAAAATCACGTAAGACACGTGGATACAGGCTTGTAAACGTTCAGACGATTATGCTCGCGTGTGCTCTGACCATTTTGTAGAAGATGATTTTGAGCGCTATCTAAGAGGGGAATTTCTATATTTAAAATTTAGAAAACTCTTAAAATCAACAGGGTACTACAAAAAAGGGGACAAGATGTTTACAAAGGAGCGTACGTACAGCACTTTCAGAAACAATGTATGAAGTGGATATTTGACGGGACTCTAGCCAAGCTGCACAGCTGGAGGTAACGTCTAAGTGTCAGACGCAATTTACGAGTAGAAAGTCAGGGTGACTTCACCAGCCAACATATGTCAAGAATTATTAATAGGTACAAAAAAGGGGTGTAAGAGAGAACAATACTTCGGAAGGACCCAAGAACAGATGAAGGCAACTTAGAAAAACACTGCGTATACCTCACACAAAAGAGTGATCGACAGGCGTTTAATAGCTAGAAATTCTGCGAAATAGGTCAACGTTCGAACAGAACAATTCTGGGGATGTCTGGCAACCTATCAGAATACAACTCTTGCGAAGAACACCGGTGGAGAGGACAGTTTCTATAGCAACCAAAAGCAAAAGCGTATCAGGAGATAGATACCAAAAAACCCGGGAGTAGTGAGACGAAATATTCCGAGAAAACTATGAGCTGACCTATCACAAGTAAGAAAAGGCGTGGACAGTCCAGAAGACAAAATTTGAGTAGGGATAAGCTGATAAAACTATGTGACTAACACAGGGACGAGGCTAGTATATTTTAAATTTCAAGTGACTAGTATATTTTAAACTTTCAAGTCAGCATATCTCAGTAAATTTCAGTTTCATATAAATTAACAGACTTTGTAACATCGTCGTGTCATAATATTCGGATTTAGTGATTTTCTAATAGTGGAATTCAAAGTTCGATTTAACGGACTCATGTAGTAATCAATCAAAGTGAATAATACGATCTCGACACGTACAAATATCATTACTTGTGTATTGTACAAAATAGACGAACTTACAATTAGTCAGTGCTACTAAATCACATTAAACATAATAGAACATGAAATATTTGAACGAACTAATTTAATCATATATAAATTGATAGAAAGTGAAATAAGTGACGAACGGACACAAACATTAATGTTGCAAAATGAACATACAACACTCATTTTAGAATGAATTATTCAAACTAACACAAAATCCATTACTTATTTACACAACTCTATTTCGACGCGAGTTCTCGTGGGTGTAAACAGTGTTTGTGCTATCGACGGCAGTCAACAAGACGTGTCTTTCTGTCTTCATCACCACAAGGACCGGACATCGCTGGACACTAAACGGATATTCTATAAACTCAAGTAACCATTATTAATTTATTACTTTAAGTAACTGCTACTGACCTGATTCTTTCAAAGAATTCCTACCCTGGGAAGTTATAAATAAATGTAATGAATACAATTAGAGTTAAAAGTTATAAATAACGAATATGTTAACAAAGGCTATCTGGGATTAATGAACGCATCAATAATTAGTATTTGAATTGTTGTATTCTATGATTTATGTATGTATGTCTTTTTCAGCGAATATTTAAACTAGAACTTGTTTTTTGAAATATGTATGTATTTACAGGTGCAACGACGTTTTTTATATGTATGATTATAATTTTATGAATGAATAATAAATTAGCTATTTAAGTTGATTTTACACATGCGTTCATTATTACAGATAACCCACATGTTAAATTAATCTTTGAAAACATAAATTAATTTTCTAAGAGTTTTTTTGCTCAGTGATTTAATTGAATTCACAATATTAATTGTTAACTGATGTCAATGTAAATGGCGATACCAATAGCGAGGCTTATCAAGAATATCATTTGTTAATCTATAAATAATTAAAGTAATTATTCAATTAATTCACAATTTAATTAATTGCGGTTGTAATTTTCTTAAGCTCATAATATTGTTAAAAAAATTTTAAACTGTTTTGTCTTTTCACAGGAATAGAATGAAATATTTAAATAATTGAAAGGTAACCCATGACTCTATACAAATCAAAGCACAAATGCTTATAAGCTACTTATAACCCAGTCAGTAATGTCCACACTTCATCATGTTTTCACTAAACATGTTCAGTAATGTTAAACATGAGTTTAATATTGAGATATAGATTTCAGCGTGTGTGTTGCCCGACAATCTGCTGAGCACTTCTAGTGTGACTTCAGTTACATAATGGAATTTTCCCTCCTGATCTTTCGGCGGGCACTACAGACGTTCCTGCATTTTCGTGGTGTGTGAAAGACGAGGCCGGATGGCGTTGGGGGTTTTCTTACGCAGGCTCTGCGGATGGGCGTAGATGAAGCGTGCCCATGACATGGACCTCTTTCCCCTCGACTAGGCGGAGAAACCTGAAGCTCTTTATGAAGTTTATCTAAGCATAGTGAAGTACAGAATTACGCCATCGCAATCCAGCCGCCCCCGAGGTTGAACGAGAAAAGAGCACGAGGCACGTCGCGACGTTAACTTATAGAAACACCGACGCAGCTGACTAAATTTCGTTAATAAGCGAAAACCACCGCCTTCCCAATGACGTCACCACTCACGGTAGCAGTGGACAAACTTGATTTCAATATCAACACGGGATTGAACAAACCGCGATAGCGCGCCGCACGCACGGAAAATAAACGGCCGTGGAGTTTAGTTTTCGATATAACCACGGCACACATGTTTATCACATAAATTCATTTATTACAATAATATGAACACACTGAAAAATTATAATATGTTATAAGAATTCAACATTTTTTACAATGCGATGCCAAATGTGAACGCGCAGTGGCGCCTTCTTCGTGAACTAATTTCTTTCGTGAAATAATGCACGTAAAAAATTAAGTAAAGTTTAATTCTATTATCGATTCTTTGATAAAATTACGCTCTATTAATAAGAATAATTAACACATAACAAACACAATTTATTTTTTAATTACTTTGATTGACTTCTCTTAATCTGTTAAAAACTGTTAAATCGACAACTCACAAAAGCATATTAAAAATATAAAAACAAGTCGGCTCAGAAGGTTGGGTGTTTTAGAAAATAAAGTGATATTTTTCGCTTTAAATTACGCTACTTTGAAAACATGATGAAAAAAATATATAATGCAACATGAGTTTTGTTACTTATTTATTCTCTTAAATTTTTGCGCGCCCTAAAAACTTGCCCCCTAGGCTGCAGCCTACTTAGCCTAACGGTTAATCAGGCCTTGGCTGCATGCTTTGAAAAAAGAAAATTTATTTTTGAAAGAGTGAAATGAGAAGCTGGTGCAGAAATTAACTTCTGTGAGCACAGAAATCACTTTCTTGAAGGACAAATTGAACAAATATTTACGCCACAGCATACAGGAAGGAGAGGAAGAATGTGCATCCACCACTGACACACAGTTTATTATTAAAACAGTGGGACACAGTCAGTTGTAAAAGGAAAAGCCTATTTATTGAAAATAGTAGCATGGAGTCTACAGACTCCATTGTGGCTCCAGACTCCATGGAGTCTGGAAGAAAATTAACGCAAGTTTCGAATAATTAACACTTACATCCAACAAGAGGCGCGCCAGTAGTGTCCGGCAGAACCTCTGTGCAGAACATTAGTTAGTGTCCCTATGCCGTATCCCCAATAAAAAATCATTTTATAAAAACATATCAGTGAGTACAAATGAAATACGAAATGTATTAATTATAAGTTTGTTGAACAAAAACCAGGAATTACAAAAAATGTATAAAAAACAATAAACACACAAGAAGGGTACAAAAACAAAAATATCAAAAATAATTTGGAAGAAAATAAATTAATTTGTTATTTGTCAAGAAAATCATTTGCCAATTGCACCTTATATAGTTTTACGTAAATTAACAGACAAACTTACAGTTTTATAAAAACAAAAATATTAAATATTTCTTGGTACATAAATAAACTTTTCATTAATTTCCTCCTCGCCTGACAATTTTGGCGCCTTTACTATCCTGGAACCTGTGTGCGTCGCACGCTTTGCACACTGTGTCGGTACGGCACTGCATCCAACGAGTAAGTACCATAGTAAGCAACAAGACTGGCTTTCTACTATATTAAGAGGAGGCCTTATGAACCCAACTGCACTACCTATTCCGTGCAGCAGTTCAGAAAGTTAAAATAGACTGTATGATACACAACATCAGAAAAGGATAGGAACTATCAGAAGAAAGTGGCGAATATTTTGGATCAAGCTGTCACTTTACAAAGCAATACACTCCAAGGCAAATTGACTTCTGTGGCCTGGGTAGCCGGAATGACGCAACGAAGGTGCAGTACTACGGACACTTTCGAATTACCAGACGAACTCCAGGAATTATTGAACAGATCTTTTAACGACCTCCCAAGTGGTGAGGTAAAAGAACTCAGACGGTTTTTACATGAATTTAAAAATTCTTTTTAGGTTCGGGCCCAGTCATTGGGAAGAACCTCTCTTGTACAACATCGCATCAATACCGGAGACAAAACACCGATACGCCAACCTCCTCGAAGGCCTCCATTATCTAAGCAACAGGAAGTGTCTCGGTTAGTACAGGACATGTTGACAGAGGGAATAATCGAGCCTTCGTCAAGTGCTTGGTCTTCTCCGTTAGTGCGGGTAGCGAAGAAGGATAGTGGGTTACGTTTTGCGTAGACTACCGGAGGATGAATGAAGTGACAAAGAAAGATTGCTGTCCACTACCTCCCGTTGACGATACACTCGACACGCTGTCCGGAGCACAGTGGTTTTTCACATTGGACCTGAAGAGTGGATATTGGCAAGTGGATCTACATCAAGAAGACAAGGAAAAAACCGCTTTCTCGGCCCCAAGTGGCTTATTCCAATTTAACCTCATGCCATTTGGACTCTGTAATGCACCGGCAACATTCGAAAGATTGATGGTTCTGGTACTCCAAGGGCTGACATGGAAAACTTGCCTTGTTTATTTAGACAATGTCATAGTCATCGGGAAGACTTTCAAAGACCATTTGAAAAACCTTAAGGAGGTTCTAAATAGAATCCACGGTACCCAACTGAAGCTGAGCCCGAGGAAGTGTTTTCTATTCCAGAAGGAAGTACAGTATCTGGCCATTGGTTTCGGCGGCGGATGTTAGCAATGATCCCAATAAAGTAGACACCGTAAGAGACTGGCCAGTTCCAAAGAGTAAACACGAAGTTCGGACAGTTCGGAGTTCCCTGGCGTTATGCTTATATTACAGATGTTTTGTGAAAGGCTTCGCTACTACTGCTAACGGAAAATAAACGAAACTTCCAGTGGTCGAGAAAGTGTGATCAAGCATTTAGGACTTTGAAAATTGTATTATGTTCGCAGCCAATTCTTGCTTTTCCAGCTTCCGAAGGGAAGTACATCGTAGACACAGACGCAAGCAATACTGTGATCTAGGAGCAGTTTTGTCTCAAGCGCAAAACGGTGAAAAACGAGTAATAGCGTATTACAGCAAGACGCTTTCTAAACCAGAGAGAAATTATTGCATTACAAGGAGAGAGTTGCTGGCAATCGTCAGAGCTTTGGAGCACTTCCATAAATACCTCTATGGGAGGGAGTTTTCACTACTCACCGACCATGCCGCGCTTGCATGGCTCTTGAGATTTAAAAATCCGGAAGGGCAGTTGATAAGGTGACTCGAACGTACTTCAAGGTACAACATTGACGGGAGCGCCTGCACTGTAATGTGATGGCTTATCACGAAGACCGTGCCCGGAAGACTGCCGACATTGCCACAGAAAGGAAGAACAAAACTCAAGCGAACATGTTCAAGCCATCATTGTAAATTTCCTGGCAGACGGCTGGACAACACAAGACTGTCGACAAGAACAGATGACTCATGAAGACATTGGACCGATCTTGACAGCAAAGGAGTGTGGTCGCCGCCCGGATTGGTGTGATATCTGCCATGGTTCTGAAGTGCTGAAGGGCTACTGGGCACAAATGGGAGTCTCTTACCTTAGAGAACGGATTGCTGAAAGGGGCTTGGGAAAGTGCAGATGGACGAGACGTGGTCATGCAGTTGATAGTTCCCCGAAGTAAAGTGCAGTCTGTTTTGAAGAAGATGTATGATGGAACGTCTGGAGGCCATCATGGCATTAATAAAACCCTTGACAAAACACGGAAGCGATTCTATTGGCTTCTTCTCCGCCACGACGTAGAGGAATGGGTTCGGACCTGTGGAATATGTGCTGCAAGCAAGGGCCCACAAACCAGAAGCAGGGGAAAAATGAGACAGTATAATGTTGGACTGCCTTTCGAGAGAATTGCCAGACATTGCTGGACCATTTCAAGATACTAACGATGGAAACCGGTACATCATGGTTAATAGGTGACTACTTTACTAAGTGGGTGGAAGCATACGCAATTCCAAATCAGGAGGTAACCACTGTGGCGTAGGCGTTAGGTTACAACTTCTGTTGCCGTTATGGACCCCCCATGGAAATCCATACGGATCACGGGAGGAATTTTGAATCAGGAGTGTTTAAAGAATTTTTCCGTCTACTCGGAATTCGAAAGACCAATACAACACCTCTTCATCCTCAGTCGGACGGGGTGGTTGAGAGTTTCAATAGGACACTTGAGCAGCATCTTTCGAAGGTTTTTGACGAGAACCCAAACAGACTGGAACCAACGTATACCACTATTCCTCATGGCGTATAGGTTATCAGTACACGACATAATCGGCGTGACTCCATCAAAATTGGTGTTTGGGCGGGAGATTTGTCTTTCTGGAGACTTGATGTTCGGATCATCTGAGACTCAGTCCCAAGAGCCACAGAATTATTCCTCGCAATTAGAAAACGAACTGGGAGAAATGAATCGCTTGATAAGAGGACGGCTGAGGACAGCCAGTGATAGAATGAAAACTCGGTATGACATTCGCAACAATAGTGTGGGTATCCAAGAAGAAGATCAGGTTTGATTGTTCAACCCAAAGCGCCGTCGTGGTCGTTCACCTAAACTTCAGACTAACTGGGAAGGACCCTACACTGTGAAAAAAAGAATCATCAATGTTGTTTATTGGATTCAACAGGAAGGACAGCGAAAATTCAAGGTCATCCACCTAGATCGCTTGGCTAAGTATTACTTCAGAGATGGTTTGCCAGTTCGGGACGAACAGGCTTATGGAGCAGGAAATGTTACGCCATTACACAACATTCTGCGTGTTTCTCGGCTATTCCAGCGGAGCCCGGCTATAATGTGTGTGTACGTACATATTTCTGCTACTTTGAGATGAAGGACAATTACGTAACACTTGTCACGCGTCCGCCAAAACTGTTCCAGACTACCGGTCCGCGCACACTGTGTTCAAGGCGGCAAGCAATTACGCTCTAGTGTTTTCTAGTAGCGTTGACGCGTAGTATGGATTATTCTGGAATATCAGCGGGGTATAAATATAAGCGTTTAGCGACGCTTAGTTTCAGTTTAAGTGGCGATTTATTCCAGTGAGTTTTGAAGTATAGTGGCGACAGTATATGTTTGTGCGGAACTATATTAGTTGACATTATTATTGAGTGTGGACAAATTAATTTGAATTATCGAATTATTGTACGAGTATAATCTTGTTGAATAACGTGTTAATTACAAACTGTTAATTGTAATAATTAAAGCTGGTTTTTAGGGACTTTATTGGTGTCCTGTATTTTGTTTTCCACTGTACCAAACGACGATCAGCGAGACCATCGTAACAGTATATATATTCAAACACTTTTTGCTATGCAGTCTATTTCTTGATGCATATAATATATTTAATATTTATAATAACTTTACCTCAAGAAATTTTTTCCCTTATTTGGAACATGTTTCTGGACACTTATTGTTCCAATATATATATATAATGCGACAGTACAGATAAGTGCTGTACTGAGCATTGAATATAAAAATTTAAATATACATAATAAATTGTAAAATAATTAATAATGTATTAGAAGTAAGCATGTCAGGGATTGTAAGCTTGGCTCAGACAAAAATATGGACAGGTGTTTCGACCTGAATCGACTTGTACACACACACAGATGCAACTGAAAGTGTGTACAACAGTATTTTGCATGTGTGTGTGACGCAGGTCTATGCAGGCGAGTTTGCCACCCCAGTATAAATAATTGCGTAATTACTGTTTTTCCGTAATTATTCATAAACTATAAATAAGGAGTAAAATACAAAGACACAATAAAATGTAATTAAAGTAACTACATACTGTGTACGAAAACCACGTGATAGGGACACATCGTACGAGTGTAGTGGCGAAATAACTGTGTACAGATCAAAAGGGTTAAGCTACAATGTCCAAAAGTACAGTGAACATGTGTAGTGAAAATAGTTATAAGATGGGTATAAGAGTATACTTACAGGACTCTGCAATTCGCAGAAATATAAGAAATAGCGAAATTGACGAGGAGTGGGGGAACAAAACCCAGAGACAATTTCAGACATGTCGATTTCGTAGAACTGGAGGTGTTAACCAAGACGTGGGTATAAATAGGACACACACGCTACAGTTGTATCTTTTTTTGATCACCCACAGTTGCAGCGGGAGCTTCTGCCCGTCCGTACGGAGTATTTATTTTTTGTAAATAGTTTCATCCTTCCAGTTACATACAACTATGTAACTGAGTTGTAAATACAATCATTTTTAAATAGTAACAGAATTACACGAGAAGAAAATCCATATAAGATGATCAACTGACGTCCGAAACAGCACGAAAAGAAGTAACATGAAGTTCCGGAGAGCGAGAGAGCTGACGACTTAGTTCCAGAGAGCGAGACGACGCTGGAGTCTAGAGGAAACGACGCTGGACAAGAGAAGCGACGCTGGACAAGAGGAACATTACTGAAGTCTGGAAACGACGCTGGACAAGAGAAGCGACGCTGGACAAGAGGAATTGATGCTGGAGTTCGAGACGAGGACGATTACAGATGGATCGATTGCGATTGAGTATGATTGACAAAAATAAGATGATAAACAACTTATTTATCTCTTAGTCGAACAATTAACTCAAAGACAATTAAAGACATTATTGTTTTATTTTAAAGTTAAGAGCCAATGTTTCTTGTAAATATAGAGTTAAAATGGTAGATATTATCGAAGTAAGATTAACGTAAACAAGAGCTCAAATTAGTAGTGAAATGAAAAGAATGCAAAACATTTAAGTAAAAAAAAGTAGAATTTTATAAATCAGTACTGAAAAAGAAAGATAAATTCAGTAGCTATTAGTATGTTGAATTTCGTTACAATATCTAAAAAAAGAGATATTTAAGCATTGGTATTTAGAAGCACACTAATTGTCTGAGTAGTCAGGAAATGATATTTTTAATAAAATAATCATTAGAATAGAATATTTAGTCAGTAAGGATGTATACAGCGTAAGTCTTACGGCATAGTAACAAAGCAATAATGAATGTTTTTAAGTCGAATCAAGTGCCTTGCGCACAATTTCATTATTACTAAATAAATTTGAAATACCGTTACAATTTACATAGAATTATTATTACAGATACACCTGAACCCCAAATACATACACGCCATTATAGGAATGTTATATAAAGAGTATGAGTTAAATTAATGTACAGATTAAAATACACAAAGAAGGGTAATTTGTCACCTTTTGGCGTCCCAAAGAACGTAGGACTCCACAAATTTAAAATGCACTTAAATGTTGGTATTTAAAATGTTGCATATTTGGCTCCCAAAGAACGTGGGGCTATACAAATTAAATTACATATAAATTTGTACACATATATGTTGCTATGTTGCATATTTGTCGCTTCCAACTTGGGGCTATTCAAACACAAAATAGATTAAATTTGAAAATCAAAATTTGTTGCATATTTGTCGCCCATGAACGAGTGGCCCGATCCCCACCATTTAACTATTAAGATTTTTTGTGTAGCTAAATGGTTGCTCTAAAAATAAGGGTGTGTTAAATGAAAAATATATTATATGTAATAATAATTATTTATATTAAACATTAACTGAATGTTATGTTAATTGTTGTGTATTAAAACACAGCTGGCGCCCACAAATAATATTGTTTGTCTATGTAACAGGTGTAACTCTAATGAGTATAAATAATAACTATTAATAAAAATGAAGAAATAAATAAATAAGTAGGGAACGGTTATCAATAATAATTGTTAAAGAATAACTACTAAATAAATATTTTAATTATACTTCAACATGACGACTCCAGAAAATTTGGACATAAAGGCGTTTCAAACGATGATGCGTGCTTGGATAGACGAAATAAGCACAAAACAAACGGAAAATATAAATGCTAAAATAGACGAATTAAAAGAATCTAATAAGAAACAATTAGAAGAACAAACTTAAAATTTTAAACAAGACACCATAAAAATCACGGAGATCTAGAAGAGTTAAAAATTGATAAGCTTGAAATAAAACGAACGATAATAGACAGTATTGCACAGTTAACCGAAAAAATTGTTGATACAAATTTACGTATTGACACGATCACAGAAAATGTCTGTGGAATAATTGATAAACAAACGGAGCTAGTATGTGAAGAATTCATACTAGTTGAAAATACGTTTGTAATTACTAACGATAAATATAAAAAAGTTTTTAACATTAAGGAAGAGAAGCAAATAAAGGTTAATAAAACGTACCTTATTAATAGCGATATCCCAATTGTGAGACACACACACTAGTAAGTCACATAAGATGACACAGGTGAAACACTTAAGGCACCACACTTACGGAGATAAATATCACTATAGGCCTAACAATAAACGTAGTAAATTATCTATACGAAACACTACGCAAAATTGTGGTAAGTATGATGTTAAGTATACGCACAATAAGTATAAAGAGAACGATAACTATAATAACGAGAATTATAACTGTAATTATAAAAACTACAGAGGTTATCATAAACGACGGATGAAAAAACAGTCGACAGCTGTTTATATGGGCCTCAAGCAGACTGAACATACGCAATGCATTCATGATGAGAGAATTATGGAATGTGCAGAGAGAAGAGAGAGAGGTTATTCGTCGCAGCTAAGAAACAAATTCTTGCCGTACAAACAGGTGAAGTACACAATCAAAATAAACGTTCACACGGTAAGTACGCACAATAACGAGGGATTAATACAATGGAATGCGGACGTTGTTTACACGAGGGTAAGAACAATAGTAAGCACGTCGGCGACTATGTTACAAAGGAACAATATATGTCCGGTAGACGACGGACAA
The DNA here is from genome assembly GCA_034769895.1 of Magicicada septendecula. Classification (NCBI taxonomy): domain Eukaryota; kingdom Metazoa; phylum Arthropoda; class Insecta; order Hemiptera; family Cicadidae; genus Magicicada; species Magicicada septendecula. The sequence continues at coordinate 162,124,822 of CM068376.1, read as the reverse complement.
AACGATTGTTATAATAAGAAGGGTGTAGGATCGAACGACACACCGAACCGAACTCAATACCCGAAAATGAATAATTATTTTTAAATTAAAAATAATATTACTATTAATTATTAATAATAAGATAAGAGAGTATAATTAAGAAATGTTATTTATTAAGGTTATGATTGCAAATAAAAAGAAATATTAGTGGAAAGAAATAAGGAATTAAATAATAAAGAATGTTATGCTAAATAAAAGTATGTTCAAAGAAAGATAGGAAATGTATTATACATGGCAAGGAATGAAATGTGTAAAGAAATATGTAAGAAATGGTAAGGAATGTTATTATTGATGTGTTATTAATATGAAGAAATGATTAAGATGAGCAATCAATGCTATAATTGTCAGAACGGCTGATCAAGCGAAAACTTAATGGAGATACAAGGACACAGAAGAAATCGAGAGTGAAAAGTCAAAGGGCAGAGACTGCTTAGGATTAAGGACTTCGAGAAAAATATCGTTGTTTTTCTAAGACAGTTCCTCTGTAACCGATCATGCGACACACTAGAAAGCTAAAAGAGTATTCTGTTACGGAAGTGTATTTCAGGAAAGTAGTAGTGAAATATCTTGAAAAATTGTACTTCTAAGGGGGCATTAGAGGGATTTCCCCTCGCCAACAGAAAAATCAACTTTCTAATTAATTTGTTCAACCAATCCCTATGAAACCTTGCAGGTTGTAGAAAAGTAGTTACCTAAATATATTTTTTTACAATAGAGAAGAACTGACGGCCATGAGGGGGGAACTTAGAAGATTCCCCTAAAATCTGTTCATATAAAATCCAAATACCACTGACTTACTTATCACGAAATCTCCGAAACTACAAGGTCTACAAACATGAGATTAAACAAGGCAAAAATTACTCGTCGTAGGTCTTAGGTGCGTGATAAGAAACATTTTTGAGAAATTTTACTTCTAAGGTAGGTTTATGTGGGATTACTCCCCCCCCCCGAAATATAGGAAATCCACCTACCTAGTGAAATTGCAACCATTTCCTATGAAACCTTGCAGGTTGGTAGTAAATAAGTTACGTACAAATTTTGATATGTCAGTTTTAATTGCAAACCTTTATATTTAGCCAGCTAAATAAAAGTCCAATATTAAAAGTTAGCACATTGAGTATAATCTGAATTGAAAAAGAACCACGACTATTCAGCAAGTTATTTAATACTTGCATTGAATGCAGCGGCCGGTGAGACATTAATACACTAGACTGCACGTCACAGCGCGAGAGTTGTGGGGTGATACCTATATGTACCTACCTATATACCATTATTTACCTATCTATATAATCTTGTGGAAATTGTCGGTACTTACTTATTCCGCAGCACAAAAATATAAATGCCTATAAACGTACTTCAAAGAGATCTTCACGAGTATGGATTCAATGAGTGGAAACGCCAAATGTCGACCACCTTGCATTATTAAATACGTACAAGCTGCAAAGAGTCATAGTCAAGCTGATATAGAACGCCAAAAGGATAGATTTTTCCTGCTCAGTACCAAAGGCAACGTATGATTATATCTGTTGAAATTAGATAAAATTGCCGAACCAACTTTGGGAAACAGGGTTGGGATCGACTACAAAACAAGTTTGATTTCTAGACCTAATATTCGACAAAAGATTAGAAAAGGCACGTAGAGTACCTGGATCCTAGATGTACGCGTATGTCAGCAATGAATGCAATGAAATGTATGTGTGCAAACGGCAGTAGATAGAGAAAGTCCTGGTGTAGATACACAGCATTTCGAAAGTAAATTGTGCAGTATTTATGTGTGTGCAGTATTACTGGTGTGTGTAAGCGCCTCAGGACTACTCTACCTGTTTATGTGAGAGCATGTGAAAGCACGTTTCCTGAGGAGGGGGAGGTCTGTAGTCGGTTGATTTCAGCAGATGTACCCGGTCACTCCTATAAAAATCGGATGACTGACAAGCACGGTACGTCTCCGTCCGTCAACGATGTACCCAGGGAGCTTGGACTCGAGATAGCTCCGTTTGCGGATGATCCGGCGGTATTTACCGAAGATCGTGACGCGGTCATACGACTGCAGCGCCAGCTTGATACGCTCGTGGACTGGATTGATAATTGGAAAGTGGGCATAAACGTGACCAAGACTGCCGCGGTATTATTCTCTAAGAGCCGGAAAGATCCACGACGGCGCTTGCGAATCGGCACAATCTACTTGCGCTGGTCCAAGGAAGGAAGTCAAATATCTCGGCTTACACCTTGATCATCGGCTCACCTGGCGTACCCATGCCCAGACAGATGAACAAACGATCGTCCGCTCGTCTGGGTTACCTGTTTCCATTACTGGCCAGCCCGGCTGACACGTATATTGGGAAAAGTGATCGTCTGCTGCCTATCATTACTTACGCAGCCCCGATCTGTGGATACCTGGCCGCAGTGCGTAGAAAAAAGTTGCAAAGGATTCTCGACAGTCAATCATTCTGTGAATTTCAAAGTCCCTGTGACGGGTGCTCACATGAACACTGAAGCAGGCAAAGTCCGCCGTCGATTTTCTTCTCGTCTGTTGAGGAGCGGACACGGTGTTCGATCCTTGGACGACACTGTGCGACGATTTGCACGTAAGTCTGACGTACGTGCGGCAAGGCACCCAGACAATCCTTTTATAGCCAGATTCGACCAGTAATGTATACGTCCCGGTGAAACATTGAAACGACTTCAGCATGTATTGAAGGTTAGCACAGTCAACCCGTTGAAAGCCTGTTATAGAGCAAATGGGCAGGGTCACGAGGCAGGAGTTCCAGATGGTAGATCGGAACTTGACTACTATGAGTTTCGTCTCTGCCACAACCACACAGCTCAGTTGACACGGCACGGTACGAGAGTCGGGCTACAGGTGGATAAATCGATAGCGTAAAAAAAAAACATGGGATTTATTGACTACCAGTTCTTTCAATCGTACCCTGCCCTGTTTGTTCCGCTGTGGGCACTTAAATCTCCCAACAAAACAATCTACCTGATTACTTGTTGCAGCCCTTCCAACTGCCATAGACCACGCCATAGACATCACCGCGCGCGTGTGTATGTTGAGAGAGAGAACGAGAGAGAGTGAGTGAGTGAGTGAGTGAGAGAGAGAGAGAGAGAGAGAGAGAGAGAGAGAGAGAGAGAGAGAGTGAGTGAGTGAGAGCGAGAGAGAGAGAGAGAGAGAGAGAGAGAGAGAGCAGATTGTCATCTTTGGTGGCAGAAATAGGTCTTAGCGACTGACTACAGACGTGTGACGACTGGTATTGCTCTAATAGGATATTTATTGCTAAGAAAGTTAGTAACACCGTCTCTAGCTCTCATGTTTAGCTCAACATCAGAGAGGAAGTTCTCGTACCCTCTTAGCTGAAATGCTCCGCTGGTGTTACATGTGTCTCCTAGTCACACACGCGCGCGCGCGCGCGCGCGCGCACGGGTATGTATCTGATGAATAGCATATTTATTAAGAGTTTAGTTAATGAGTGCTTATTAAGAGTTTGCTAGTAATGAGGTTTATTTTGTGGGCTTGCCTTCGAGCCTCTTTTTCTCGATGCGAATTTCTTGCAATTCTTTCACGTACCTAAATTGGTGAGGTAACAGGGACTGAAATCTGAATGATATAACATGGCTTCAAACTGTTCAAATACGTGATATATTCTGAACATAATCAAAGTGAGTTACCTTAATCACAGGGTGAAGCAGCTGACAAGTTAGAGTAATATTACAAAGCGTACTTAACTAAATTCGAGGTATTTAACAACATATAAAATTGCTGACATTATTAGTAGAAAAACCACTGAATTGTTTGGAAGTGATCTATAAGTTTGGCCTGTGATTTAACATTTGTTTCAAGATCGCTCCCATTACGTCATGGGCATAGAAATAATTTTCTCGAAATACAAAATATACTGATAGACCATCTGAGAATTTGAAAATGCACGTCAATATTCAGTTTAAATTTAATAAAAATTTAAATTTAAATTTAAATCTTTTAGCTGTAACATTTTGTTAAAACTAACTTCATTGTCTGTTTACACAAAAACAAATAGATTTATTTGCAATATAGGCTATTCAGTTGTACCGCGACTAGTAAAAACATCTCGGCGAAAGTTAATTATTTTATTTTACGTCTCTTTTTTGCGCCTGGATAGTTATGCTGCGTGGCGTCGACGTTTACAGCGAGCCGTCAGTTGTGCATTGTAACGCGATCTGTTGGTTAATTGCCGTACGACGGGTTCCCTTGAACGAGGTTTCCTCGTGGGCAAGCGAGGCAGTTGCTTTTGATATCTCAACCCGTTAACATCTGAACGCCGGCGCCGAAATAAGAATTCTATCTGTACTACTACTACTTTCTGCCATGGGCGAATAATTTTATAAAGGACCTCTGGGTTCCCGCACCAACCAGGGACTCGGGACAGAAGGATGGCGACAACTACACCCGTCGCCATCAGCCTGAGCATTGCTGACTAGCTCTCCTATTTCGTCGTCGGCGTAAGGCATGGGACCCGCCATGTAATACAGGATGAATCTCCCGGCTTCCTGAAACAGCAACTCACTACCCACTGGGACCTGAGCCGACCATCTGCCTCAGCATGCGGTAACAGCTTTAAACCAGGTGAAACTGTTCCAATTATTTAATGAAGAAATTTGTGTTAGTGGTTGAAATCACAATCAGAATGATCAATATTGCACACCACTATATAAAAATTATTCCGATTAGCGCTTTCAAGCTTCACAGCTCATCGTCAGATCAGGAATAGGCTATTCCTGATCTGACGATGAGCTGTGAAGCTTGAAAGCGCTAATCGGAATAATTTTTATATAGTGGTGTGCAATATTGATCATTCTGATTGTTCCAATTATGTAAAGTCGACCTCTCGACACATTCTGTCACACTTATTGAGTGAAATATAAAAAGTATAAAACAGTTACATTCCGTTTTTGTGAACTATATTGCAGTTAGACAGTAGTTGATCAAAACCGAACATGTCGGTTCACTATGTGCACGCCCATAATTCACTGGCACTGATTACTAAACTATTAATAAGTCAATGGTTGTGAATCAATAATTGTATGCCAGGCTAGCAGGCATGTACAGTGCGATTGTTTCATTCTTTTTGTTCAAATTCTTTATTTCCTTGGATTAACTGGATTAACTGTGTGTGCAGTGTCATGAATTATCACGCCGGGTTAGCTCATGCTGTCCGCCACATCTAACCGGAAGTCATTCAAATTTGTAAATTCTCGTGTTACCTTGCTGTCTTTTTTTTTCACATTTTATTTAGGTTCATTTGAGCGTTTTTTATTTCGCAGTCCAATCGGGTGTGCATGCTCGCAGCCTGGGCGAACTCGAGCTGTGCTGATTGTTTGCTAATTTTATAAAGATTTTAGTAGATTTATATACACGAGTCATTAATGTTGAAAAGGTATTTACGAATGTACAAGCACTGATTGTTCGTATACCCGTTGGGTTATTATGAGATTATGATTATTATTTGCCAGTAGGCATTGTAAAAAAAAGGGGGGAATTGATTTAGCAATGATTGATCATTACCTGGAGTGGTTGCTCTAGCTTAAAAGGAGTGCTAACTAGGGAAGGCCTAACGTCAACTAAAAAGAGGTTTTTTAAAAGCCATGTATTGGCTTGGTGCTGATGCTCATATGCCGTATTAATTGAACTTGTTCAGGTTGCTGAGTTATCTTAAAGCAACAAACCGAATGATTAATCGTGGCTGGTCGCTCTCCTTCCTTCACTCAAGTGTGAATGATTGGTTGTAACAATGTTGCAATTGATTTATTATTTATATTCCGTATTATTGTATTGATTTATGATGATGAATTGTGATGAATTGCTCAGTGCCTCATGAAGGTTTAGGCTGAACAACTGAACATTTCTGTCTTTAAACAAACGCATGTATATCTGTTGTATACTGTGCTATATCATCTACGCAAAAATAAATGTTGTTACGTTGATCCTGACTTTTATTTGCAAGTCCTGTCACAATGGGCTCAGTGCATTTTATGCTTCATCTAGGCCATCTGCCTAGTTCTAAAAATTACGGGTCGCCTTCCCCTTGTCAAAAAAAAAAAAAAAAAAAAAAAACAGATTTTTTTTTCTAAAAAAAATTTTCTTAAAAAACTTTGAGAAGGGGCAATAAGGCGGCTAACAGTTTTATCTTATATTCTTATTTCGTGTATTCTTTGAATGGCATATTTTACCGGTTTAAGCTCTACTTTTTTTAGTTTTAAGACACAAATACACGAATATTTCCAGATTTTCAGGCCATATAAAACCGAGCCCTAGTTATCCCTATACAAAATCTCAATTTATCCGTCATCTTGGCTCACACAACTCTAAAATAACTATTCTATTCTTCTTCGTAGCTTGCTCTGCCTCTTTTAGTTTTCATATTTCAACAGAGTTCTCATGTTCCATGCATCATTCATCATACTCTTCTTTATGTTAGAGGGATTTCGCTGATTGATGACCTGAGAAGACCTCTAATCTTACCACTCTTTCCGGACTTGAGACCTGAAGCTCGTAAACGGTAATCGAGTCTTCTAAGACAAATCTGCAATGATTTCCTGTTCCTGGGATATCCATTGAAGTCTTTAACTGAATGGTTTCCAGGTGCCTTCTCGATTTTGTGTCATTGACCAGCTTGTGAGTCATCCACATTTAAGACAATTTTCTGCCCCAAGGAAAGGAAGATGACCAGAACCAATCATTGACTTTCTAAGGAGACCGTTAGCACTTATGCAGGATGCGAGCGCATTATAACTTCTCAGAATACGTATGCAACACGCATGTATCCAGTTTATCTCTTAGTCCCCGTTATCACCGCATCGGTACTGTTGTTTGCTTTTCCGCATTTAAATATGCTTCGACTTTGTTCGGGCAAAGACCGTGGTGTTCGCTTCTTGTAACAGAAAAATGTACTTAACAATAAGACGAATCGGGCTTTAACACTATAAATTCAAAGTCCGAAGTGTGTATCCTCTGTGATGGGTTTTCGGAGGGAATTGCTGAGAAATTAAAATGCGTTTAGTATTAACAGGTTCCCGATAGAACGAGTGATACATTGCTGAACGTTGTGAAAGGCTATTAAACCTGGCTCGAAAATTACATCAGATTGTTGGAAAGCTTACGATCCTGTATCATTCTTACAGGGGGCCCATGAAATGGTCAATCATTCGATGCTTTCAAATTTCTGTTGGTATTGTGAGTCTGTCGGTATCGTGAAATTATAACTTGGATTTAACTGTTTCTGCTTTCACTGTGCACACTTAGAGGACTGTATATGTCTGAACTACTTATATAGGCCTATAGCACAACAGACTGATGATGGTCGGAAGCATTTTAGACTGGAACCTTTTTATTATTGCTATATTAGACGATGACGGGTTTTCCATAAATAAATTCCACAGGCTACGCTAATATCTGTTTGAACATTATTTCTTATAACAGTTGTTTATTGTGAAGTGTTTGCGAGTTTGCTCCCAACAGCCAATAAAGTTTGCTAAATTTCATATTTACACTAAAATTTTTACAGGAGAGGGATTGACGTTTGCAATGATGTCATCGCCATGTTGCCACTTCGTAACCACGTGTTTCTGTTGAATGTCACGCAAGCGTAACTTTCGTTACTGCATTCACTCAAAACATACTTCCCTCAGACAAAACAAATCCAGTACACGCAGACTAAATATGTATTCCCCTACTTAAAAACTAATCTTCGATTTCGTTGTCCATGACGTGTCCGTTAATTAACTAAATATAGTTATTACACTACGACTCGGAACACAAAACTTTTTATAGGTAAAAACGAAAAAGTTTTACCTTACAACCTGAACCGGCTTTCGCCTTTTAAAAGCTTCTTCAGAAGTCTCGCCTTTTAAAGTTTTGTGTTCCGAGTCGTAGTGTAATAATTATATTTAGTTAAAAACTAATATTTATTCAGTTGTAACTACAGATAATTCATAAACTAAAAATGTGAATTCTTACGAGAATAATAAACGAGAACTTAATTAACTTCAGTGTTTTTTTTTAAATTAACTTCAAATGTTGAGAATCTTTAATTTTTTGATTTAACGATAAATGTGACAATGTGCAAATGTGCAATAATCAACTTAGTGTATAAATAAATAAAAATTAACAATAATAAAAAATATAAGACAGCAAAATAAGAGTCGATGTTTTGTTTTTATTACTTTTACCATAAAAACAAAACTGAAAATGAAATTATTACCTGTCTGTAGTTTTCTGCCTGTGCCGTTAATCTAAAGGTGTTACACCACTTATGTCGCTACCAGAGTCACTCGAGTCACTGGATTCTGTCCCCAAATTTATTACCAGTTGTTCCACGGCGTCTTCTAATATGCCTTCGTTGCTCCATGCTTCGTCAATTACTTTCTTTGTATGCATCACTGCTTTTCTCCAATCGTCTGCAGTAACATTCGTAATGCCCTCGCGTATCAATTTTTCTACTTCAGTTCCTGTAAAAGTCTTATTATTTCTTGCTACATATCCCTTTAGCCTGAAAAATGTGCCCAAATTAACTCAATGGGGTTAAAATGACAATGCTACTGTGGTAACGTTTGGTTTGACATTAAACCATAGGCCACGGCCAAACAGCCTGGAAAACTCATCTTACACAAACTACTCTGAGATTGATTCACACCCACTTTGAAGAGATGCCCTGTTTTGGGAGCAAATGCCTTGATTATTGTTGTATATCACACATTGTTGTGATGTCTCCGTTGTCTCCATAAAATTTTAAATTACTATGACTATTATAATACATGATATTTCAGGCATTGACAAGAATGCAAGCATGAGTATATGCAATCGTGCATGCTGCGCGGGCGCGCGCGCGCACACACACACACACACACACACACACACACACAAACACACACACAACAAAATAATAAATAAACATAGTGTAACCTTGCTTCAGTCTCTGATGATACAGATTTAAATATGTGAAACTAAAATGGATAAAACAATTAATTCTTGCAGAAGAAATTAATTCTATTTACGTAATTGTTTTACACACAATTTGTATAATTTGTTTCTTGCATACATATTATTTTAAAAATTTCCTTGTTTTTTATTGTGGAAGTACTTATTTTATTTAGTTAATCATACATAATAAAATTAATTATTTAACATTATTTAACTGAACATTGTTTAACTACAGGTTAAACAAAATTAGTAAATAAATAAAAGGTAGATATCTACATCATAAAAATGCATATATAAACAAAATATCTATATGTCAAAATTACCTAATTATTCGAAATAACCTAATTTTAATACACATACATTTCCTTATTTAAAATATGCAAATTTAATTAAACATATGTCCCACGTAAAAATGAACTTCAGGGAAGTTTTAAATATGAAAATAACAATTCATTAATAGATGGAAAAATTAATCAAAATTATGACAGTTGCTTTAAAATTCTGAACCAAAAGTATAATAATTCAAAGAAAACATTTAATATTACAGATTTTAATTTATCGTGAGTGTGAGTGTGTGTCATATGAGTGTGTGCATTTGTATATGTGCATATATAATTTATGTTTTGTTTCTAGGGTATTAATGGCAACCTTGGTGATGCACTGCAGTTTCTCAGAGAATATGATCATGAGGCTGGAAACATGTGCTACCAAGCTAAAGAGGCACAATGGGCTTTCTCCACAAATCTTACAGAACACAACAAGCACCGTATGGTAATTCATGTAGTATAATTTAAAACAACAGGAAATATTCTGTAGTGACATTATTTGAAATAAATTTTTAACAACTTGTTATAATGGAAAGACTGATAAATTTCTGTCATTAAATATGAATGTTAAGCATATATTTTTTTAAAGATTTCTTTAGACGTTAGATGTTGCCATACTCCAGTCATGCAGTGTGCATGTTTTTGTCATAATTAATATGCAATTAATACGTGGTGTGCTAAATTCCCAAATGATTATTCATTGTGGGGATTAGATGCTTAGTTTCTCAAGTTTGAGCCTGGCAGGGATCTTTGTTCAAAACTGGACAATAATAATAATAATAATAATAATAATAATAATAATAATAATAATTTTTTTTTTAAGAGGGGGAAAAATGCTTTATGCACCATCAGAAGAGGCTTGTGCTTCCTCTGGTGTGTGGGACTCTCACCCACTAAAAAACCCACCTCTAATTCAGGCATTCATATCCATCCTGGAACTACGTAGCGCATTACTTCAGGATGGAGCCTATTTCACCCTTATCGGGCTCCTTCTAGATGTTCCTCTCTTCTACTGCCCGTTGGGTGTATGTTGGGCCTGTCTTTTTTTTCCAGTAGGACCCACTGAACAAATGCATTGATGCGGTTCCATTCCGCCTTACCATGAAGCATAAGTGCAACTACGCTCTCGGGCGTGAACTCCCCGAGCTCCATTTCTAGTGTCATCCTCTGTCTTTCAAATCTCCAACACTTGAAAAACATGTGCGATGCATCATCATGAGGAGAGTATCCGTATTGGCATTCTGGGCTTTGAACTTTTCCCATTGTATGGAAGTAGGCATTAAAATTGCTGTGGCCACTGAGGAACTGAGTGAGATGGTAGTTGACTCACCGTGTTGGCAGTCGATCCATACCTTCAAGTTTGGTATGAGCCTTACGGTCCATCTTCCTCTTGTAACGGTACAGAATTGTGTGCTACCCCAGTTTCAATTTTATTTCATATCAATTCAGTTTTAATTTTCAATTGTTAGCTTCCACCTGCGATGTGCCTCAGTTTAACCAGCAATACACACTGTTAGCCTAAACAACTAGACTAGACGTATTACGTAACTGCCCTAGCAGCAGTCCTTGTGAATAACAGTATGCAGATTTTCACCACAGAAGTAACAACAGGCAGTAAAGTGTAACATACCGTTCTATAAGTTAAACAGTGGCCTCGGGCGTGCAAGGTAGGCCTGAAGCAAAAGGGCCTATCTAATAAAAACATAAAAACAGTTCCATTGAAACTTTGCAACTTATGGTCGCGCGACCGTTAAACATCTAAGTGCCCGGGCGGATCTTAAAAGCCGGCCGGCTATATATAAAAAAATATATATAAATATATATTACAGTGCATAAAGAGTTTTAAAGTAATGAGGTGAAGTAATTAACAACATAATAAGTTCAACGAAAACAGTTACGTGAGTGCGGTAGGCGGAAGCAAATGGCAAACACGAGTGTCTGACAAGCCATATGAACACGCAGCTGAGGGGTAACAGTACTGAACCTAATTTACGAACAAAAAATAGAAAAAATTCTAATCAAAACATAAGTACCGTCTAATAGCCACAATTTAAAAGATTTTGTTAATGAGATCTCAGTAAGGGAATGTAAAGAGTATGAGTGAGAGAGTGTAGCAAAGTGTTGGTTAAAATAATAATGTTATTGTCAATTCATTTTCATATTAGTAGTTTATATTGAAAGATTAAATATACATGTATTCCTGTCTTATTATTGAAATTGCAGTGTAGAGTTAAAACAAAATGAAATAGTTCAGGTTAATAAATGAAAGTTAATTTGGTAAAATCCTCAAAATTGTGTTAGTGTGATTATTGCGCAATTTAAACCCAGATAACCTTTTTCTGCAGCTGATTTTCGTCTGTAAGACCTTGGAGAAGTAACCCTAAGGTAAGATAAGAGTTTTATTATTTACATAAAAATTTATAGTTTCATTGGCGCCCGAACAGGGACTCGAGTGTAAGTTGTTATTACATTCGCCAGACCTAAATAAGCTGCAGAATGGGTTATTTGGAAGTGAGGGTGTGGTTAGAATGCTTTTAGATCGTAGAGAGTAAATTTACTAAAATAAAATTGATAATCATTTAATTAATCATAAGTTCATAATGGAGAACACAGAGAATAAAACAAATACAGCTAACGTAACTGTTATGAATGAGTCGGGAAATCAATCAATGACCGAATCAGCGGTAATGGAAGAAGTTAGAGTTCATTCAACTCCTGTCCCGACTAGGGATAGTGATAAAACTGACAACGAAACGAGAAATTGGTTTTGTGAGACAATGGGGGAGATAAAACAAATGTTTAATGATAATAATAAGAGATTTGATGCCAATGACGATTTTTTGCGTAAAAGTGTGAGTGAATTAAGGGACGATATTAATAGCCATTTTGACATGAATGAGACTAAATTAAATAAACGCTTTGACATAAATGATGCTAAATTTGAACAATACAAAGAACAGAATATGAAATTTGAAAATAGCATAAACGTAAAGCTTGATGAATTAAATAATTCATTGTGTAGTATTGATGAGCGAATTAACGAAATACGTAGTGAAACAAAAAGAGAAACAGATGAGTTAAGAGTGTGTGTGTGTGTGTGTGTGTGTGTGTGTGTGTGTGTGGTAGACAATAAAATAGACATGTTAGAATCTAACCAAAATGAACTTGGACAACAAGTAGTAAATGACAAATTAGAAAGCTTTGTAAGTAAAGAGGGTAATGATGTTAAAAATGTGGTATCAGTCAGTGATGGTAGAGAAACAGTTAGTGAGAGAGTGAGAGAGGATGAAGAGAGTGTACAGAGGGTAAAATTTTCCCGTGGTGTGGTTGTGGGTGAAGAAAATGCTTCACGAGTGTATTTGGGAGACCTATGGTCTACAAATAATTGTCCCTTGATTTGTTGTGCATCTGGTAGAGCCAGATGTTGTAGTAACAAAGTGGTACCCTCTGCATGGAGTGAGAGAGAGAATGTGAAATGTTGTGGTGATGAAAGTAATTATGAGAGAGAGAAAGAGTGGTTTAAGCTAAATAGAGGCTATGGAGAGTTGATAGAGAATATGAATATTAAGAGAATTATAATAAACAATGTAAGAATATTAAGAGAATTATAATAAACAATGCAAACTTACCTGGTGTAATAGTAAACAATGAGTATATGGATGATAAGCATTTGCCTGTGGGGAGAGTTAATGTACTGGTAGTAGCAGAATACTGTAATAATGAGGTAATGGTAATAACAAACACTGACGGAGACTTTATAAAAAATACTAATGTCGACTTGATTTATGATAAGATAATTATGGGGGGTAACCATATATATTATTATTTTGGTACAATGGAAAAAATAAGTTCTTATGGTTATAAAACAAAAAACAGCTGTATGTTGTGTATCAGAAAAATTGAAAAGTGTTATGTGCAGAAAAGACTAATTTTTGATGATGGAGGTTGAATATAAACCCAATGAGTGGACAGTTTTAAATATTCTAGTTTATGGTAATGACCTGGCTGATTTAGGTATTGAAGTACGGTAAATGATAAAAAATATGACGAAACTTTTGTAAATAAATGTATTGTGTTAATATTATCTTGTTGTAATGTACAGTATAGCTTATGTGTAACATATGTTTGTAATAAGAACAAATGGCATAATAATATTTACTAAACGGTATTCACTAAAATAATGAACAAGAGATAATAATGAATTTTATTTTGAATTGTGTGATCATATAAAAATTTGTTTTAAATAATGTAATTAAAGTTAAATTGTTCTGGTTGGAGTTAAAATGAAGTTAGTCTAAAAATGTGAATTTTGATGAAGTCAAATTAATTTTGATTTAAATTTTGGTATGAATTGGTACAAAAATAGTAGTTGATAAATATGTTAACTAAAAGATTCATAGAAATTGAAATTTGAAGTAAGCACATGTGTCAGTATATGATGTAATCATGAATGTTGAGACAGAGTGTTTATAACACCAGTCTGGCAGACAACTGTTTATGTAAACAGGTGTGAGGTCTGTTGTGACTAATGTCTGCAGTCATGCTGAGTTACAATAACAAAAATGTTTTATTCTGCTGAATCATTGCCATGAGTAAATCCTATTATGAAACAAAAGAAACACCAGATGTGATGGAATGTAGGTAATATTTTGTAGGGTCCTTTTGTAAAATGTAATCAAAACAAATGAAATTGTCCTGATCAAATGAGATTGATTTAGTGAGCAGTTGAGTACTTAAATAAAATAAAATTGGTAATTAAATTAATTGAAAAGATGATTTTTAATAATGAATTTAAATTTATTTTGATTCAAATTTCAAAGGTAATGATAGATTATATAATAATTAATAAAAGCAACGTTTAAGATATTCATTTAAAATTGAAAACTGAAGGAAATGTTTGGGCTAAGATAGTGTTTGGGAAAACAAGATGTGCATACAACTGGTAATGTAACCCTTATAAATGTCAACCTATGTTTTATGTTTGATTGTAGATTCCCCACCTAAGTGCGGCCATGACCTCACCGGATCATGACCGTGAAAGTAGTTAATTGTGACAAATCATAAATTTACTTGATATAACCGGCTTGTGGTTTGTTTTGTTTTGTTAACCCGGTGGTTTGTTAGACTTAGTAGGGGGGTTATTTTTTGGGGAATCTACCCAATTTTGGAAGAGGGCTATTTTCACCCAGATAGGGGTGGTAGTCCATTAGGGGCATATCAGTCAATAATAGTAAGTGCAATACTGAATTTTTATTGTAACGCCGAAGCAAGGATGGGGGTGGAATAAAAGAAAAAAAAAATGTCCACCCCTTCCGCATCAGTCCTTGTGGAAGCAACTGGGCGCTACAGTCCAGGGGTGTAATAGTGAGTGTGGATTAGGGGGTGACCCAGTTACAGGTCACGAGGGAGATGTGATTACGGCTAGATTGATTTCTGCAAGGGCCAAGAAGTCTAGTGCTGCACACAGTAGAGTGTAACGGGTATCAGGGGTTAAGGGACTAAAAGGGGGTTGAAAAAAAAAAAAATTTTTGTTGGTATTTTGTATAATTAATGTTACGTTGGAGGAGTAATAATATTGTGAACATTATTCCATTTGTATGAAATTTATATGATTAAACTGTAAGTAGATAGTAAGTTTATATTATCAATTTTAGACCAAGCCAGTACTTTGCAAATAAAAGAACCAGTACTTTGAGAATGAACCAGTATGACTAAGAGGAAACGAATCAGTTGTGGATATGGAGTGATGGAAGGCCGTTTGTTAATTTTTTAATTAAATGTTACAGAGTCAGGTGATACTGTGGTGGGTATCTGTCCGAGCTTATGGTGTTGGGATCTCGAGTAGAGAAGTCCAGTAAGATCGGATGGGTGCTGCTGCAGCCACCGGACTAGGGGGGTAAGTACCCATGATTTTAGTAGAGAGTTCAGGGGGGTTGTGGCGCCATATCCTCACTGATCCTTTAGGTTTTAGACAATGAGAGTTTGTAGGCTTCGGCCTTCAACCTCTCATTGGGGGGGGGGGGTATTGTAACGGTACAGAATTGTGTGCTACCCCAGTTTCAATTTTATTTCATATCAATCAGTTTTAATTTTCAATTGTTAGCTTCCACCTGTGAGGTGCCTCAGTTTAACCAGCAATACACACTGTTAGCCTAAACAACTAGACTAGACGTATTACGTAACTGCCCTAGCAGCAGTCCTTGTGAATAACAGTATGCAGATTGTCACCACAGAAGTAACAACAGACAGTAAAGTGTAACATACCGTTCTATAAGTTAAACAGTGGCCTCAGGCGTGCAAGGTAGGCCTGAAGCAAAAGGGCCTATCTAATAAAAACAGTTCTATTGTAACTTTGCAACTTATGGTCGCGCGACCGTTAAACATCTAAGTGCCCGGGCGGATCTTAAAAGCCGGCCGGCTATATATATATATAAAAAAAATATATATAATTATATATATATTACAGTGCATAAAGAGTTTTAAAGTAATGAGGTGAAGTAATTAACGACATAATAAGTTCAACGAAAACAGTTACGTGAGTGCGGTAGGCAGAAGCAAATGGCAAACACGAGTGTCTGACCAGCCATATGAACACGCAGCTGAGGGGTAACAGTACTGAACCTAATTTACTAACAAAAAATAGAAAAAATTCTAATCAAAACATAAGTACCGTCTAATAGCCACAATTTAAAAGATTTTGTTAATGAGATCTCAGTAAGGGAATGTAAAGAGTATGAGTGAGAGAGTGTAGCAAAGTGTTGGTTACAATAGTAACGTTATTGTCAATTCATTTTCATATTAGTAGTTTATATTGAAAGATTAAATATACATGTATTCCTGTCTTATTATTGAAATCGCAGTGTAGAGTTAAAACAAAATGAAATAGTTTAGGTTAATAAATGAAAGTTAATTTGGTGAAATCCTCAAAATGTGTGTTAGTGTGATTATTGCGCAACTTAAACCCAGATAACCTTTTTCTGCAGCTGATTTTCGTCTGTACGACCTTGGAGAAGTAACCCTAAGGTAAGATAAGAGTTTTATTATTTGCATAAAAATTTATAGTTTCATTGGCGCCCGAACAGGGACTCGAGTGTAAGTTGTTATTACATTCGCCAGACCTAAATAAGCTGCAGAACGGGTTTCACTCTCTCCTCTCTGTCCCAATGATCTTGCCAGTGCCGGAGAATGAGTTCCCTGGCTTCATGCTTTGCGGCGTCTCTTCCAATTTCCTCTTTTCTTTTGAATAAATACTTCTGCTCTAGAGCCAGCAGGTCTGTGTGAATCACTCCCGCTATCACCAGGACTACTGGCTCTGGCACTGTCCAGTAAGAGGAAGCTACTCTGAATGGTCCTCTTCTCTGCACCGATGCCATATGTTTTCTGTACTTTTCCATCTTTAGTGCATCGGCCCAGATCTCGCAACCATACAGAAGGATGGATTCTGTGATCGTCATCAACAATCGCCTCTTGCTTGCAGTGGAACCTCCTACGTTAGCCATAAGTCTACTGAGCTTCGTTGTAATGTTAGCCGCCTTATCAGCTGAATACTTTATTTGATCCGAATAGGAGAGCTTTGCGTCTAGTCTCACCCCTAGTTATTTCACAGCCTTCTTTGTAAATACTGTCTCAGCTCCCACTTGCAGTGGTATGATAGTGGGAACCCGTCGCTGGGTGAGAAGTACTATTTCGGTCTTATCGGTGGCTAGATCCAGGCCGTGTTCTTCAAGGCAGGAGCCCACTTGCCTCATTACCTGATTCAAGCTTCTTTGTGCATCCTCGGCGTTCCGTACTACAATCACTGCCGCGATATCGACTGCATAACCTACCAGGAAAGCATCTGGCGGCGTCTTCATCCATAAAATTCCATCATAGGATATGTTCCAAAGGTCAGGGCCTAAAATTGAACCCTGGGCAGCCCTGGCGGTGATCTGCTTCCTACGAGGTCCATCTGTCGTATCATAAATAAGTTCTCTGTCACTCAGATAGCTCTCTATTATCCGCAAGAGATACTGTGGGATCCAGAAGAAGTGTTCAAGAACCCTAAGCATGTTGTTCCAGCTGGCAGAGTTGAAAGTGTTCATATTATCCAATGTCGCCAACAGGACTATACTTCTTGAGTAATGATTCCCCTGTTGGGCCACGTGGAAAGTTCTTACTACCTCCTCCACTGCCCCAAGAGTTGATCGGCTTTACTGAAAGCCATACTGTTTGTTTGACAGGTTTCCCACGCTTTGAATGGCTGCTAATAGATGTGGCTTTAGTAAACTTTCCAGACACTTTCCAGCAGTATCCAGCATGCACAAAGGTCTGTACACTGAAGGGGTGCCCGGGTCACCCTTACCTTTGCTGACAAGCACCAGCCTCTGCACTTTCCAACGCTTGGTGAAGTATCCCTCCCTGAGGCAGCTGTTGTACATATTAAGGAGTATTCAAGGGCATGAACTAGCAATCACCATTAGAACTTATGGCGGAATCCCGTCCGGTCCTGGGGCTTTGCCACTCTTCATCAAGCCTGCGGCCTCCTTCAGTTCTTCATCGCTGAACAGTGGGACTTCATCTTCTGCTATGTGGCGTGGATCACGGACATTTACTGGGTGGGTCGGAAAGAGTGCATGGACGATGGCATCCATACGCGGTGCATCCATGATTGGGCTAGTCGACTGCGCCCCAAGCTTGCGCATGACGACCTTGTAACCCAGCCCCCAGGGGTAATTATTTACATCAGCCTTTAGTTCCTCCCACTTTCGTCATTTGCTACTGATAATAGCCTTTTTAAGATCTTGTCTAGTGGCTCTGTATTCTGCTGTTTCTTGTTCTGCGCCGTCGCCATTCCTTTTCCTCCTCCCGGTAACAATTCGCCTGAGAGAAAGACATCTCCTCCTAATAGGTTTGACTAACTATTTTTTCAGTAATTTCCTGAGCATTAAGTTCATGGATAATAACTTCCAATATCCCTAAAGCTGTTTTGTCTTTCGAAACATCATAGAAACCAATAAACCTTTCTTTAGGCCCATCTTGTGTACAAAAGCTAAGAATGATGCTCATCTGTGTTTCAGAAGAAACGTCAAGGGTTTTTTCTGCTTGCACACAAACAAACTCTCAGGAATGTAATTCTTGTTTCATGTGTTCATTAATTACGTCCGGTTACTGACTCAGTCGGCTCATTTTGAATTGTACTTGGTGTACCTTTAAAACTGGAAGTGCACTGCAAATGATTATGTAAAAACTGTTCTTGTCTGGAGAGAAGTTCCAATAATTCAAGATAATTACATTTGCTGTCAGAACTTTCATCTTCAAAATGCCCTCTAAAAGCCAGCTCTTGCTTATCTAAGAAGCACACAACTTTGATAAGTCTCTCAATTACAAATATATTTTGCTTCACAATTTCATTGTGTTTTATGGCTTGAAGCTTAGCGACTTCAGGAATGGAATGTTCAATTCTTTCACAACATAACGATAAAAGAACTCTCTCCATTCTGAAGATGCCTTCTTGAAAACTGATTTTTTTTCGGCCTTTCTGTCAACATTTTCTGTAACACAGACACCATAAGAAACTGATAACCATTCTTTTTTGGCCCCATACAGAATACAGGTATAACAATATAATTTATTTTTCTCAGAGCCAAGGATTTTCTTGTGCCAAGAGAACTGAAACTTTCTGTTTTGTCTGCCCACCCACTATTTTAATATCTGAATGTGGAGTAAATTGTATATATTTGTAGGCACACTTTGTTTCATAACTCCAACTTGAAAATGGTTTCTCATTTAATTCACTAAATAATGACGCTGGTCTTCTCTCAGTAATACCCATTTGTACACAAAAATATCTAACACTAACATACAAGTAAAAACATAAAACGAACACTAATAAACATAAACTGATTAAATTAAATGTAAATGAATTGGTAGAGTGAATAAATAATTGCACTAAGTAGAGTAGATATAACAGCCGGCACTTACTGCATAAGACTGAGACTAGTCTCTTTGCCCGCCTAACGCAACAGCTTTCTAACCCCTTCTGCACTGCTTGTCACACTTGATAAATGGTGGTGGGAGAGAGGCTTTGGCAGAAACCCTCACATAGCCTGGCGGCAGTTCCATTCATACCGTGCTCTCAGAGCGTGTTTTGTAAACCAACTGTTATGAACTTATAAAATACAATAATCCTGAAACATTAACTTTTCTTGTATTCATTTTTTCATTAATTTTTTGAGTAGGCTAAGCCTCAAAAGCCTCTTAATAGCTTTGCCACCACTATTTATTCAGTCACACAAATTCTTGATGAGGCTATTCGTCCATATGACTTTGGTGCTCTGTGACCATTGGTTTTGTCTGTATTCTTCTTATCTCCTATATGTTTCTTTTCTTCTGCTGGAACGGGGATCATTCCACAGCATATGTGACAACACTGTCTACACTGTAACTCCATGAAATACAGAATGTGCTCCTGTTAAAAAGGTAATGTTTTTTGTTTGAAAAATCAGTGCATATCCCAATTAAGTGATAGCTGTCAGAACATGTTGACCACTAGATTTTTGTCTCCAACGTTCACTTGTGAAAACTTACGTTTCTTATTGTCCTCGAACGTTTTGGTGTGGTGTACACGTTCCTCAGCGAGGTTTGAATAGAATGTTCGAGTCTTGTAATATTCCCTTTTTTAACCTATATTAACCATGCCTTTTTTCCAGTAAGTGCAGTAGGTGCTTGCTCAGACATACGGTAGGTTATAAATATTGAATATGTGTGAATGTGTACCTTAGTGGATAGTCCATCCATCCTTAGAACTTTCCTATTTATTAGTATATTCACAGACTTATTGTAAATGATGAAGTCTCAGAAGCTAAGAATTTGTTTCCTCCCTGGTTGGACGATCTGAAAAAAAGAAAAAAAATCTTGTTTGCACATGTATCTGCTTGATGATAACCTTCCGAATTTCTTCATTACTATTTTGTAACCTAAGCCTGAATGTCCTTATTGAGTCTTTTTACACATCTTCCCAGTAGTCCAATCTACTGCATAATGTCTTACTTATGTTCTTTCTTTGCTGTTTTTTGTTCCATTATTTGTCCTAATATGCTTGCTCCTTGTATAAAGTGAATTACACCATCAATTATGATTTTACTGTGTACTAGCTTGGCATTGTGTTGAGAATCTCCTTGAAATATTTTTAAGGGGAGGGGGGGCAGTATTGTGTGAACTTCCATGTATCCATCTTAGATGTGATCCATTTGGTGTCTGTCTATTTGTATGGGGTATGTGTCATGATAAATGTTGAACGTATCAACCAGCTTTTGTAAAACTTGGCATGCATGACCATAGACCCAGACCTCATGCATGAAGCAGGCCCCACAAACCCCTATTGTTTTTTGGAATTATCCCCCATAATATATAGGTAAGGCAAGAATGTGAGGGGATTAAATTTTGAAAATTGCAAAATCTATCTGTAGATTAAGACAATTTTAACCAAAATTTGATCACAAATTTCAGAAATAACAAAGGTAATTAAAATAATTACAATGATTGTTTTGGACTTGCACTGTGTTGCAGAAAACAGCATTAAGAATGTCAGGATCTCTGCAAGAACGAAGGGAAAGTGAAGAACTGTACGTCTCAAAGTGTAAAATTGCCTTTACAATTTACATAATAAACACAGCTGTTTTATAAACTTCCATTAAATGTAAAAATCAAAAAGTACCCATACCCACTTTTTAGATTTTCCTCACTACAAATAAAAATTTGTGACAGAAAGGTTTAAGATTATTCCTAATACCTGTAGCTACTTTTTATTTTGTTCTTGTCATTCCATAAGCTCATACTTTTAGTTAGGGAAGAGTGAGTAACTGTTACTGTAGAACCTACAGACTAGTGATTAGAAATGACTTGTGAACTTTTGTATAATGCATGAGTGATTTTTATAATATAATGGGTAGCAGTTTTATAAAATAATGTGCTTACACATAGAATTTAAGTTTTGTTTTGACAATGTGTAGAGCATTTCACAAAGCTAATGTACTATGCTTCATTAACATTTTACATGTTAATTTGATGCATAAGGAATGAGTTGCATATGAACAATCTGTGTTTTGATTAAATTTAAGTGTTATTATTCAATTATGCTCCATTCTAGTGACAAACGAACAAAACTATGTGATAAAGTAGAAATTACTAAAACATGTTTCTTCATATTTGCAGCCAAGGCTCATTAGTTTAATTTTATGTAGCCAAGTAAATACTTATAAATTTACATTAATTTGAATCTACAATCTATTATTTACAGTTTAATACTTTGATTTTTATTACTTGCTTGTAAAGTTTAAAGTAAGTATTTTAAATTTGTAGTTAGAAGAACAGGATCTGCAAGCTAAACTAGATAGAGTGTCATGGAGGAAAGCAACGAGTTTCTCCTGGTCCCGCATGCCAGATCCTTTAGTACGCCGGCAGCTACGCATGCTAACTACTCGCACCCGGTCTGCACTTTCTGATTCTAAACTTAATGAGGTAAATTTTTTTTAAAAATTTTTCATTGTTATAGGCATTAAATACCTCTACTGGTATCATTGCATAGTTGTTATTTTATTAACTTTACTTACTCTTGTGTAAGTTACACAATCTCTGTTGTGTACAGATGTGAAAATGGGTGAGATAATAGCATTTCTCACGCTGAATTCAGGTATGGTTTCAGAATTTTTCTATTACGTAAGGATTTTTAGAGACACCTATTTTAATTTTACAACATTATGTATTTACAATGCATACTCAATACAATACTATCCTACATAAAAGTAGTAATGTTGCATTTTCTACGATATTTTGCCTCATGCACGTCTCTTTTTAGGGCCCAACAATATTCAGCTAGCATGCTTGGACTCCACTTGCCCCTGGTACCATTTTTTCACGTCTGAAATATCCTGATGGAACCATTCACCATTTTCATCGATGACTGCTCCTAGATTTGGTGGGAAGAAATCTAATTGTGAATCCAATAAGTGAATCTTCAGTGACGTGTTGCATCCCATGATTTTATAAGATTTTAAAAGATCATCCACTATTTCTTTGTGATTTTCAGATTTATGGTTTCCTAAGAAGTTCTGCCAAATGCTCTTAAAAGACTTCAATTCAATTTTCTCCACTATCGTTTAACATATTTTCAAAGTTGTCATCTTTAATTAAGTCTCTTGTTTAAGGTCCTACAAAGATTCCTTCCTTGATTTTTGCATCACTGATCTTTGGAAACTTGTTTTTTAAGTATGCAAATCCAAGCCCATTTTGATCCATTGCCCTCATAAAAGTTTTGATAAGCCCTGGCTTTATATGTAGTGGAGGTAAATAAACTTTTTTGACTCAATAAGTGTTGCATTAACAACATTCTTCTTTCCTGGAATTAATGATGTTCAATTTGGCCACTTTTTCTGTATGTAATGATTTTTTCGGTCTCTGCTGTCCTGCTCGGAAAGAAAACAACAGTACTTGGTGAAACCAAGTTGAAGACTTAGCAAGAGAGTAAATACTTTTAAGTCTCCAAAATATTCCACTTAAATTCTTTATACTTTATATTATCCAGCAGAAGTTTCATGTTCTCGTGAGTTTCTTTCAAATAAAATTCGTTCAAGTAAATGCTTTCTCATAAGTTTCTCAAGAAAACAGTCTTCTGACTCATTATTTTGGAATCGCATCATCGAGCAGTTATGACTAATATACTTTATTGTCCTATGTCATTTCAGACTTTCGTTCACATCAAACTGATCATTCTTAAATGCTTAATCAGTACAAATTTTTTATTCATTTATGTATTATAAATAATACCATAACATAATTGCATAATTTCCATACATATGTAACACTTAAGAGGGGGTAACTTGAAAACTAAGGGTGATAGACAAAATTCTGTTGACATTTTTGAATTCAGGGAAAAGTACATATAAAAAACCCGTTTACTTGCTCTGAGACAAAATCTTTGTTTACCGTTGTTATCATTTTTCCTTGAGATTAGATACATTATTAGTCTCAACAGTTTTGTTTCTCAGAATATTTTAGCTATTCTGTAAGAGTCTGTGATTTTCATAGTTTTCTGCTACATTCTTCCTCCCATTTGAGGGAGCAGGAAGGATAAATCTATTAAAACTATTTTTTATCTTTTTCTTTTATTTTTGTAGTCTGAAATGTCCTCTTTCAAATATGTTTTTTTTTATCAGACAAATATAAGAAACAAGAAAAAATAATAACCAAACAATAGTGTAAGTCTGAAGTTGTTGCTAGATGTCTTAATAATATATTAATTGTCTTAATTAATAATTTTCTTACAGTATGCATTATCACATTACAGCTGTAACTGGTGATATTTTATTTCATTAGATTGACAGAAGTTCACTTCAGCTGTATGCCTTAGCTATAGTATGTGTTCAGTCAAATAAGGTTTTTGGCATATTGAAGAATTACAGAGTGGGAAATAAATTAGTGATTTTACATGCAGGACGTATGTATCAGAGAAGTTAAGCAAATTCACATTCACTGATTTCAAAAACTGGGCGATTCTGGTTGTGTGTGTGTGTGTGTGTGTGTGTGTGTGTGTGTGTGTGTATGTGTGAGAGAGAGAGAGAGAGAGAGAGAGAGAGAGAGAGAGAGAGAGAGAGAGAGAGAGAGAGAGAGAGAGAGAGAGCAGAAACATTGAATACAATACAAATATGGAAATATTTTGTTTTATTTTCAAATAACTGAATGCAGAAAAATATAATAAATAAATACATATTTTATTTTTATTCTTTTGACCTGTAGTAGTTATATTGTGCTTTCTTGTCATAGATATGTCATAAGAAGAACAAATATTACAAAGGGGAGAAAATTAAGACGTTGATACTGATTAGACTGATCATGATATCTAGGCAACTCTCCCTGTGTTTGAACAAGAATCTGGCCATAGTGCCAGTTGGCCAAAATTGTTCAACATTTTACTGTTTTCATTGTTTTTTTATAGAGACTAATAAAATTAGTTATTAGAGTGTAAACATAATCTCCATAAGTTAAAATAATGAAGATTACAATTTTTTTTTGTTTATAATGAAGAGTAGGCTATTTTAAAAACTAATTTGTTAAACCTTATATACATACATGTCATCAGAATACCAAGAATATATATAACATCTGCATGGAAGTGTTTTAAAGTTGATATAAGTATTATTTTGTTAAAAGATAATAGCTAAAAATGGTGGTTCACCAGGTTATGACATGAGAAAACAGTGCTGTTGAAAGCATTAAAAAGAAAACACGAATGTATATCAGCCAGGGGCGGCTCGTTCTTAGGCCCCCCCCCCAGTTTAAATCGTATCATTAAACAATCTATTAATCGTATCATTAAACAATCTATTATCACATCACTAATCGTGAAATTCATCACATATTTCTTTAATACTTCGGACAAGAAAATGTTTTCGTGTTAGGTAATAGCACAAATGTTTTCGGAACAGCATGCCTCTCACGGCGCTTTGTCAGTCGCGCCATTTCTCCAATCCACCACTCTGTCCAAAGTTGAATGAACTTGTAAGCTTATAGCCCTCATTGACACTGTTGACTCGGGCGCGTAGGCTTCCGCGCCGCGTTCAGTAGAAAGTGAAGTGAATCCCTCAGTACAACTAATCGCAGACTATTGATAATATGAGATTTACTTTTTTTAGTGTTTATAGTTTCTCTCGCATGGTTAATTCAGTGCGGGCATTTGTTGTTTAGTGTTTAGGTTTTGAGTTTGAGTGTTTTTTTAATAATTTAGTTTTTTTGAATAATCACGAATAGTTTAGGGAAATATTGTAGTGTCGAATTATTAGGTTTTGTTTTAACATTTTATCCAACATGGATAATTCAGTGCAGGCGCTTAAAGCAATAACTTTTGCAAGATTAACTCTTGATCAAAAAAATGAAATAAAGTCATTAGGTAGGCCAACTCCTGAATTCTGCATGATGCAAACAGAAAATAAGAAAAGTGAGAATCGTGTTTTCAGAAGGCAACTGCTTTCGAAAGATGCATACCAAAAAAATGACTGGATCTGTGGCTGTGACGTTCAGAAATCTTTGTTCTTTTTTCCATGTATTTTATTTTCTCTCAGAGACAGTGGTGATTGCTTGTGGACTGTAAAAGGGGTTAATGATGTAAAACATCTTACAGAAAAAATTAAGAAGCATGAAATATCCGTCAATCACATGAGCAGTGTTGTTGATCTTTCTTTGCTAGGCAAAGTAAACATACTGTCTAGTCTGGACACGCAATATAGACTAAACATTGAAAAGCAAAATATTCAAGTCAGCAAAAACAGACATATTTTAAAACGGCTGATTTCATGTGTCAAATTCTGTAGTGTTTTTGAGTTGCCTCTAAGAGGTCATGACGAGTCAGCATCGTCTACAAATCCGGGTGTATACAAAGGTTTAATTAATTTTACTGCGGAGCTGGATTCTGGAATGAAAGACCATTTAGAATCGGCTACTGTATTCAAAGGTACATCGAAAATAATACAAAATGATATATTGGACTGTATGCTTAGTGTCTGCAGGGAAGAAATAGAAAAGGAGATACACGCTTCTGAATTTGTGGCAATCGAATGTGACGAGACAACTGATGTGACAAACCACTGTCAAATGGTATTAGTTTTTAGGTATGTGTTTAAGTGGTCGGTATACGAAAGGTTTTGGGGATTTCTCGCTCCTGAAGGTAAATGTGCAGAAACCTTAGCAAAGTGCATCATGGACAACATCAATCCTCTTCTGCACACATCAAAGGAAAAGTTAATAGCTCAGACTTATGATGGCGCTAATGTTATGTGTGGTTCTATTGGAGGTGTACAGGCAAAAATTAGAGAAGTGTATCCGTTCGCATATTTTGTACACTGTTACGCTCATCAACTTAATTTGATATTAGAAAAAGCAACAAGTGTAAACAACAAAGTTAGAGTTTTTTTCTCAAATCTATCTGCCATTCCAGCATTTTTTTCACACTCATCTCTACGAACGAATGTTTTAGAGGAAGTAGTACAAACCAGGTTACCCAGAGTTTCTATAACAAGATGGAACTACAACATTCGTACAGTCAACGTTGTGTACGAAAACCGATATAAGTTGGAGGAATGTTTCGAAGTTCTTGAAGAAAAGTGTACAAACAGACTCACAGTTAATGAGGCAAGTGGTCACAGAAGGGCTCTTCAGGACCAAAATTTCATGTTCTGGCTAACTTTTTTCCATAGAATTCTACCCCATGTGGACATACTGTACCAACAACTACAAAGTAGGAACAAAGACAGTGTAGTGTGGCAAAGTGACATCGGAATTTTTGAAAATGAGTTGCAGAAAGAGAGGGAGAAAATAAATGAAATAGAAACACAAATAAATGAAGAGTTCCCTGAGCAACCAAGAAAAAGGACCAATAATGTTGGATGCAGAACTAGAATAGGGGATGCAAAAGAAGTATGTGACATCATTATAACTCACGTAAAAGATAGGTTTACTTACACGGGTCACCTAGAAGCAGCTTCATTGATGTCCACTGACTTATTTCCACTTTTTTCTACTAACTTTCCGAAAGAAAAATTCAAGCGAGTGATTCAGCATTACCCTTTCTTACAAGAAAACAAACTTCGGAGTGAATTGGAACTATTATACAGGCGGCATGATTTTAATATTAAAGGTGCAATAAAACTTCTTAACTTTATAGAAGAAAACAATCTTACGTCAGTTTTCAAAGAAGTGTCGAAATTTCTGAAAATTATCATAACTACGCCCATGACAACTGCCGAACCTGAGCGCTGCTTTTCGACTCTGAAAAGACTAAAGACTTTCTTGAGAAATACAATGAAAAATGATAGACTGAATGCCCTTGCGATGTTATCTATCAACAAGGAACTTGTTAAAGAAATGAAGGACTTTGATGATAGAGTGCTAGAAAAGTTCGTTAATTTAAAAGAAAGGCGAATGGACTTTGTATATAAATAAATGGTCTGTAAATATAGTGTATTAGTTTTTTGTGGAAACAGTATAGACATTCTTGTGGACACTTTCGACAGTTTGTGGTTTCGTTTATTAATAAAACTGCTGACTCTCCACAACAACTCACAATATTTGAGGTGAGTTCAAATTTTTAAATAATCTTTGCATGCTGCACGTGTTACTATTCTTATTTTATTAATAAATTATGCGATAAAACATTGGTGGCATTTGTATTGTGCGTTAAATTCAATGTTGATAAATAATTAAGAAGCCTAAAGGCCGCTCCCTCCAGCCTCTTAAGTCACGAGCCGCCACTGATATCAGCAGTAACTCATGGAAGTTTCTAGCTTACCATATCCTACTACAAATATTATTGTGTAGTAGGATTTTTATTCTCTTAATGTAGGCATATTTTTAAGCTTATATTAATATACAGGTCCAGACGTTTATATAAATCCAGAAAAAATTTTATGAGTAACAGGAGTCAAGTAAAACATTGATTTCTGTGTCACTGCATGGCACTTAACATACATCCACATGCTGATGTTGGCCACCACTTTACAAGACTTGTCTGTATAAGCTCTTGGGAATGTATATCGTGTCCTTAATGTAAGGCTATTAATGAGTATTTAATTGATGTCATAACCACACTTTTTAAATATATGTTAGTAAAAAACGTAACAAGCAAAGCAGAACAGACACATTAAGATTAAAACAGTGTATTTTTACATAAATAAATTTTTACATAACACTTTTGTAAGTTTTTATTTTAGATTTTTGTCAAATTTTTTATTAATTGTTTTATATAAATTTCTGTTGTTACTTTGATTGCACTGGCACACAATCAGGTCAAGGCATGACTTGTAGTTAAGTATCTTACTGATATCCTACAAATTTTTTTTGTTAGATGTAACTTTAACTGTAAATCAAGTATAATTTTAACATTGATGTCCCTTGCCTATATAGTTATTTATTGTTTCAGTTACATAATCTTATACAAGAAATGAAAGACGTATATACAAAGGCTCGTGTATGTCCTTATAGTAGCAGAATGTCTGTATACTGTGATCTCAATTTGCAACCAGGTATATTTATGTATTTAGTATATTTCATAGAATTAAGTAGATGAAAGAAAATATAATGTTTGAATGTTTTACACTATAATTCATGTTTTACCGTTAAGGTACACATGCTGATTTACTTGATGAGATTTTTATTTTGTACTATCTTATGCAGTGGCCTTAGTTCATGTATATTGTGTCATCAAAGTAATAAGGCACTTTGATTTTTTCTACAGTTGCTGAAATCTGACTGATGATCAAAAACTTCAAGAGACAGTATGGATTTTATGCACAAGAATTTTGTTGAATCTAATTAATTTATTTACAAAGTACACTTACTTACTTTCTATTTTAGTCTACACACTTTTCCAGTGGATTGGCTGTTTCTTATGCCATTTTCTTAAAATGTTTGGGGCATGTTCAAAGCCATTTGGTCTAAATTTCAAAATATACTTTCACTGAAGCAGTTTCATTGTTTAGACGCCATTCCATGTTTAACTGCTTCATTTCAGGTGTGGATTGGGAGGGGGGATCCCACCAAATTGTCATTTCAGTCAAAACCTTTTTAGTCATTCAGTGATTGTAGAATGGTTTTATGATTGTAAATATGATACAAAATTCATATCACATTATGTAGGTTCATTCTTTTATTTTAAAGTGACTTTAAATTGTAACAACACCTTGCTAGTATGTTAATTTTTGTTTGATACATACCATAAATGAGTGTGAATACATACCATAAGTGTGAATTTAAAACTGTAAGAGAATATTATTCTTGGATTTCGTTGTCCATGACGTGTCCGTTACTTAACTAAATATCACTATAGTATTGACGACTCGGAACACTAAGTTTTTTATAAGTAAAAACGTAAAGTTTTACCTTACAGCCTAAACTGGCTTTCACCTTTAGAAGGCTTCATCAGAGGCTGCCAAAGGTAGCGTTGTCCGTCTTGTTGTTGGCGACGGGATAGTTATTCGAAAGATTAATCTGTTTCGCCAACAACAAGACGGACAACGCTACCTATGGCAGCCTCTGATGAAGCCTTCTAAAGGTGAAAGCCGGTTTAGGCTGTAAGGTAAAACTTTACGTTTTTACTTATAAAAAACTTAGTGTTCCGAGTCGTCAGTACTATAGTGATATTTAGAATATTATTAAAAGAACAATGTTCTGACAAACACAGATATGATTTTATACTTGTATGGTAATAAACTTATTGTGCTGATAAATGACATATTCTATTTTTGTCTTCAATGATTCCTGTCATTTATACTTTAGACCTTTGAAGAATGGCCCAACATTTCATAATCCCCCCAAATTTCTTGCTGGATCCACCCCAGCAGGCTATAATGATACATCCACGTCTCATCATGCATAAGAATGTGCTTCCCAAATATATCAATTTTGTTTCATAATGAGTCAAATGTCTCTGACCAATTTAATCTTGCTTGGCCTTCTGATCAGCTTTCAAAATGTGAGAAACCCATTGTGCAGAAATTTTACAAAACTAGAACACACTGAGGCTTAACCACCTTGGAGAGTTAGTTTAACTGCTGTGTCCTGAACAGTTTTACATAACTTTAAACATTATCAAAAAAATTTATTTTACATACCTCTAATGAAAATAATAATAACAACAACAACAACAACAACAATAAAAATGCCTCCCAGAAATTGAACTCCACCCGTACACCATCTTGGCCTCATGGGGGGCAGGCAGCAGCTGTTACTCTTCAGCTGACTAACAGGGCACTGGTAGGTGAGTTAGACATGGTTGTGTGTACTGTTCAAAAAGACAACATATCCCACAATGGAACTGATTGTGCCAATGGATGGATGGCTATACCTTAGTGAGTAAAAACGATGGTCTCAGGCCACCAGGACGCACCCTGTATTTAGTCTTAGCCATGGTACTTGAATGCTCTGCCATCGCCCTGGTATGTTACTTCCTGCTACTTGTGGGAACAAAATTGTAAGTTTTCAAAGTAATTCTAGGGTTGAGGGATCTCTAAGAACCCCCATCCAGAAAAAAGCCCTCCTCAGAGGGCAAAGAGAAGACGACATTACTCTTTGGGAGATACTGAAAGATTTCTGACATTGTCTGCCAATGTGGCTTCAGTGCTGAAGTATCTTGAAGTGAATCCCAAGGAAGATGACTTTGCACAAGTGAGTCCCTTCCTTATTGAAAAAGTTATCTCCGGTTGCGCTGAATGAGCCGTACAAGGCATCAGAAAACCACAGGTAGCCGCAAGTAGGGACTACTTGTTGACACCCTAAGTGATTAACAGGGTTCAAGGTTACTTAAACTGCAGAAGATAGGGGACATCGAGGTAGAAGTCATACCTCATAACACACTGAACACACAGGGACCTGGTGAACTGCACAGAGGAAGAAATTGCGACTCAGCTCACCCCACAAGGCATTATTGCATGTCAGAGACTAACGGTGCATAGGGATGGATAGATGATCTCATCTGCATCCCACGTCCTAACCTTCATGAGGACAACTTTGCTGGAAAAGGTGAGAGCAGGCATTCATAGGCTGAGTGTGAGAGCACTCATCCCTCAGCCAATGTTGTATTTTCAGTGCTTGCGTTTCAGACACACTGCATCAAAATGTGTTTGGGTCAAGACATGCTTCTGTGGGAAGTTGGCTCATGGTGAAGATCCCTGTGCTAAACCAATGGAATGTGTCAATTGTGGTAGTCAAAATTCATCTAGATCCTGCAATTGCCCTGTTTATAAGCAAGAGGTGGCTAATCAGGAAATACGTACGCTGAAAAAACTCATATACCCAGCCAACCAGGGCAGAATCAGTTTTGCACAGGCTGTAACATCAACAGCATCACCAGCTCCTATTCTAAGCCAATTTCTTGATCATTACTTTTCTGAAGCTGTCTAAGTTGATTGGTCTACAAGCAGATCCATTTGTCCGCCATGAAGGGCAGGCATAAACATTGTGGCTGTGCTTGCAGTCAGCTCCAGTGGGGGGGGATGGCGATGTGATACTGCCATCCATCGCAGTTTTAAGGACTTCTTAAAACCGAAACCAGAGACAAGACCTGTTCCTGATGACCAGGAGATGAGCTCCAGATCGGAGTTCAGCTCGATTGTCGGCGCCAGCAATTTCACCGACCTCGGTGACCTGGTGGAAATCGGCCTTTTTCTACAGAAAAAGAAGAAGAAAGGCTGGCCAAAAGAGAAGCAAAGGAAATAAGCATGGTCTGAAGCGACTGATTCTTCAATGTCTAGCATGTAGAACATCCTTCAGTGGAATATCAATGGTTGTACTTTGCATTATTGTGAACTGAAAATGGTACTTTCTAGGCATATACCGGTGTGTGTACGCATTCAGGAAACACATTTCAGGCTGTAAGAACATTTTAATAGGAAGGAATATTAGTACTTCTGCTGTGATGTGACTCCAAACATCAGAGCTAGGGGAGGCATTGTTATATTTCTTCTATATTTCTTGCTGTATTTCTATATTCCATACCCTGATAGATGCATTCCACTCACCTCACCTCTGTAAGTAGTAGCTATCAGTTTATTACAGCCACTGAAGATGACGATCTGCTGCTTACACTTACCAGATTCTGAGGAGAGAGCAAAAGATCTACAGGATTTGGTCAAACAACTACCATCTCCATTACTCTTTGTTGGGGGCCATAGTCCCACTTGGGGTCACCATAGGATTAACAGCATTACATTAAGAACTAAGGATCTCTTACTTAACAATGCTCTTGTCTGTTTAAACACAGGCATGAGCACACATTTCAACACTGGAAGTGGTACTTTCTCGGCTACCAATCTTTCGACTGTAGCATCCATGTCTGTCATGTAGTGTCCACCTAGACCTTTATGGGAGCAGCTATTCCCCTGTGATAGTAACAACACAAACACCAAAGAATGTTATACCCATACCGAAAAGATGGTGCATGGATCGTGCTGACTGGACAAACTTCAAGACTGCTTGTACACCTACAAAGTAGAAATATAGAAGAAGGCATGCATAGTCTCACAGCTGCTACTACCTCAGCAGCATTGGAGCATGTCCCTTGGATTGGTGGTCCAGATCACTGGCACCATGGTTAAACAATAATATGAAAGACACAATAAGTGTGAAGCGACAAGCCGTAAATAGGTATAAACGAGCGGAGATTAAAGGTAATCGCGTAGCTTTTAAGCGACTTTGAGCCGCCGGTCATAGAACAATACTCGCTGCAATACGATCGAGCTGGGAAACCTACAACTATAAGAAGGTCAACCTCAGTGACTTAAGTATGGAAGAAAATCAGAGCAATAGCTAGCACATCAGTGTTTAAGCCTATCTCACGCATAGAGCATGATGTGCAACCTGGATGAAATTGCTAACACCTTGGCTGCGATATATGCTGAGGTCAATAGTACAGAAAGTTATCCTTATAATTTCCTCACAAGGAAAGATGAAGTCAAATTGTCCTGTATGAATGTAAAGTGTACATGACCTGTAATGTGCCTTTCATGATGAGGGAAGTACAGTCCACTGTTCAAGCTGCTGGTGACACTGTGGCGGGACTGGACGATATTCCTTACAGCATTATACGTCAACTGCTGGATGTAGCTATGGCTACATTATTGGAACTCTATAATGCCATATGGATGCAAGGGGTCTACCCAAAGTGATGGAAAAGAGGCAATCATCTTCCCGCTTCTGAAGGCTGAAAAGGATAGTTTTCAAAACAGGAAACTATCAGCCAGTATCGTTGATGTGCTATCGTTGAAGAGGATGGTAAACAGCCGGCTTCACCTGATGTCTGAAAAAATCATGGCCTTCTGAGCATATAGCAGTGTGGGTACCAGGGACAACATTCTACTACTGATCAACTGGTTTATCTGAAAAATGCAGTTTATCAGTTCAAAACAGTTTCATCGAAGGCAAACACATGGTTGCAGTATTCTTCTATTTGGAGAAAGCGTTTGACAAAATGTGGACATCATACAACAACTACACGATTGGCAGTTCAGAGATAACCTACCAAAATTTAGCTCCAGCTTTCTCAGAGACAGGACTTTCCGTGTTCCGGTCGGACAATTATTATCACCCCCCACACGAGCTGGAAAATGGATCGCCATCAACAGGGTCTTTGAGGGTATAGAAGTGTCATTTGGGAAGTGCTTGTATGTTGACAATCTTGTGGTGTTCTACTCGACCAAAGCAATGGCAAAAAATGCAAGGCACTATAAAGACGGTAGAAAATGCTAACAACATAGGCTTTCCTTTCTCATCAACAAAGAAGAACTGTGTCCACTTCTTTCGGAAGCGAGGAAGGCCCTGGCATTAACCGTAAATGGTGTCCGGCTGCACTGTATATCCATAATCAAAATTTTGGTCTAACTTTCAGCCAAAAATTAATATGGAATGCACAAGTGGAGAACCTGGCTTCGAGGTGCAAATCCTCATTACATGCAGGTGCATCTCCCATGTGACCTGGTAAGCAGATAGAGAAGTTTTATTGTGCTTGTACACCGTGCTGGTCTTATCCAAAATGGATTATGGATGCAAGGTGTACTGTTGAGCCAGGACGTCATCCTTGAAAAAAACCTCGATCCTGTGCACAATGCATCTGTGCACTAAGCCATAGGGGCATTCCATACTAGCGCTACACAAAGCTTATATTGTGAAGCAGGAATGATGTCCTTACATCTACGATGGGAACTGCTGTTGTTGAGATATGTTGCTAAAATTCTAGCTCTACCAAGCCACATAAACAACATGTTGCTGGCGAATAACTGACTTGTTAGAATATATGACTGCCACATTTTACGTTCACCAGAACAGCCGGCATTCGTGTGCTTGAGATAGCCCGGTGCTACAACATTGAGGTACCGATGGTCCGAGCACACGTTCTAAGCTCCCTGGTTGCTTCACAAACCAAATTGCTGGCTGGAAATCACCAGTAGAAGCAAGAAATCGTGGCACCCAACTGAACTGAAACTTCTGTTTAGATCAGTTCTGGAGGAATACATCGAGGAACACCACTGTGTACACTGATATGTTGAAGATGGAGAGCAGAATGGGTAGTGCATTTGTCATCGAGGGCTTCTCCCACTCCTGGTCCCTGGCCAAGGTAGCAAATATGTACCCCGCTGAACTGTATGTGGTGTGGCAGGCTCTTCATTTCTGTGAACACCAAGGTGAGATGCAATTTGTTTTCTGCACGGATTCACTGAGCTCTCTAGCTGCCATGGACAATCCAGGCACAGTGGATCCGTTATTACAGCTGACAATGGCATTATATCACAAGTTAAAAGACCTTGGCTCATCTTTTACCTTTTTCATGTCCAGGTCATGTAGGTATTTAAGGTAATGAATAAGCTAGAGACAGCACACAAGTTGATGCAATTGCCATTTGATCTAAGGACACATAATAACAATCACTATTGTTAATGTGTGGCAGCAGATGTTGAACAAACGGCAAAGCAAACTTTCTGCCATGAAGCAGAGCATCTGTAAATGGCAAGTAGAAGGTGATCGGAGTCATCGTGAACAAGTTTTGATCACCAGACTGCGAATTGGGCACACAAACTTAATGTCTTCATACCTCCAACAAGGACTAAAATGACCAGTCTACACTTGTAGTGGAGCACTTACAGTGAAACACATAATCAAAGACTAGTGCTCTTCTAGAACTTAGGCAGAGACACAGAGTAAAAGGTAACCTGAAAGAAGGCCTCGGAAAGGGACAGTTAGCAATTGACAGGACTCTGTCATTTCTAAAAGCAGCAAGATTACTGCATAGTCTTTGAAAGTGTCATTTTGTGTACGAGTTTCCACTCTCACTGAGTCAACTAAAATGTAGGTGAAAATAAAACATCCTGTTGATCAACGCTCGTAGTAGACATCATTGGGATAAAGGCCTACATTGCTGGACCCAATGTAGTCAACAGTATTTTTATTTTATTGTATCTAATGATAGATAGACATGTCTCTGGTCATCTGTTAGAGTAATGACTTTACTTTCACTATCAGTAATAAACTAAAGCTTATTTAAAACTCTTAATCATATGTAAAGCATAAATCAGATTTTACTGTCGTTGAGATAATAGCACAGTAACAATCACAGAGTAATTTCAATCCAAAAATAAGTGGGTCATTATAGAAAATATATGACATAATATTGAGATAAATACATTCATTTATATATTACAGAAACAGTCACTGATTGAAATCAAGAAAGGAACAATATATCTTTTCACTAAAGTAGAAATAAAATAAGATAAATTTTATGTGCCCAAATATAATAAGCATAAACCTAAACAATTGATTGGAGAGATGCAAATACAGTGAAACTTCGCTAATTCGGACTTCACTAATTCGGAATTTCTATAATTCGGACTGGGGTTCTCAGTACTGTAATTTATACGTACATATGTAAAAATTCAAAATCAAGTCTAGATTTAGCCTACTTGAGAAGAGAAAGGCCGGAAATACTGTACATAGTGTATTTCCATGAACTGGGGTTATTAATTGGGAGGTCAGCGATAACGAAAAGCAGTGTCGTATACATTTCCCGGAAATTCTGAACAGTAATGTACAATTCATAACAACGGATATGACTCATACAGACTTTGTAATTGCAGATCAGCAATTACAAATTTTTCATTGAATAGAGACTTTGATAGTGCCAGTGAAATTAAGCAAAAACGGATGACTCCTGCCAAAACGTATGACATTGACGGAGCTGTTTGGACATGGTATAAACAACAACGAGCTGCTGGTGTACTGATCCGTGGGATAGAATTCCAGACTGCTGCTGAACGTTTTGCTACTCGATTTCAAAACCAAGATTTTAAGGCAAGTACAGGGTGGTTGTTTAGATTTAGAAATCGACATGGCATAGCAAACCGATCAATTTGTGGAGAACTTTTAAGTGCAGGTCATGAAGCTGTTCAACCATATAAGGATAAATTACAAAAGATTATTAATGATAATGAACTTGAACCGTGGCAAATCTACTATGCTGATGAGACGGGATTGTTTTGGAAGGCAATGCCAAAAAAATACACAATCGAGTAAAAAAGAAACCCATACACCTGGACATAAAATAAATAAAATGAGGCTGTCTGCATTACTGTGTGCCAATTCCGATGGTACGCATAAATTAAAATCTGTTGTTGTAGGAAAATCTAAAACCCAAGAGCAATGAAGAACATAAACGAGACTGGTCTTCCTGTGATTTATAAAGCTCACAGAAACGCGTGGTTCAGCTGTGAAATTTTCAGTTCTTGGTTTCATAACAATTTTATTCCATCAGTCACAACATTTCAGATGAAAGAAAAAAATGTTGCTAGGGAAGAAGTTAAAGCAGTGTTGTTATTGGACAATGCTCCACTGCATCCTGTAGAGGACATTTTACGAAGTGATAATGGAAAAATAAAATGTCTATTCATGCCTCCTAATACATCGGCACTAATACAACCAATGGACCAAGGAGTAATCTATAGTTGCAAACGGCTGTACAGAAATAAACAGCTACAAGACTGTCTCGTATTTTTTGAAGATGAAGAGGGTTGCAGTACCAGTTTAGGTGAACAGACTTTAAGCAATATGAAAAATTACAACATAAAAAATGCTTTATTAAACTGGGCTTCAAGTTGGAAGGAGGTAGCCACGACAATTGCTAATTCTTGGAAAAAACTTCTTAACCCTGAAGATAACGAAGAAGAGGATTTTAATGGAATTGAAGAAGATGATTACAGAAATATTTTAGAAAATGCAGGAGAACATGAGACAAACATGGAAAATATTCGAAAGTGGCTGGATGAAGATGCTGGTGAGGTAGGGTACGTTGTGCAGTCGGAAGAAGAAATAG
The DNA here is from genome assembly GCA_034769895.1 of Magicicada septendecula. Classification (NCBI taxonomy): domain Eukaryota; kingdom Metazoa; phylum Arthropoda; class Insecta; order Hemiptera; family Cicadidae; genus Magicicada; species Magicicada septendecula. The sequence continues at coordinate 162,087,627 of CM068376.1, read as the reverse complement.
CTGCTACTATAGAAGGTCGCCAAACTAAGGGACTGATGACAGACGATCAAAATGGCGATGATGATGATGAGGAAGAAAACAATCACGAAGAAAGTGAGAATGTTAAAATAAGTGATGCAATAAAAAACATAGAATCCTTGTTGAAGTTCGTAGAAATACCTGCAAACTCTGACTTAAGCAAATGTTTTTTGTTTTAAGTGAAATGAAACAGGATTTTGTGAGGAAACAGCTAAAAACAAAATACACGCAGAAAAAAAGTTAGTGATTTTTTTTAAGAAGCTGTAGGCTTGCTAGAATACGTACTGTGCAGTGAAAATAGAGTGTTTTGTATTTAAGTACTGTATTTAAGTTTTGTTTTGTATGTAAGTTACGTACTACAGTATAAAACTGAATCGAATTTTTTTAGTAAACATCACATAAACAGGTACTGTACGTTATTTCTTATTTTATACCTCTACTACTACTAATTAATAGAGTACTAAATACAGTATTTTTAACAAGAACATGCAGTAGACCTCTTGTAGATTCAAATTGGGTTTCAGAATGATTTCTTTTATATTGTCTGCTATCAGTAACCGATAGACACGCAAAAACTCGTGATCAGTTCGTAATGTTCTGTAATTCGGACTTTCAGCAATTCGGACTGAGCTTGGTCCGCATTAGTCCGAATTAGCGAAGTTTCACTGTATTGTAATATTCTCCAGACCTAATAGTACATCAAATTAAAATGAAGTTCTCTTTTAAGCTTTTATACACTTTCTATTCTTTTTCTTATTAAACTCATTACTCATTTCATTCCTCTATTTCATTGCTTGCCACACAAAATTTACCAAAAACATACCAGTCCACAGCCACACATGTGTTAAATACTATGTTATATGTTACTGTATTAATTCTTGCTTGAGGCACTAGCCTTTGCTCCTCTGAAATCAGTTTAATAACATTCAATACTAAGCAGGAGGTGGTAGTATAGTTATACCTTACATATGCGGTGTATCTGTAAAAATTAGAAAGTTAACCACTGAGTTTAGGTTGTATATTGCTTTTCACTCCTGCCATATGTCACAAAAATTATTAAATATTACTAAACCTCTGGACCACATGAATATCATTTGAAGTTTCATGTGTGACTGTGGCTGTGAATATGTGAGCATGCAGCTTGTCGACCTTTGCAGGTCCATGTGAATGAGCATAGTGTGGAAGTTTAAAGAGGTAACACTTCTCGACCAAGGTTGGCATAGAATGTGTAATAGTCACGTACATTATTCGAAGAGAAGAAATGGTTCGAACAGACATTTAAGAAGCTGCTTTTATTATTAGAAATAATAATTGCATTAGTCAGGCTAGCAGCGAAATTCTGAACATCTAGCTTTGTTCCATTTGTAAAGCACTTTAGATACTTGTTGGGTGCCTTTAGCAGTTTGTGTGTAGGTAGTGTTTGTTGCTAACTGGAGATTATTTTCACTTTTACTATATAAGGGTTTGGCTTGTTGCACCCCTGGCACAGTGTTTTGTTGACCTTGTGTGTGTAAGTGTTTGTGAGCATTGTGTTTTGAGTGTTGTGTGTTTTTCTTAGTAAGTATTTATTTGTATTATTAAATCTTTAAATCATAAACAATATGAATGTTTCTTCTTTGTTTTTTCTTTGACTCTGTAACTCATCGACGTAATAGTTCATAGTTAGTCTAAAGATGGCTGCCGGTTGTTTGGGTGGCTGAAACATTGCTCTTCATTATTTTCTTTAATGGGAAAAGTCTGTTATTTAGATTCCAATAAACACATTTTATAAGATTGATTAAACCTTATCACTGACCCACCTCTACCTTGTGATGTTTCCATAACTGCTGATTCCCAACACAACTCATACTTAATAGAAATTAGTGGGCTACCCCTGACTGTATGATTTTATATAAACGTTACAGATAAACAAAATACATCAAAACTCTCAAGATACTGAACCTCTGATATTCTAATATAAAACATGTATTAGATTGAGGAAAACAATTTTAATTAAAAATTATGTAATTTATACCACTACTTAAACTCTGACAGATGACTCTCACTAACATGCTTTTCCTCCCAATTGTATCCTTAGTACTCCTCTTCACCACCACCTCCATATTGTGCCTCAACAGCTACTGCAACTTTTGGATACCATTTTCTACTCCTGTCATTAGCTGCTCTCCAGCCAGGGAAAATAAGGATCCTCCCACTACCAATTCTTCTCATATTAAAATACATATGGCTTGTATGTATTGCACTATAGTGATAATATGCAAATTTACTTGCATAAATTAATAGATTACCTTAATTATGTAAATCTTTACTTTAGATAGCCCCGCGTTGTTGGAGCGCCAATAATATATAATGAATTTGGGATGTAATTGATATCTGTAGGGCCCCACGTTCTTTGGGAGCCAATAATACAATAGTATGGTATGTTTAATACGTCATGCCCCACTTTGGAAGCGCCAATAATATATAGTGATAATATGCAAATTTACTTGCATAAATTAATAGATTACCTTAATTATGTAAATCTTTACTTTAGATAGCCCCACGTTGGGCGCCAATAATATATATAATTAATAATATGCAAATTTACTTGCATAAATTAATAGATTACCTTAATTATGTAAATCTTTACTTTCGATAGCCTCGCGTTGTTGGAGCGCCAATAATATATAATGAATTTGGGATGTAATTGATATTTGTAGTGCCCCACGTTCTTTGGGAGCCAATAATATACGGTGTAATTAATTAATTTGTGAATTACTTAATTACTTAATTGTTAATTATGTATTGATTAATGGAGTATACCCTTCACAGGCCAATTACCACAATGTAATTAAGGTACAAATCTATTAATTACTCAGGTTGCTTCTTTAAGATTAATATGGTTCTTTATGTTAATTGGTCAATCACTAATGTAGATTGAATCGTGTGTTAGTCGCCATTTACGACAGTGTAATTAAAATGGTAAATAAGATTTTAGTTCTCAAGAGTGTTCACTCAATACACATTAGAATTTAGGAGGTTATAATAGTGAATTGAATCGTGAATTACACTGGGTTTTCTGATAATGATGAACGCATTATTGATTGCTTAGGTACTAATTTATTATATGTTAAACATTTCGTATTCAATAACAAACATATATCTTCCTGGTAGCTGTAAATACATCGAACATATACATATCAAAACAAAAGTTCCTCCTTAATTGCTCTCTGAAATACATACAACATATATAAAAAATACATACAACAAAATCAAATAATATTTACTTTTATCTAATGCGTTCATTCATCCAGATGGATTGACTTTAATAGATCATGATTATATATTTGAATGCAACCTTCTTTTAATAACTTTTCTCATAATTACTCAGGTTAGATTCTTTGAAAGAGACAGGACAGTAGTTTGATTATACTAATGAAATCATAAAGTGTTACTTGGTAATAGTTTATCCGTTATTTCCATCGGTGCTATATTCCAGGTGATGACGATGTTTGAAGACGGTGCTCCATTAAATGATGATGATGATGATGATCACTGTCACTGGTTATTTGCACATGCGTCGTTAACAGAATACTGTAGGTGTGTTATGTTTATGCACTGTCCACACAATTCACTTCGTCTCCGCGTATAACCATCATTAAGTAATAAATGCTTACTTAAGTGTTCAGTGTATTTCTTTGTGTGTCTACACAAGGTATTATTGAGTGGTTGTCTAATAGTTCTTTTGAATAAGAGTGTCTTGATTAGTGGAAATTATGTATCATTCACGTACATTGTGAATTATTGTTCGTTATACTGTTTTCTCAGCCGCAAACGATTATATATATTCTTAGTTCAATAAAGTTCAGTCCGAACTTAACTATGTCCGTTTAGTTCACCAAAGGTTGTTCGATATACCGATTCACTATCAAAATTCACGTGACTGTTCTTGATATAAGTACGACACTTAATAAACTTATGAGATTGTTTGTAACATTATAAAGTTAATCACGAGAGTTATATGTCTCTCTAATACTTTTATAGTCCGAAATATTATAAGATTCTTCGCGAACTGTTTGATAAGTTATGTTAGACTCTCAAAGTTTCTCAATAAGACTGCGTCGCGAACGACTCAAAATTATTACAAGACTCTCGAAAATTATTATAAGACTCCTCGCGAACTGCTCGAAAATTTATGTAAGACTCTCTGCGAACTGCTCGAAAATTTATGGAAGACTCCCGAAAATTATTATAAGACTCCTCGTGAACTGCTCGAAAATTTATGTAAGACTCCTCTCGTCCCGTGTCGGACACTCGGTTTTTATCAACGTCTCCCTACTAGATTTTGGTCTCTGGCTTGTCCACGCCTAAGATTACTATGATAGGCTGAATCACTACCCTCTCTCGAAGTCCTTTCCCACTATTTCGAATTCTTCCAGTCTTCTATCCTCTGATATGTTCTTCTCCTAGTTGCTATGGAAACTGGCTTCTCTTTCGCTCTCTTTCATGAAATACTTTGTTCTGATAGGTAGCTAGATATGTCCTTTGAATCGTCTTGTCCAGGCGTCACTCTTGTTCGGAGAAATGCAAGCCAATCCTCGCCTGTCAGTCAACTCATTGTTTCGAGTTTCCAGCAAGGGTTTACTCTAACATCTTGGGTATTGTTCATTTCTGTAACTCCGCGTCCTGGCAATTAACCGTTTTCCATCCAGTGTCAACAGCTGTAACCTCCACGCTTTCTCGTTGTAAATCTCAGCTTGTCACTTAGGCGTATATCCCGCTGTGCAACATCGCTGGCTCTTTTCACAATTTGTTGTCGGACCGTTTCTATAGACTGCAACACATCCTCAATCCTTTGTCCCTCGTCTCGTTTTTTGTCGTGACCTCGTTTCTTAGTTACAACCTTAAATGTATCCTCGCTTCAATTCTGCGTAAACATACGATTGAGCCCAGTACATTGTTCGGTTTGTTTTGGTGTCATAATTTTCCGTTGGTACACTCCTGTCAACTTGAGTCGTCGTTCCTATTGTTGCCTCGTGCTGAACACGCTTCCATTGTCTGATATGGCGTTAGTTGTCGCCTACCCCAATTAACTTTGTTTATGGCCCTGTTCTTAGAGTCACTGCCACCGTAGCGTGAGAACAGACTGGTCAAGAAGGAATATTAAATTTTTAATTTTTTGATTGCTGTAGCACCTATGCAATTTCTTTTTTGATCTGAAATAATTTTACTCTTGCCAGTATCTCTACAAATCCTAATGAATAACATAAACAGCCCTTTTTAATTTTATCGTACTACTGAGTATATATTTCACATCATAATTATCTGGTGTATGTACAATAACAGGTACGTATTTTCTTCATTGTCCCAACAAATCTGACTTATTCACCCACCACACTTCTCTTCTTACTTCAAACCCACTTTAGACGTTGTAACATAATTTACCTTACCATCGTACATTAAATCTTTAAATATCAAATTACTTTTACAGGCTTTGTTTTCCATAGCATTCAGTCTGTACCTAGGTCTGCTATTTCAACTCTTTGACCTCCTTCATAGTGTTTTGTTTTCATCCTGTATTTCATTAACTGTAGTTGTATGTTGACTTTTGTTGCCACTAGTGCAAGGGTTTAACCAGTAAAGAATCTAATTGGGCAACTATTAGACTTGTATTATTTCCATTCTCGATTCATTACCATTGTTTGTAGGTTTCATCACTTATGAGTGTACAATGTCAGTACTAAATGGAAAAGCACCTTCAACCACTTCAGATCCACCAAGTGTGGCAATGTTTGTGACCAATTTTGCTTTACAGTAACTGAAGTTGAAAAACACTTTTTTAATGTTTTGTGTCATTTAAAATTTAATAAATAAAAAGAAATAAATATTAAATTTACTTCTTGTACATAACAGGTAAAAAAATGGCCCACACCAGAGCCACTGTGATAAGTACATTAGGTAACACAACTGATCAAAGTACATGGATATGACATGGATGCTTGCTACTCACCTCAAATTTGCATATAGGCCTACTGCATAAAAACTAAATGGTCTCCTTTCATGTGATATTAGTAGTATCCAGAAACATGTTAATTGTTTCTGGATCTTGGATGCATTGTATACGTCCAAAATATACCATTTTCAGATGTCTTAAATTTTTTTCACAGCAGTATTTTCATTTATAATTTTTATTAACATAATTTAACACATGGAAAACAACACACGAAGTATAAAAACAACAAAAACACAAATATTTACATATGAGGATTTTATTATTATTTAGTGTATGATGCTCAGTGTGAAATATAACAACGTACTATTGGACACAGAGACACATTACAAGGAGCACAGTAGTACTATATTTACCTTCTGATGTTCTTTCCATCCATTGGTCTACAGACACTTTGCACACACTTGTCAGGTCATATTTTTTCTGTTGCTGGATTTGTTCTGGAAAATGGTGAGTTGATTGATGAATTACTGAAACTCTAGCTGAAACTTTGTAGCTCCAGCCTTGTTCAGCTACTGCATAACAAGACTTTGTGAAAAGTCAATCATGATCTTCTTATAAGCATCTTATAACTGACAGTTATTATCCACTCTTAAGTGTCTATAAATTATAAACGAGTGTACAATGTCAATCATGACTAAATGGAAAAACACCTTCCACCACTTCATACTTTTTTTGTCAAACAGGTAGTAACCCATTAGTTGCTCACAGTGAAACTAAATTAAGTTTCACAACTTACAGTCTACCCAGTTGAGTGCAAACACTTACATGGAGGCTGTCATTGTGTGTTTTGTTGTCAGCATAGACACATTCCTTTGTATTGCCATTCGAGGAAGAACAAGGGGTTTATATGCCAGAATGTGCACTCAGCTTTCTTCAGTTTTACCTGTGAAACTCCTTTGGTAGTTGCTGATGTTGTGCATAATAATACCATCAGCTAAAGTTTTCTTCCTCCACAAAGCATCAAAGACAGAAATATGATGTGAAACTTATTCATGGAAATTGTGCGTCTTTGCCCCAGGAAATCATTGTAAACTTGAAGCATTAATGCTAAAATGCTGTTGTCAGTGTTGCATTGTAAGATTGTGTCAGCATCACTTAGGATGAAATATTCTTTATATAGGCACAGAAACTCATGTGTTTGTGAAATGTATAAATTCCTTCATCTACAGTTAGATTTTGTCTTGGATAAAAAACTTGCTTCAGTTCTGCATAAAAAGTCAAACACTAGTCAAACAGTGTGTAGAGGATCACACTTAGGTTGATTATAAGTCACCCACAAAGCTGTGTAATTGACATGCAACGTTGTTAGCAATGCTGAATCCTGTCACATATAAGAATCTTACTAGAACATAAAGCCAACCATAAGTGGAAGGAGCTACCAAAAGAAACTCACAAATGCAGATACCCAAACTGACTTCCTTGTTAAAACAAATTCCCAGATGTGAGTTGCTGATCAGGAAGATATTAAAGAATGAATGAGAAACAATGAAGAAGAAGAATTTACTGAAGATAACATCATTAAAATGGTTACAAATGAGGCTGACAGACATGTTAACAACAAGAATAAGAGTGACAGGACCACACACCAAGGGGTTTAAAGCAGTAGAGATGGCATTGGAATACATCATCCAACAAGATGAAGTGATGCCAAACAATATCATCTGCTTCAGAGAATGGCAGGTTTAGCAGCAAAGAAGAAATCACATCACCAGAAACAAACACCATTGGATGATTAAAAACAAAAAAAAAATGATTGTGACTAAAATAATATGTAATATTATTTAAGATATTTTAATTGTCCTTTTTAGATAACTTATAGTGTGCTGTTAAATGTCTTTTGTTCTTTAGGATTTCTTACGTAGATTTATTCTAATTCAGTTTTATCAGTGATAACATATTGCCACAATTATAAATTAAATTTGTTATTAGAATTTATGAAATTCTTTTAAATTTTTTTATTACATTCTAAAAAACATTATTATACTGTACACATTAATTTTGTTTTTGATTTTTTTTTTTTTAATTTGGAATAAAAGATAACTGGGATGCTCAGTGTTTTTTATCTCAAACCCTTTGTTTCAAATGTTTTATAGTATAATAATATTTTGTTATTTTCATGAATAAATTTTCAGTTTAAAACAGAGCGTAATTAATTAACCTCTGTGTATTTCAGCATTTTCTAAATCCAGCCTGGCCGTCTGCCACAACAGGCCAGAATATCATGAGACTACTGTGTATGTCAAAAAAGTTTTGTAAATAATTATTTGTAATCTCTTAAGTATTCAGAATATCATTTATTCCACTTATTCAAGTGTAACTATTTTTATAATTTTCATCATCACTGTTACTAATTTCAGATTCTATTTTAGACACATCAATGTCTGTCACAGAATCATTCAGAAGTTCACAAATATTTTAAGATATCTATATAAAGCCACTATGGTAAACCACAAAACTAACACAGAAAAATACACAGCACACATGACATTTTATAAACAACCAAAATGGCTTCACTTGAGATTTACATTTTTATGAACAAAGGACATGTTCACATGTTTTGGAACGTTGGTTGTTTCCAAGTTGGTTTTGGCCTCTGCAGATATGCTGAGAACTAAAATATTACCGTTAACAGTAAACAAACCTGTGGACATATAAAAGCCATCTAATTTAATATAAACACTTTTAAAATTGTAGACAAGTGTAGCTTGTCTACAGGACTCAATGTGTTGACTTGTAGTGAATAATGGATTGCTCAGTTCTGTGACTTACTCTTTTTTTTCTTGCTACTTCATCTATTGTTACTCATCAGTCGCCTTCCATAAGGTTGCAAACCTCATGAATTTGTTTGTTATGCTGATTTTGGTTGATGTGGATGAGTCAAATTATTTGACCATGGAAGAGTTGATATGCCGTTTTGACCACCAGAGAAGGACTTATACTATCCAGCCACTGGTGTTTTTGACATCCAAACTGTGCACATAATCTGTGCAAAATTTCACTTGGTCTGTTTTCAAAATAATGTTTATGTTTGGTTTGTTAAAACGCTAATAATAATAATAATTTTTTTACAAGGAAGACTGTGGAAAACTAATGTTTGCCGCAGGAGGATCCATTAAAGATTTTTCCTTGAGTCTATTTAAGTTTTGTTAGTCAGACACAATGTCATAGTACCAAAATCAAATATTTAGGGAACACTGTATGGGTCATTTTACAGTTTATAGTCAGCAGTAAACTTTGGATTTTCTGTCAAAATGTATTGTGGGATTTTGATCAAAACTGTCACTGCTCTGAAATGTTGCAATTTGATAGAGTGTGCATGTGTGCAATATTATATTATAGAGTGTGTGAAATATTATAAATCATAATTTGTTTTGTCACAACAGAACTGACGCGCACTCTGGCACACTCAAGGGATTATGAAGAACAGCTGCATGTATGGAAGAGTTGGCATGATGCTATAGGCCCTCCACTGCGTAACAGATTCATACGCTATGTTGAGTTAGTTAATGAGGCAGCCAGGCTCAATGGTAATGAAAAGACTACATGTACAAAATGCATTATAAGACTTTTTATATTAATGTTAACTTATACAAATAATTTAATTTAATAATATTAAATTAAAATAAATATATTGTGAATAAAATTAAAAATCATTAAAAACGTGAATATTTTAAATCATATTATAATATTTTATTTTAAAACATTAAGAAAACCTTAAGAAGAATTTTAGCAGTGATCTGCTCTTTTTCATTACTGTCTTATCAACATTCGTTTTAATATAAGTTGTTACTATTAATACCAATACTTCGACCAGCCTATTTCTTAATATTGATATACAGTTATAACATGTTACAATACTCTGAGGTTCCAAAAAGAAATGCAAACAACATGATTTTGCTTGAATATTGAAAACCACTCATAACACTATAATCCAGTTACCCAATTCCTGCAAACAACTACCATCAGAATTATTGCGTAGCGATATACTCACTCTGTCTCACCTTCTATCATTTTATGTATATTTAGTGAGAATGTAATTTATAATTAGGCCTATATAAAATTTTAAAAATAATTACAATAACAACAGAACAATATAAAACAATATTTAATTATAATTTAAGCTAAGAAAGTAAGAAAGTAAGTGGTACTTACAACAGTTGAGATAGAACAGCACAGCGTGGCAGTGAAATAGCATGCAGTCTATAAACGACATCAGATTCAGTGATATAATGTGGCACACCTGCAGGATTCATAGACTTTCTACTTGAAGGCTGAAGTCACATGGTCTACTGTGACTGTACACTAATGAAATACATATTCCAATCGTCCACTACAAGACAGTTAGGGAAGTAAAGTGAATAGTACGACTGGCACAATGACAGGAATTGCACAATGGTACCATTTATGTGTGTGATCATCACTATGTTGTCATGTTTCTTGTGTGTTCCCACATTCTTCCAAACTTCCCACTGTTATAACTTACAGTGATCATTTGAAAAATACAGGTTACCACTACTCTACAGTGTTTATTTATTCTGTGATTTTCTGTTGGCACACATGACTGTGTGCCCTCACGAGTAAGCTGAGGGTATTTTGATACTCAATACATTTTAACAGAATTCTGCAATAGCTTATGTTTTAGTTTTCCTGGCATAAGGCTTTCCTCCATTGAATCTTCTTCAGGCAGACATTTATGGTAGTTCTTTAGTAGCAATGTAGTAGTCAATGTTTATTTTAGTACAAAATGCCACAATTTAGTAGCAATTGCTGGCTACTGATATTGACTGAATCAACTCATAATATTTTTAGTAGATAATACTGCCAGGCTGTCAACCTGTGGTCCATGTCTTATAACGCCAGATGTGTCAGTTCCAACTGCAGAAGTCATCCTCAGTGGTAAACCTTTTATGAGTTAACTGTTGCTCCATTAGAATCCAGAATAACAGTCGATTCATAAGAGGATTGCCACCGAGAATGACCCCCTATAGATGGAGTTGAAACATTGTTACTTTAAGAGATGGACCATAGGTCAATGACAGCCAACAGTTTTGTATACTAATGACATCAGCCATGAAAGCTTAAACCTTATTATGGTATTTTTGATTGTACAGGTTTAAAATAGCTACTGAAGGACTACCACAGATGTAGCTGAAATTTCTGGCTGCTGAAAACAATAGGCAAGGATTAAACTAGTGGCCATAAAAATGTAAAAATTTGACAACACTGTATGGGGAGTTATGTTTTCAACCTTTATATAAATGTATAATTTCTTATTTTATCCATGATTATTTTATTGTCTAATTTTAACAACCATCTCATTTTACTTGCTTTTATTTTGTTATGTTGTTTTCCAGCAAGTGTTGATGACTCTGACTCATATGCAATTATGTGGACAATTACTTATATGAATATTTCAGCACTTGTTTCTTTCAGAATGTCTCTATTGTGTAGGAACATGTTTATTTGATAGTTTTATTATCTAAACTGTATGTGTGATTCTGATATATATTTAAGTATATAAATAGTACGTATCTAAGGAAGTAAGATAAGTATGTATCTAAGTAAGATAAGTAGTCTTAGTATATATCTAAGTGATAGATTCTAAGTATATAAATTTTTCCCTCCAATTGTGATATATGCTGTAATGATCACTGTGATAAATTGTGATGTGTTTGCAAATAATTGTCATTTGTGTGATATATTTTAATGTTTAATCATTTTTAACCTTTTTCCACTACAACTCTATGATCACACACATTTCTGAGATTTCTATTTTCCACATCTTCCTGTAGTATATTTGCCTTGTGTTGTGTCTTTGATTGCTTAATTGAGGAGCAAAGTAGTAAGTAGTGGACTCAGTACACATCACTGTTTTACTCTGGTCATTTTAAACGTTTACAATGTTTCATGCTTGATTTCACATTATTTATGGTTTTATTGTATTAACTGTATGGTTGTCTGGAAAGGTAACCACATTCCACATTTGCTGAACATGTGAGCAAAATTATATATCAGATGTGAAATAGTGAAATAGCCTACATACCGATGCACCATATTTCAATGAATAATAAAAAACAAGTCTCAACAATATACAAAAAATATGAAATAAAGAAATTGTTCTTGCCATGATGGTAAAGGTTGGCAATCATCATGGGCTCTGAGAAGTCTGTTGATGTGAGATTGACCATTTTTTCATAGTTCTCATCTACAAAATTCTTCTGCCTTCAATTTTACCATGAAGTATGTGTTATTATTAGCATATTTTGGTCTATGTAAAACATGCCCAACATACTGCAACTTTCTTTCCTGAATGAAGAAAACTTTACGTGCATTAAATATTGCACATATGAGGCATTAAATATTGCCTCATGACATTGCTGCATAAGGCAGTTGGTACCATATGGCAATTGCATTGGCTGTTACTGCATTATGCAATAACAGTAAATTATGGCAAATTTTCTTTTGACTTATTCCAAAGATTATTAATTGAACTTGCATTATACAGCTGCATCCATCTGCAGATGCTATGGTTGAAGAATATCATCAGAACTCTTAGAAATATAACATTTTTGGTACAAAAAAATATACACAATACAAACCTGTATTTTATTTGAGGTTGTTAATAACCATTTGATGGGGATAACAAATCACCACCATGACTTTCCATTATATAGATTATTTGAATAGATTATCAGTTGAGATTTGCATGAATATTTAATGAAGTAAATAGATTCCCTCTCACACACACACACACACACACACACACACACACACACACACACACACACACACACACACACACACACACACACACACACACACACACACACACACACACACACACACACACACACACACACACACACACACACACACACACACACACACGCACGCACGCACGCACGCGCGCATGCATGCTTGGATAGAGTATTGTTAAAACAGTGTATTAATGATAATATTTTAAAGTAATTAATTCTACTAAAAACAATTCAGATGTAAATTTAAAATAGTTAATAAAACTTAGAATTGCTAAATACTGTATAAATTTATTAGTACTGAAAGTGAGGATCTTGACTACGAAAAAGATTTTTATTCACTAAACTGATTGGTTGCTGAAATGAGAGTAAAACCAAAATTGATAAATTTTAGAAGTGAGCTAAATCTTAATCTACTGTGTAATTTAAATATAATTTTATAAAATTTTGATTGTTAATTGAGGTTTCAGAGATGCTGGTCACCAAGAACGAACCGAGTATGAGGACCCAAGCTTTGCCCAGCAGATGTCAGAACTTTGGTTGATCTTAAGCCCCCTTTACAAACAGCTGCATGCTTACGTCCGCCGGAAACTTTACGACCATTATGGACAAAGGCGAGTTCATGCTGATGGACCAATTCCAGCTCACATATTAGGTATATCACCTTCTATCTGACTTATACAATTTCAAATAAACTGTGTGGTTTTACTTATTTGTATTATAAACCATTGGTTGCAAAAATGATTTTAAATTGTGAACTAGCACTAATGAACTTATCTGGATATTACAGTAAGCTACTAGCTATAAATGCATTTTAACAATTAAATAAAGATAATGATTTAGTATACTTAAGACTATAGTCATCACACACACACACACACACACACACACACACACACACACACACACACACACACACACACACACACACACACACACACACACACACACACACACACACACACACACACACACACACACACACACACACACACACACACACACACACACACACACACACACACACACACACACACACACACACACACACACACTCGCGCACGTGCGCGCGCAATACTGAGTGTGTAAAAATAAATGCCAGTTTTAATTTAAAAATTAATGTGTATGTCAAGCTTGATTTTAAAATGTAATATACATCTCAGTCCACTAATTTTTTACTGTATGATAGTTAATGTCTTCAATGCATCTACATAAACTTATGTAAATCTTTGCCTTTCATAAGGAAACATGTGGGCACAAAACTGGAAGAATATTCTGGACCTTGTGATTCCCTTTCCTGGAAAGAGGAGAGCTGATGTTACTTCAGAGATGCTTAGGCAAGGGTACACACCACACAGGTAAACATTTGGTACCAAAACAACTAAAATTAAGTTTAATTAATTAGATTTAATTATATTAAGAATTATGTACAATAGTGGTACGTAGAGCTGAAAATAACAAAAGTGCATACATGACTCTTGACAGTGTGCAAGGCTGTTCTAGTTGTTTGGAGATCAAATACGGCAGAGTTGCATAACGCTAGGTCATTTGAGATGCCCCTTCTACATGTTTCTTAACTATTCTACCAGCATCCAGGCCCACTGTGTCACTATGCAAGGCAGCCGAAGTGTAAATATTGGAGTTCAAAGAAGCAGAGTTCAGTTACACCTGGTGGTATTAGAGTACGGATTGAAGTGATTGTTGTAGTTTGGTGGAAAGTGATTACAGTGAACCCTTGATATGATGCTTTTCTGTTGACTGACCAAAAAAAGCTGTATATTGAGTGTTGCTTTGTATAAAGGTTTTGAGTTTAACTTAAGAAACTTAAGAAATGTAAAAATATGTTTAAAAAGTTTGTTGTATTAGATGTAGTTTCTTGGTGACACTTGGTGACCTAAATTTCATAATTATTTTGGGATGATTTCTTCTAAGAATTTTTATAAAGCTGAGCTCCTTGTAAACCATTTCCTGTCTTGCAAATAATATACAGTACTAACAATAATTTATCATGCACTTATATAATTACATCTTAAGTAAAAAAATAGTATTATATTTATGTTGTAAATCATAGAGAATCTGTTATCCATTATATTTAAGAACTAAATTTAAGGATGAAAAAATAAAAAATTAAGAAAAAGCTTGGTAACATTTATTCAGAATTCTTTAATTACAATAAAAAACAATGTACTGAAACGTCCCCCTGAATTTTTATAATTTTTTTTTTTATCAGGGGTCGTTAATTAATTCTTAAAACTAGAATCGTGGTCTAGACGGAAGAAAAATTGTGCTGAGCCCATCGTGACAGGGCTTGCAATAAAACACTTGCATAACGATAACAGTGTTTTATTAGTGTTCATATTATCATGATAACATTTTTAATCCAGTGTACACAATTGAATTTTCAATGTTCATTTCATAGACATGTGTCTATCAAGTAGTATTAATCACAATTGGCAATATTATTAACAAACAACAAATTATTCAACACATTTAAGTACACTGTTCCAACATAAGCCGACATCTCTATATAAATATCACTATAGTATTGACGACTCGGAACACTAAGTTTTTTATAAGTAAAAACGTAAAGTTTTACCTTACAGCCTAAACCGGCTTTCACCTATAGAAGGCTTCATCAGAGGCTGTCGTAGGTAGCGCTGTTCGTCTTGTTGTTGGCGACGAGATAGTTTTTCGAAAGATCGAAGCTGTGTGTGTGTGGTGAGATGTGTTCAAATAATGCATGTGATTTGAATTGTGTCTGTTCGTTTAGGATGTCGTTTTTATTTGTTTTTGTGTGTTTGTATATTTCTAATTGTTCTAGAGTGTCTAGTTTTCGGCCTTTTGTGTGTACGTGTAGTATGTTCATGTTATTGTCGATGTTTTTATATGTGTGGTTTGCTTCAATGAGGTGGTTTGCAAAGGTAGATTCTGTAGTGGTGTGGAGTGCTTTTGTGTGTTCAATGTATCTCTGTTTGAAGCTACGTCCTGTCTGGCCTATGTAGAATTTATTGCAATTTGAACAATTTAGCTTATATATACTGGGTAGATCGAATTTGTTTTGTGCTTTGGGCATACTTTTTGATAGTGTGTGTTCTGTTTTGTTAGTAGTTTTGTAAGCGATTCTGTACCCTGCTTTTTTGAATTTGTGGGCAATTTTTTCGGTTTGTTTGTTGATGTATGTTAGTGTTATGAATTTGTTGTTTTCTGTCTTTGTCTGTTGTTTGTTTTGTGTTTTGTGTAGGAGTTTACTGACTATTGTTCTGTCATAACTGTTAGATTCTGCTAGATATTTTATCGTGTTTAGTTCGTCTTTGTAGTCTATTTCATCTAAGGGGATGTTGTTAAGTCTATGTATCATGGTTCTAAAAGCAGCTAGTTTGTGTTGTATTGGGTGATTGGAGGTGTTGTGTATTAGTGTGTCAGTTGTAGTTGGTTTTCTGTATATACTGAATTTGTGCCTGTGTTCTAGTTTTGTGATGGAGAGGTCTAAGAAGTTTATGGTATAGTTGTGTTCGTATTCGGCAGTGAAGGTTATGTTTTTATGTATTTTGTTTATGTGCGTTAGTAACTGTTCACATTGTCTTTTGTTAAACCTGTATAGTATTAGAATGTCATCAACGTATCTGTGCCAATATAGTATTTTATGTGAGTGTCTGTCATTGTTTGTGAGTATTTTTGTTTTTTCTAAGTGTTGGAGGAAGACTTCTGCTAGAATGCTGGATATGGGGGAGCCCATGGGTAGGCCATCGTTCTGTGTGTAGTATTTATTGTTATAAGTAAAGTAGTTTTGTTTTGTGATAATGTTCAGAGTTTCTGTTATTTCATTGATAAGTTCGTCTGGTGTGTTGTTCTGTATAAGTTTGTTTTGTAGGATGGTGATTGTTTCAGAGATGGGGATGTTTGTGTACAGGTTTTTAATGTCAAAGGAGGCTAATGTGGCATTATGGGGGATGTGTATGTCTTTTATTTTTGTTACTAGGTCAGTGTTGTTTTTTACTGCAATGTTGTTGTCTATTTGTGTGTGTTGTCTAATAATTTTGTCTAGATATTTTGCCAGTTTGTGTGCAGGGGCATTACGGTAGTTGATAATGAGGCGGATCGGAATGTCTTCTTTATGGATTTTGGGAAGCGCTTGGAGTGTAGGTGCTGATGGTCGGATTTGTTTCATGTAGGGCTTTTGTTTATGTGTCATAATGTGTTTGGCTTTGTTGACTATTTGTTTTATTGAGTATTTGAATATACATTTATATTATAAATAAAAACGACATCCTAAACGAACAGACACAATTCAAATCGCACGCATTATTCGAACACATCTCACAACACACACACAGCTTCGATCTTTCGAAAAACTATCTCGTCGCTAACAACAAGACGAACAGCGCTACCTATGACAGCCTCTGATGAAGCCTTCTATAGGTGAAAGCCGGTTTAGGCTGTAAGGTAAAACTTTATGTTTTTACTTATAAAAAACTTAGTGTTCCGAGTCGTCAATACTATAGTGATATTTAGTTAAGTAATGGACACGTCATGGACAACGAAATCCAAGAATCTCTATATATTAACATTCATATGGCATTTTCTAAATCACAGTTTAACTAAAGTTGCTAAATAATAGTTCTATAGGTACCTTATTAGTTCAATTTATGCTCACACGATAATACATCATCACAAGAAACATGCAGTATGTCGGTTTATATCTGATAAATGAAATTTAAAAAAATTTTGCTTTAAAAGAAAAATATACATATATATATATATTCTGACACTACCATAATATTCTTATATGCACCAGTTGCTCAGAAAAAATTGTCCCATAAAGTTCTGATACTTTGAAACTTATTCTTACCTAAGTTTTATAATAGATCATGATAATGTACTGTTTCTCATAAAGAAGATTTAGAAAAGCTAGCCAATAATAATAATTTACCATTACTTTATGCATAACGTTGTTACTGACATTTTACATTCACCAGAAACTGTATAAAAAAACTGATCAACTAACAGTTTAAAATTTTTCTTTGCTAATTACACACAGCAAAAGACAGTTAGTGTTTTATATAATACAGTATGGCAATGGACATATATTAACAGGAAGATTCTTTAATACAGTTAATCACACAATTCACAACATGTCTCCACGGCATGCTATAACAGAACTTTAATCATTGAATATCTGCATTTACTGTTTATGAAGGTGTCTTTCGTTTTATACGTTAAATCCAATGAAATGCTGTGTTTGTGGTTTAATATAAGGAATACTCCCACTGTACTTAGAAGATTACATGTTATCCAGAATTAGAGATGATGATGACTATGTTGAGACAACTGGTGAGTTTGAGCTCCGAATAGTATGCTTCATTTTCTGGGCAGTTGTTCAGGCTGGTGTAGTTGGGATTTCTCCGGGTCTGACGGTGTTGGGGAGCTTATTGCGATGCTCTGCAGATGAAGATTGATGGCCTGTCTCCATCCTCGCAACCCTTTCTCCTCCCGACTATGCGGGAACCCTGGAAAAAATTTTATTTGTAGATAGCCGTCAAGAAAATACCTTAGCATAATTCTTTCTCGCCCCCATAAACCCAGATCACAGACACACTGTCACAATTCTATACCGACAACTAAGTGTTAATAGTAATCCTCACAAATTCAAATTATTAAATTTCACATTTCAAATTACATTTACCTTTAAATATTTGTTACATCAAATATATTATTACTTTACATGTGAATATAATTTCCAAAGACACCTTATTTTTTTAATTTTCAAGCAAGCAAAGGCAAGTCGGCCACATGTTCTCAGCTACCCCAAACATAACATTTGAGTCGCACACACACATATATACATATAAACGTAATACCCACACAAGCCCTTAATAAATTAACATTAATACAATACTTTTGGCTCACCTGAAGCACTTAAAAAATATTACGAACTCATTTCGTAAAGATGGACCACATTGTACCATGCCGCCAGACCAAGCGTCCCGTCAGAGAGCAAAAATTAAAATGAGAAGGAGTAGCGGTTCCTGCCGGCCAACCACGAGTATCGAAAAACTTGTACAAAACAGCTGACATCTGTCGCTGCGGACTTGATTACATTGCCCCAAGCTTTCGCGATATAACAGTCAAGGCCGAGCTATATAGCCGTGCTCTTGCCTAGCCCGCGCGTAACCTTTGGTACTGACATTCAGTCGGCATTGTCTGCGCGAAATATGGCCGGAAAAATTTACTATCTAAATTTGCAATGGCACACCCTCACCCCAAAAAGGCAACATGTTTGCCCCAAAAGAATCAGCTACACAGTCTCCCGGCTACATCAGTACAGCCACAGGACTCTTGGCTCCCTTGGGTAATCTCAGGAAAATATCGCACTTAGGAAGACAGAGGCTCAGAGAGAAAACAAAACGAGAGGAAGGAAGAAGTGGAGTGTATATGCATGTGTGTTTGAATGTGTTTGTGTGCGGTTACTGCATGCTGACTTGATCAGGGTCAGCATACAGTGACAAGAGATAGAAGAAGAAAAGAAGAAAGACGAGATTCGGGATCCCTAGAGCTCTGACCTCCCAAGGCTTACAATCACAAACTGAGATCCCAGATCAATTCAACCCTCAGACAGGGCGACCTTCCTACCACCACTCACATATCTATGCCCTATGGCAAGACTTCAACTTCGATATAGTGAGTGTGAGGTTAGCCTCACTATACTACCCTCAGGATCCCCCAACTCCGCCGTTACTGGTGACGCAAAACGCAGAATGCGGTATGGTCCGGACCAACGATAACACAGTTTGGCGGCTCTCTTATCCGCGGCTGAGCTGATCGGTGGCTCTGGCAGTAGAACCAGTCCCCAACCTTGAAGGGGTTAGGAATTCACCCCTGATTATACTTACGGCGGACACGCTCGTGCGCACGAAGCAAATTCTTCTGGGCCTCCTTCCACCGATCTTCCATCCTACTATCAGGATTACTTGGCAGAAGATCATCTATATTTTCCACAAGTTTGCCAATGGAAGGGTGGGCGAGAATCCAAAACTATGGACAAAATCCAGAAAATCTTGCAGACCAAAGGAATAAGCCTCATTCAAGCATTGTCACTTCTGGAGAAGCTAACGGACAAATTAAATGTTTGGAGGAATGAGTGTGTGACAATGTCATTTCTAAAGCAGAGCAAGTATGTAATGAATGGGGTGTCAGTATCACAAAAAGGATAATAAGGAAGCGCAGAATGCCAGGGAAGTATGCAGACGATTCTGCATTTACTGTTCAGCAAGAAATGCGACGTTCTCTAATAGAAATGTTGGACAAACTGTCATTTGAAATTTCAAGCCATTTCTCTAACATAAAAGAGTCAGAAAAACGCTTTGGGTTCCTCTCTAAATTTGAGGCGTTCGTAAATGATGGGGATCGTTTATTCATTTTAAGGAACAGCTTTACCAAATCAATATTAAGTGCACAGTGCTTGCAAAACTGTATCCACCTGACCTAAACAGTGAATAATTGTTCAGTGACTTGAAAGACGTCATACTTTTATTAAAAAGGGCAAAAGTTAATGGAGAACAAATGGACTTTAAACCTCAGGGACTGCTACAATACATTTCTTCAATGGGATTAGAAGCCTAAAAAACACTAGCAACAGCTTTAAAAATTTTTCCTACTTTACCAGTGTCTGTGTCTTCTTGTGAAAGATCATTTGGTAAACTGAAATTGATTAAATCTTACCTACAATCAACAGTATTTCAAGACAGGTATCATATCTATCAATACTTTCAATTGAAAACGACATTGCTTCCTCTTTAGATTATAGTGATTTAATAACCGACTTTGCAGGAATTAAGATCAGGATAGTTACATTTAAAATGTCTCATTTTAAATATTTATTAAATATTAAAAATAAATAGGCTATTAAGTGTTTATTAACAGAAAATGGAACCATTAACCTGTAAGGGTAAGTGATTTATTTTATTACTTTTAATGTAGTTATTTATTTAACTTTAAGTTGCTTTAGGATATTGTTTTGACGATGCCCTTTAGACCTACAAGGAATTTGCATGTTTATTAGAACATTGTTATATTATACATTTTTTATATTACTACATTTTATATAGTCTACATTTGTTACTAATAAATGTATACAAACTGAAAACTGGTAATAATATAATATGTAATTTCTCAATTTTGGCTCAACAAATAGTCTTAAGACGTTTGCTGGATGTGCTTTCATACAAAAATCTACACATTTGCATTTATTAAGTACTTTGTTCACTGAATGGGCCTTGATTTTTGGTCTTTTGTCCCCTTTCAATTGTGAAGGTAAGGTGGCTGACGATCTCTTTGCCCCGGGCACTAAAAAGCATAGCTACACCACTGCATTTTGGATGTTGTTTTTATGTGTTTGTATATTTCTAGTTGTTCAAGAGTGTCTAGTATTCATTCTTTTGTGTGTATGTGTAGAATTTCCATGTTGCTGTTTATGTTCAAAACGCTGAAAACTAGACACTCTAGAACAACTAGAAATATACAAACACACACAAACACATAAAAACAATCACAGATTTAAATTTTTTTGAAAAAGACATACATTTTTTGCACTGATTTATTTAGTGATGCTTCATGTATTTTTTCTCAATTTCTTGTAAACAGCTGTGAACATCATCTTCTCCTTCTATGCTACACACATATTGTTGAATCACATTTAATCCTTCAATTGTGTGGAAATAAGAAGGAACTGGTTGAACATCACCTTCTTCTTCTTCTTCATTATTTTGTCAATATTTTCTTTAGTTATTCCTTCAACTGACTATATTGCTGTAGTTGCTAAGTGTTCATCAATATCAACATATTCTGGGAAGGTGATACCGAGTTCACTCATCACATTCCATTCCTTGAATTCTTGATCCTGCCTACCTACTTCTTCATTGAAACCAACTATTTGAAAACCAGCATTTATGATATACTTCTTAATTGTTTCAGCTTTTACGTCTCTCCATGCTAGAGCAACATACTTCACGACACCAAACATAGATATTTTTATTGATTTAGTATCTTGTCCCCTCTATAAAATTGCTAAATATTTTTTCACCAAGCATTTTCCTATATTGCATACACAAAATTATATATTACACCAAGATCGAGGGGCAGCAACTTTCGGGTGCAATTTTCAGGAAAGAAAATTAACTTGATATAAAATTAAGTCTTTTGCGAACTGGCCAAAAAGCACTTTATATCGAGGGTTGCTTTATATAAAGGTTCCAAGTTTAATTATTTAATTTGCTGAGACCATGAAAAATGAGCATTACATCAAGGGTCGTGTTTTATCACAGGGGTGTTATATCGAGGTTCCACTGTATTGTGTGCTCCCATCTTAGCATCAAGGCTGTATAAATATTTTGTAAATATGAAGCTTTATTACTTGCTTCATATTCAGTTGGTAGATTTTTTAAATGTTAATAACATTAATATATTCTTATATTTTCCAATTACAAGGGGTGGAAGCTTATCTATCTGGGCATTAGCCCCAAGAACTATAGTAATGCAAAACTTACTGACGCCCCATGGCACTTTTCTCCCCTTCTAGCTAGTGCTTGTCAGGCAACAGACTGTAGAAGAGACCTGTCTCATCTACATTATAAAACTGGTCAAGTTTGTAGCCTTCATTCACTTTTCCAATGATCCACAGTGATATTACTAACACTGATTCTCTACAAATTCTTTTTAACACAAGATCATGTCTCTTTTGGAAGTTTTCCAGCCTCCCATTAGATGCTTGGAAGCTTTCAAACTCCATACTCTCAGCAATTTGACTAGCTTTTTCTTATAGTACTGCTCCATTGATTGGAATGTCTGCTGCTATAGCTTCATTAAACCACTGAGAAAGAACATCTAAATTACTGAATGTAGATTATTTCTGGTTTTTGTTATCCATGACATGTCTATTATTATTAATTAACTACCGGTATATATATAACACTATACCAACTTGGATCAAAATTATTATTGATAGAAATGATAAATTTTTACCTGACTATTTTATAAATAAGCTCTAAACTAATTTTGCTCCGTTGGAGCTTTGTCATAAGCTGCCGCTAGGAGCGCTGTCCGTCCTGCTTTTGGTGATGGTGCCGTTGTTCAAAATATCCTTGTGTGTGTGTGTGTGTGTGTGTGTGTGTGTGTGTGTGTGTGTGTGTGTGTGCGCGTGTGCATGATATGTTCAAATAGTATGTGTGATTTAAATTATGTCTGCTCATTTAGAATGTTGTTTCTATGCGTTTTTGTGTGTATGGGTAGGATTTCCATGTTGCTTTTTATGTTTGTGTATATGTGGTCTGCCTCAATGCGTTGGTTTTGCAAAGGTGGATCTGGTGGTGGGTGTAATACTTTTATGTGTTCAATGTATCTCTCTGTTTGAAGCTGCGTCCTGTCTGGCCTATGTAGAATTTGTTACATCCTGAGCAGTTTAATTTGTAGACACCAGGTTAACCAAATTTGTTTAATTGTTTATGTGTTCTGTTTTGTTTGTAGTTCTGTATGTGATTCTGTATTCTGATTTTTTAAAATTGCGGGCTGTTTTTTCAGTGTGATTATTGATATATGTTAGTGTTATAAATTTGTTGTTTTCTATCTTTGTCTGTTGTTTGTTTTGTGTTTTATGTAGGACTTTATTAATTATTGTTTTATTGTATCTGTTTTATTGTATCCAATCACCTGGCTTCTGCTAGATATTTGATGGTGTTTAATTCATCTTGGTAGTCTTTTTCATCTAGTGGGAGGCTATTTAGTATGTGTATCATGGTTCTGAAGGCAGACAGTTTGTGTTGTATTCGGTGATTGGAGGAGTTATGTATCGGTATGTCAGTTGTAGTGGGTTTCATGTATGTACTGAGTTTGTGTCTGTGTTCTAGTTTTGTAATGGTAAGGTCTAAGAAGTTTATGCTCTTGGATTTCATTGTCCATGACGTGTCCGTTACTTAACTAAATATCACTATTGTTTGACGACTCGGAACACTAAGTTTTTTATAAGTAAAATCGTAAAGATTTACCTTACAGCCTAAACCGGCTTTCACCTTTAGAAGGCTTCATCAGAGGCTGGATGAAGCCTTCTAAAGGTGAAAGCCGGTTTAGGCTGTAAGGTAAATCTTTACGATTTTACTTATAAAAAATTTAGTGTTCCGAGTCGTCAAACAATAGTGATATTAAGTTTATGCTATTGTTGTTTTTGTATTCAGCAGTTAAGATTATGTTTTTGTATATTTTGTTGATGTAGGTTAGTAGCTTTTCACATTGTCTTGTGTTTCCCTTGTATAGAAGTATGATGCCATCAACATTCCTGTGCAAGTATAATATTTATGTGAGTTTTTGTTAAGGTGTGTGAGAGGATTCTTGTTTTCACAAGTGTCATAGAAAGATTTCTGCTAGTATGCTGGATATAGGTGAACCCATGTGTAGTCCATCATATTTTGTGTAAAATTTATTGTTATATGTGATATAGCATAAGCATAAACTTCCTAAACCTCACTATTACAAAATTAGAACACAGACATAAATTCAGTATATACAGAAAGCCCACTACAACTGACATACGGATGCATAACTCTGCCAATCACTCAATACAACACAAACTGTGGCCTACTTGATTTTTTTATTTTATTTCATCAAGGACAACATTTTTGCCAGTAAGTGTGGCCATTATTGTTGTCAAGGTAATTACAGGAGGCCATTATTACAGAAAGTCTAGAATGTAGGCAATTATGACACCATATTCAAAGGACTAAGGGACATGCAATCAAGGACTAAGGTCTGGATATACAATTTTGGTGATTGAATACCATTTATTTAAAAAAACCTGCAGTGAAATCAGTGTAAGATACATAAATCTTGAAGAACTCTTGCCTTCCCAGCTGCGAAAAGATAATTGTTAAATAATTCATAATATTAGAGAAGATTAATAATAATAATAATAATAATAATAATAATAATAGTAACAATAATAATAACTTACAATAATTACAACTTAGTAACTTACAACTTAATAACTTACAACTTAATAATTTGCATCACTTACAATAAGGAAGCCAGAGAAATAAAGATGCTTGTGTTCTTTCTTCATAATCCAGCACCCTGGTAACTGTATTTACAATTATTATAGCTTATTTATAATACCAGCTTTAAGGATTAAGATTTTGTTAGCCCTTAGAAATCTGTGAACAGCTCTTAGTCTGTAGTATGACCTCTACTAGATACAATTCAACTGTACCCTCCTTATACAGTCAGTGTTGATCTCTTTTTTATCTTTACCCAGTGGATTTGGATAATTTGCATGCAAATATAACAATGGCACAGTAGAGTTCAGTAAATGGATGACACATGAATGTATATAACTATTACACTTCAGCGGTTTGTAGCTTCTCCTCCAGATAACCATAATTATTGTAATTCTAGGTTTAACCATCTTCCACAATGACTTCCACAGAAGTGTGAGCAAGCTATTCAAAGTATCCGATGTGATTCCACACACTGAGTGCAGCGATCCTTCCATCACTGGAAGCAATACTGAAAGGCTTCTATTCAGAAAGCATGCAGCTGTGCTATCACGTTTTGCATTTCCTCACAACGCTCAAAACAGGATCCTTTTAGGGTGTTCTTCATCTTTGGGAACATCCAGAAATAACATAGAGCCATGTCAGGAGAGGAGGGAGCCAGGTGAACCTGCGGGATGCCATGCTTAGTCAGGAAAATCTGGATCAGTGTGCTGAGTCAGGTGGAGCACTGTCATGATGCAGCTGTCAGATCCCTGTGGCCCACAACCCTGGTATCTTGTGTTGAACTGAATCACGAGCAGGGAACTTTTCGCTAGTACTCCTTATTGATGGTCTGGCATTCTGGTGTATACTCAAGATGCACTATGCCCTGGTAGTCATAAAAGCAACCTGCATCACCTTTACCTTGCTCCTAACCAGTCATGCTTTTTTGGCCCTTCAGGAAATTGGGTGCTTCCACTGTGATCACTGGACCTTAGTTGCTGGGTTGAACCCATATACCCTTGTCACCAGTGACCACAGTCTTCAGAAACTCAGGATCCCTCTTGGTGCATTGCAGCATGTCCACTGAGACCTCAACATGGAGTTGTCTCTGTTCTGGTGAAAGCAGTTTGGGCTCAAATTTTGCAGCCACTCGGTGCATACCCAAATCCTTATTCAGAATGGTGCCTGCAGAACCAATACTGAGCCCAACCTCATCAATAATTTCCTGGACTGTCAAATGATTGATCAAATGATCAATGTCTGAAGTTTCTTGATAAAGGCAGCATTTTGGCTTGTTGATGGTCTCCTGGAAAACTGGTCACTCTCTATGGACAAGCGGCCATCTTTGATACAGCTGTAACAGTTTTTAATTACATGACCCCAATTGAATCATCACCAAAAGCCTGCTAAAACTTTCAGATGGTTTCTGCTTGAGTATCCCCTAGTTTCGGACAGAACTTGATGAAGTACTACTGCTCCAAGTGTTTAGTCAGTGTAAAGAAAATGAAAATGCGATGAACATGTGTTGCATGTGTGACTTTCTGGCAGTTACTGATGTGACTTGTGGTACTACGAGGAAAAAAAATTTCATGCACATGAAAGTGCTTTCTATGTGTACTCATTGTTGGCACATCTAAATCATTACTAGTTACCATAAAAAAATCTGATACTTTTTGTACAGTTCTTATATGTTACCACCAAATTTAAAATCTGAATTCTACTTGGAATGCTGTTCCAATCAGTGATACATTTTCTTATTCTGCTTTTTTCTTATGTAACTTCTAAAAGAAATAATACTATTGGAATTCCTGTTGCTTATATTAAACAGGTTCTTCCAGTGAATACAATATCCAATGTAAAAGTAGGTAACAAAATTTGCATTATACTGCTGAAGGTAATTTGAAATTTTAAATGGTCAACAAACTGAATATTGTAGTCCACCTTGGAACTGTTACTTAATCAGATTAGTTTTATTAGTGTCCTTTAACATTTCTATGTTTATCTGCTAGAAAACAATGAAATATACCCTTAGACCACCTATCCTTGTGTGAGGATTGTAAGGTACAAAATCCAAGAACAAAAGTTGCACCTTTTTAGTAGTCAAAACTGTAAAACTCTCCAGTAAAAAGTAAGAGCAATTCGGGAGTCAGCTACTCTTATCGTATACTTTTAGTAGTCACAAAACTAAAAGTCTGAGGACTAGTGTTACATTTTTTATCATGTGTTTCTGCCCTCACTTAACTGGCCCATTTTAAGCCTTAAATGCTATTCTAGTGTGCGTATTTTAATATACGAGTCATAAATTTATTTTATAAGCTCGTATACCATCATGAATTTACTACATTAACGTACCAATGACACTATATAGTTTCAATCTGTGAAGCTAATATAAGTCTCAGATTTTAATTCCATTAACATACTTTTCCTTAATGTTAGTATAATAAAATATCTTTCATTAAAGGGTATGTGTTCCACATTTTTGCAAAGTTAAAGTGAAATTTCTTCTTTTGGAATTTCTACTTTTGGATGTTATAATGATACTTTGGGACCTCTATTGATTAAAGTTTTTCAAAATAACAAAATAATTAACTAATAACAAGATAACAAAAATAATAACAAAACAATAACACATTATTATAACTCAAGAAGCTGAGAGTTAACAATCAACGACAGCTATGAATGCAGCTTTATGTACACTAATAAGAATACAGCACAGGATAAATATCCAGTTTAGACTTACTCAACACTTTTAGTGTAGTTAACAAAAGAAGAGAAACAACAGATATTCGGAAGATGTGTATCACATTACAAACATGCAGGAATATGCTGAAAAATAGTCAGTCACTAAGTGTCAGATATTTTGAGCAGGAATATGTGGTATCCAAACTTTGTAACTAATACACTATGACAGTTCATTAATAATCTCCTTAACTTTCTGGCAATGCTTTGTTTCAGGATATTTCAAAAAGCTGAAGAATTCTTCACGTCTTTAGGCCTGAAGCCAATGCCATTAGAGTTTTGGCATAAGTCTATGCTACAGAGACCATCTGACAGACCAGTGGCTTGTACTGCATCTGCCTGGGACTTCTGCAATAGGAGAGATTACAGGTATGAATATTAATTTTTAGAATACTTTCTGATGGTTGTTAACATCAATATTTCTAACAATTTCCTTTTCATTCTTCATTAAAAAGAGTTGAGCTTTAACCTTCATCATTATTTGAGCCATTTTTTTGCCTATCTGTATTTCATCATTCCTTTTATAATTCATATGTTATCAGTTGTTCAGGAGGTGCATCCTTTCATTTTTATGTCTTTTTTGTAGTTTTTGTCTTATTATTTATAGTGTTGTCTTATTTAAAATGGATATCACAGATTCCTTGTATTTTGAAACACTGTCCTCTGACAGTCAGTTTTACTTTTGTTGTTGTTGAATTTTTTCAGATTGTTAAGTCAGACAAGTTGAGCACAATTTAATGTGATTTCTTCTTTAAGGTTGATATTTCCAGTAATATTCCTGTTAAAAGAGTATTGAGTTTCTTTTGGATGCTGTTTACTTTTAATCATACCTTGTCATCATATGGTTTTACACTTTGACACTTTGCAGTCATACATGAAGTGACTAGTGTTAGAAATTTCTAACTTTATTTGTTAATTTTACTGTTATGTGTTGTGCTGAGTCGTGTTATATAGTATTTTCTTTTTTTTATTAGCCATGCAATCATAGTTACTTAAAAGAACATTTAAATTAAACAAGTACAAGTTTTGGTTTCCTTGTTTGTTAAAACTCACACATTGAATTTTTTCTTTATGTAAAAGTAATTTCATGAACTACTGGCATTTGTAAGTTCTTATAACAAAATTTAGTTGACAGTGAGGTCGTATACAAGATTCAGCTGATGGTATTCTAACATATATGTGTATTAGGTGTCTCAATTCAGTTTATTAAGTATTCAGAGTTATGTTCCAATGATTGAATCAAACAAAATCCTACAGCTGAATATTTACCATAAATCTACATTAGTGAAATGGTTGTCTAATGAAATTCAAATTTGATTTAAAGTATATGAATAGTAAAATAATTTACCTCTTTTTTGTCCATCTAAAAGCCTTATATATTTCAAACTCCTCGACAGCACTCATATATCTTACTTTTTTGCATATAGGGAGGGGTTGAAAGTTAGTCATGAAATCAGTATAATTATGATTTCTGTCCATCAAATGACGTGCGTAATTTGACATTGTTTTGCTAAAGTCTTTTTTGGGTAAATGTTCTTTAAAGAGCTTTATATGAGCTCTACCAGTCTGGCCAATGTAGAAGCTATCATAGTCATTGCATGTAATTGCATAAAAACACTAAAGAAGTCCTTCTAAACGAACAACTGAACTTTCAAACCAATTCGCTTTATGACACAGCGATAAGACTACAAAACGAGGTCCATAGTGCACGACCAATAACAACGTAAGCACAACAGTCGACTGTAGTATTCCGTGGTGCGCACCAACGACATTGCGTGTATTCCCGCGTTTATATTTTATATTTTATAATTTATATTTAAATGTGACACGTGTAAATTTGTATGTAAATTGTTTTAATATTTTAATCATTTAACGAACTTCACCAAGGGATTGTACCTGATGATGGGACATATGTCCCGAAACATGTTGTAATATATAAAAAGGAAAAGGGCACCAGACAGACAAAAAGAGGTAAATTATTTTACTATTCATATACATATAAGTGGCCTGGATTCCGAAAAGCATGCATCTAAAACTTGATTTAAAGGTTTTCATGTAAATCCTTCCTCTTCTGCCCTTTTTACATTTGAGGGTTTTATGAAAACAATAGCTACAATAGTTACCAGTATCCAATTGCATTGCTAAAAACTCCAATTGCCGCCATCAGTCTCATTAGATACATGCTCCCAACTTTTTTACCTTCTACAAAAAGGTTCTTTTTATCTTACCTGTCCTTGTGGCTGTGTCAAAAGTACCTTACACATGCCTGACCAATCTACTACAATAACCTAAATTTTATTCTCAGGGAACATGCAATGGTGGCTATTGGGAACATCAGTTTTAGCCACTATTGCTTTGACTGCTTTTGGTTTTGCTATAGTAATACTGAATGGAGCTATGAGAGAATTTAACATTGTGTTACATCTAATAAGGATGGTAAAGGAGAGATTGTCTGATATAACAGTAAAATTAAACCTCCGCCCCAAATGTGTCATGCCTGTTAAGGCCCCATGCTGGACTCCATAAGATAGACAGACCCTTGTGCCTCCTTTTTAACTTCACCCTTGAGAAAGCTGTGTGAAATTTTAAAATAACTGCTACTTGTAAGCTGCCATGTCTGAGCAAAATTTTTGTGCTATTGTTAACAAGTGTCCAACTATTAGCATACATGGATTTCTACTTCCCATTATTTGCATTATTACAATACCACTTACGTATAGTTAAATACTATTAACTCCAAGGATTTTCTTGTTTTAAGAGTTATCATTGCTTTTCTGTTTATGATTTTAGTAAGTCAGGTTCTTTTGGTGTATTGTTAGCATACTTTAAACACTGGCTTGTTAACTAGTAATATTAGATTAGTTATTTGTCTTATAAAGGTCTTGTATAATTTGTTTTCATAATTCAGTTAGCATGCTACAATGCTGGAATAATTCATGCACTGAGCCTGCTACAGTGTCATCTTCTAGGCAGCAGTTCAAGTAAAACGTTCGTATCACTATAAACACCGTGTTTATTTATTGTATCACAAATAATTTTTCGCAAATAAAACTATAACACAGAAAATACAAGTTTGATTCACAACTGTGATATTGATTATTAATACAATTGTAATTTATACAAAAAGAAGAAAGATAACGCAGAAATATAATATTGATCCTCAAATGTGGTATCTAACACACTAACTCTATAACATAATTCACTGAACTCAGAATTGAGACTAACTCTTTTCTCTGTCTACCATTCTTTATTGGAAATAATGGTGTTCACCAGCATTTGTCACATATCAGTATAGCCGAGAAAATTCTAGGCACTTAAACTAAAACATTGTAGAACAGCCTACATTAATTATAAATATGTAGTACACTGATACAGAACATTCTAGTGTATTCTATAAATAGTGATTATCAATTTTACATAAGTTGTATATCAATTGTGGATAATATAAATGTACATGAGTAACATAACCCATGTACTAAAATATGTATTCTAATGACAAATAGTTTTAAAAATATCAATCAATATCATTTAGTATAACTTAAAGATGGGAAGGCAGCAGGAAATAACAAAATACTTCAGAGCTTTCCAAATGCAGCCTAGAAATATCTACAGAACTATTCATCAACCTGCAAACTTCAGTGATCCCATACTTGGTTTTTATTATGAAGCTTTACTCTGTTATTCACACAGACTAATAGGCTAATAAATTTAATTTGACAAAGTGAAGAAATCCTTGAAGTTTGGAGAGAAGATTATCATTAAGATACCAAAGATGTGTGACAAACTAAATGTATTAATTGGAGAGGTATAATGCTTTTGAGTGCTACTACTAAAATTCTAGCAAGGATATTATTAAAAGGCTGCAGCCACTGATAAAAAGTTGAGACTAAACCAATCAGGCTTTTGGGCATTCAGGTTGAGCACAGATCACTTTACTTTACCAGGAATAATTATGTTATGAAAAGATTCTTTGAGTAGAACAATAAACTTAATCTCAGCCTCATTCAGTTCAAACTTGCATTAACATTATCAGCAAGAAAAATGTGCATTATTGTAATGAATGGTCAAAGCTCATTAAAATACATTAACATAATTAAACAACTATAATTATATATCACTGACAACAAACAAACCAACAATAGGCATTGGAAGCAAGGAGAGTGGGTCTGAATATTAGCAAAAATAAAACTAGAATAATGCAAGTAACTCAACACATCCAGAATGTGTCTCATGGGAGAATGAAATGCTAGAAGATGGAGTATAATTTGTTATAGATTAATGGCTGAAAAAAGAGTTCTCACATGTGTGGGGTAATGCTGGTGTGACGTAAGCAAACTATTCATCAACCTACAAACTGCAGTGATCCCATACATGGTTTTTATTATGAAGCTTTACTCTGTTCTTCAAGTAGAATACACTATACTATTAGTTACATACATCTGTCAAATATACTGATTTAAATAATCATGCAAAATGCTTATGAGCAACAGTTTTCACATTACATTGACTATGTACTGAATGTTTTTCTTTTTGGAATAACAACTAGTGCATGCACAGAAAGTATGTAAGTTTCCTCCCCCATCAGTACTCTCATTGTGGCAATACAGTAAACCTAAACTGTGATAAAAATTTTTTGTGTCACAAAAATTATACTGAGGGGACACATTGACAGTACACTTGGATATTAAACTGCTGTAAATCATTTTGTAGCCAATGAAATATTTTAAAATTTTAAACTACAGATGTATTCAGAATGTTATATGTACAATCACCAGCAATTTAGTTTCCTATTGTAATTCATTAAAGAAGTGAGGTGATAGCAGCTATACTGACAAAAGACTTCAGCAGTCGCTATAAGCCATTAGGGATTAAATGGTAGACTTACAGACAGATGAGAGGACTAAATTCAAATACTGTATGTGCTTATGACTACTCATGATATACGATACCAGAATATTATGATTACAATACTTTTGTGTTTTAACACCCAAATCTTGTTAATGGTATAGCACCAAGAAGCTTTGCCTGTTCTACATCATCTGTCAGTGATCAACTGAGAACATCAAATTTTTATCACAGAATTTAATAACAGAATAATCTGAATTTATAAATTGTAACACATTGTAATGTCATCATATATATTGTTATAAAAAACCTCCAATGTTTTCTGATTTACAATCTCCATCTCCATGAATTATTTTTAAGGGCCTCCTTCTCCCTCACATCCATCTATATAAAATGGCTTCTCTCCAAATTTTGCTTGGTCTGTCTAGTCTCCTTCTACTTTTGGATTGACAAATACACCTTCTTTGGGAGTCTGTTTTCAGCAACCCAAGACGTGTCCAATGGACACTGTCCATACTGGGGGGTGTAACTACAGAGCGGCAACATAGGAAAATATTTAGGGACCAACAGAGTAAAGGGGACCCACATTCTTCTCTTTATCTTGTATTCATTCTTCTCTTCTCTTTATGTATTCATTTATTCAACAGTACAAAATACAGTTTATTTATTTATTTGTTTAGCACTGTACAGTACTCTCAAAGGGCACTGTACAGTAATGCTTCTATACACTCATTAGGGCAAATGAAAGGATAGAGACTCTGTACAGTACTGGTAACTGTTTGGTGTTTATTTCTGTGTACCTATTACAGACTTTGTCAGCGAGTTGAAGAAGGAAACTGTTCCATTGTAGGGAAGGTTCATTGTGCTAGATGCAGCAGGTATAACTTAAAGGTCATTATGTTGTACATTGCTACTGTGAAAGAATCTTATAGATGTCTCTAGAATCAGCATAATGGCCTTTCCAAGCTTTAGGAATAATTTCCTTTTCTAACTCGTCATTTTAAGTCAAATCGACTCAATAGCACTGAGTTCAGTTCAAGTATAAGGAAAAAATGTTTCTTTACCTTGGCCTATTGGTATTCCTTCTCTGAGCTGGCCTTCAGTTGGAAATAAGCTAATTGATTCAGAGAGAACTATAATGGCATAGGAAGTAGTCAACATTATAAAATATGTTAGGCTGATAATTTGTAGAAATTGGAAGAGGACATTCCTTGAAACTTCCAGGGGCCCTTAAGCTTTAAGTTACACCACTGGTCCTTACCATATCAACTGCTTCTTTCTGATTTTGTCTATGATTGTATGTGTAATTACAATAATTTCTCTTAGCTGTTTGTTATCCTTTATCTTCTAGACCTGGTTACTTGCTACAAAAACCTATTTCATTTACTCTTACTGGTTTTCCTATGTTTTCTTTGAGTGGCTATCCCTGAAGAATAGGTTATTCTACTCATTAGTATGCATGATAAATTTGCTTTCTATGTTCCTTTCTGATGTTACTATTTCATAGAATATGTTTTTGAATGCTAATAGTTTTCCTTTCCAGATTGCTTCTTTCTTTGCAGTATCTGTTTTCCTTTTTATGAAACTTTTACCCCAAGACAGTTATATTCTTTACACTGTTTATCTTCCCTGTATCATCCAGGTAGATTCAGCCGTGCTGCTGTCCCATGATATACACATATTCAGTTTCTCGATACTCATCTCCCTGTATTCTTCCGATTTTTTAAAATCAAGTAGTTGAAGTTCCAATAACCTTGGTCAATCAGTAACCAATTATCTTCTGAAAACGGTGTGTATATAACACCTTATAATAACAAAATAGTGTCTGGAAACTAAAATAAATAATAGACTTTTTTTGTGAGCTACATGTAGATTGTGACTATCAGGCCTGTTCCTCAACATGATTAATACAAAACTGAAAAATTGGTTCTATAAATTGAGTGTGTAAATCAGTTGATTTGTTGTAATTCTCAGTCCTAAACACTTTCTAAAATAAGTAGCTATACCTACAACACAGTCATTTCTTTAAATCATAAAGCCAGTGATAAGTGGGAGGACCAAAAGTAATGCAATAGTGAAATGAGAAGTGAAACAATGAGGTTGTGTTATTGTTAGAAAAAAATTGTGTATGTGAAAATGCTGATTACAGAACATTACAGAATCACCAGCAGAAGATGAAGGTGAAAAGATAACAGATGATTATATGGCATCTGTGGTGGTTAATGAAGATAGTATTTAAGAGAAATCAGTTGGTGAAACCATTCACCATATATCATACTCAGAAGGTTTCAAGACAATTGAGGCAGTGGTAGAATACATAAATAAGCAGGAGGAAGTGTTACAAGCAGAGTTAATTTGTCTATGGAAATGGAGGAACTTTTTAGCAAGGAAAGAACTCAGCAAGAGGAGCAAACAAGCAAAGACTTTTTAAGCAATTGTTTCATGTACATGCTATAAGTTATTACTAAAATGCGTCTGTTTTTCTTATTTTTTCATTCTTTATAAAAATCTGATTGTCATAATTACATATAAAATTTAATACCTGAAGTTAACATTTAAACTACCCTTTGAATAAATATTTCCTATATAAACAATCTTTGCGATAAAATACTGAATTATTTCTAAATTTTAAGATTTTCTAAATACTATATTGTCAATTTTTATTTAACTTTCCTATGTAATTACGTTAAATTCAGATATAATGCATTGATATAACTTATTGTTTGAAAAGGTGGAAACTCTATAAACACAACTTAAGTACAATAAGAAATATTACTAATTTATAGTTATCAGAAACAGTGGATGCTGACTAAAGAAGAAATGATTCACTGTTATCCCCTGCTGTTTTGTTATCCTGCCCAGTGACTACCTAATTAGGTCAGATAGTCTCTGTACTTACAATATATAGTCCAAAAAATTTATTAAAAATCTTGTTTTTAGTTTCTAATGGTGTATTTCTGTATTTGGTTAGATACAAAACCCATCTAAAATGTAGTGAATATCAAAAGTTAATCTTTCCTTATTTTTGTAGGATAAAACAATGCACAGAGGTGACAATGGATGATCTGCTCACTACTCACCATGAAATGACACATATTCAGTATTATCTACAGTATTCTGACCAACCTTTACTTTTCAGAGATGGTGCAAATCCAGGTGAGTATTGTGATCCAGCTGATATGTTTCTTTTTGTGTGAAAATGTTTCTTAATTATGTAGCACTAAAATATTTCTTGAAGACTGAATTTAGCGATTTGTAGGATAACACCATTGATCATGTCTTGGTTGATTTGATTGGTACAAAATGATCAGAAAGTCAACTAGCATTTTGTAAAATAAACAAAACTGCACAATCATTGCTGAGAACAAGATTTTCGTTGAGAAAAAAAACTTGAAGAAAGAGCCAGTCAAATGGGAATAGGATTGGAGGCAAGTAAAAAAATGAAAAAAATGTATACTCAACAATTTAGAAAATGTTCTTTCCCAGTGGTTTAATAAAACTTGAGCATCAAAAATTCCAATCAGTGTGAACAATATTAGAAGAAAAAGCTAATCAAATTGCTGAAAGTATGGAGATTGAAGGCTTCCATGCAGTCTAATGGATGGCTGGAAAACTTCAAAAAGAAGTATGATCTTGTGTCAAGAAGAATTTGTGGAGAATCAGTGTTAGTAACATTACTGTGGATCATTGGAAGAGTGAACTGAATAATTTAGCTGAAGGGTAAAACCTCCACCAGACTTATAAAGTAGATGAAATAGGTCTCTTCTACAGCCTGTTGTGTGACAAGATACTACCTAGAGAAAAGGAAAAAAGTATTGTGGTGGGAAGCTCAGTAAGTTTCTCATTACTGTAGTCTTTGGTGCTAATGGCCAGGAAGATAAGCTTCCTTTCCTTGTCATTGGAAAATATGAGAAACCCTGGTGTTTCAAACATTTAAGAAATGCACCTAAAAACATTTTAAAATTGATCTAAAGACACTTAAGAATATGAAACAAATAACAAAGTTTGGGTGACAATGGACATATTTACAAAATATTTATACAGCTTGTAAATAAGATGCTAATATAGGAGCACGAAATAAGAAGATTTTGATGTTTGGAGATAGGTGTGCCACTCACATCAATCTGACATTAAAGAACATCAAGTGAATTTTCTTTCCTGCAAATTACACTTCAAGTTGCAGCCACTTGACACTGATGTAACATAGAATTTTGGAATGCAAAATTGGAAAATGTTAGTGAAAAAATATTTAGCATTTTCACAGAGAGGGTAAGATACTAGATCAAGGTCAAGAAGAAAAAGAAGAAGGTGATGTTCAACCAGTCCTTCTCATTTGGATACAGTTGCAGGACTAAATGTGATTTGATAATATCAATGTTGCATAGAAGGTGAATATGACATTCTATTTACAAGAAATCAATTAAAAAATATGTGAAGCATCACTGAAGAAATCGAAGAAATCACTGCAGAAAAACTTTTCAAAAAATTTAAATCTGAGATTATTACAAAATGTGTGCCTAATTTAAAACTTTTTTTTTAATTTCAGAGACTGTGAAATTGTTGTGATCAATTTTCACAATTAATATAATTAGTAAGTTTTTAACAGTTTTCAGTACAACATCAGATCTATTAACATAGCAAATTATACATTAAACTAACAATATTTTTATACTTTCCTATGGAGCTTCTTAAATCTGAGCTTAAAGATGAACCTACAGAATACCTAGGCAACAGAGAATGACAGCATAATGTAAACATTATAAATTTTCAGTGGTATTCATAACCTTCTGTTAACTTCTTCAATCTAAACCTTCCAGTGATTCACAGTAATACTGCTAACACTGTCTGATTCTCTACAAATACTTCTTGCTACAAGATAATATCTACTTTCAAAGTTTTCCAGCCCTCTTAGATTCTTGGAACCCCTAAAATCTATTATCAATCTGGATAGTTTCTTCTTCTAATACTGCTCCACTGATCTGATTTTTTATTTTACAAAATTCTTTCTGAATTCCTGACCATTTTTATAATAATTTAATAATATCATTTCTTTCTCTAATTTCAAAATTTCCTGTACAGATTTTTAAATGGAAATTCTTAAGTACAGTATGGTTTTTTGTGTGTATTGTCTAAATATTGATAATGGAATTATTGTTAGTCTTTAAAATTATTTTATTTTTCTACCTGGTCCTAAAGTGACACTAGATATAACGTTTTCTTTTGCTCGGTCTGCTGGGAAGCATTATTTCAAGGTTTCACTGTATACAGAAGTACACTCAATGCACACACACACACACACACACACACACACACACACACACACACACACACACACACACACACACACACACACACACACACACACACACACACACACACACACACACACACACACACACACACACACACACACAGAGAGAGAGAGAGAGAGAGAGAGAGAGAGAGAGAGAGAGAGAGAGAGAGAGAGAGAGAGAGAGAGAGAGAGAAAATCTACTTACAAGTCAAAGTACCTTGAGAAGGGTGCTTGTGTTCTGAAACATACACTTTCTAATGAAATATTGATTCTTCACTGACCTCCAAGCATATTTTGTTATCAGGTTGGTTGTTCAAGTGTGCAGTATATTCACTGTAGTGAGTCATAGTCACGAGCAACTGACATCTCATAATTACTTATAGTCCTTGACCAAACTATTAGGTCATATCAAGAAAAACTGAAAATTATTAATGCTTTGATATTTTATTAAACAATAAAACATGATAGTACCGTAATTGGAGAAATTTATTTACACATATATTTTGACTTATTAAAAGCACATACAATTTTATTATATATATATATATATATATATATATATATATATATATATATAGATATAGCAGCCCATCAGTTTAACCAATACCCCATAGAAATTAGCTGTGATTGTAGAACATTTTTGATGCAAAATAATTCGCCATCAGATCGGTGTTCAACAATCGATGACGTTGAACTGATGCCCTAAATTGAAGAAAATATATACAAACGTTTATACAAGTAACAATTCACCCATCAATTCAAACTCGTTTTATACACTTTTACTCGTTATGTCTATGTATATATATAAACTTTGTATATATGAATCTACATAATTACACTCAGAATCTTGAGGGCTTATCTTAATATAAATAAAAATCATTGTATATATGTATGTTCCACATCTCCTCCTAAACCACTAGTCCGATTTCAACAAAACTTGGCACAAATATTTTACGCAACGAGAGAACCAACATAGGATAGGTGTTTTTTTCGATACGATCCTTTGGGGGGGGGTCCTTTAGGGTCTAAAAAACTATTAGATCTGGTTACCATGGCAACCCAATACAATACATTCTGGTTGCCATAGCATCGGTGGAGGCATCCCGCGTAGACTAGCCCGGGAGACGTCCGACGGGCCTTCCCCGGAGTCCGTCCACGGAACCCGGGGAATCTTATGTCGGATCTCGCGAAAAACGGCCGGGCCCGAGTTCCAGCGCCTCGCCCGGCATGTCGAAGGCTTTCCCGGCCTTCGGAGAAACTTCCGTACCCCGGGGAGGTCTCTGACCAAGTCCTAG
Source organism: Magicicada septendecula (assembly GCA_034769895.1). Lineage (NCBI taxonomy): Eukaryota > Metazoa > Arthropoda > Insecta > Hemiptera > Cicadidae > Magicicada > Magicicada septendecula. The sequence continues at coordinate 162,048,673 of CM068376.1, read as the reverse complement.
CGCGGGAGTTCAACCTGCCGGGATGCCGGAAAATGCAGGCGGTGTCCCGGCATAGGTAGAAGCCTCCTGCAAAGGTAATTGCGCGGGAGTCGTCCGACGGGCCTTCCCCGGAGTCCGTCCACGGAACCCGGGCAGTCTTAGGTCGGATCTCGCGAAAAACGGCCGGGCCAGAGTTCCAGCACCTCGCCCGGTATGTTGACGGCTTTCCGGGCTTCAGAGATCCTTCAGTACCCCGGGGAGGTCTCAGACAATGTCCTAGCTCGGGAGTTCGACCGGCCTGGATGCCGGAAAAAACAGGCGGTGTCCCGGCATAGGTAGAAGCCTCTTGCGTAGGGAATAGCGCGTGAGTCGTCCGACGGGCCTTCCCCGGAGTCCTTCCGCGGAACCCGGGAAGTCTTAAGTCGGATCTCGCGAAAAACGGCCGGGCCAGAGTTACAGCGCCTCGCCTGGCATGTCGATGGCTTTTCCGGGCTTCGGAGAACCTTCCGTACCCCGGGGAGGTCTCTGACAACGTCTTAGCGCGGGAGTTCGACCGGCCTGGATGCCGGAAAAAGCAGGCGGTGTCCCGGCATAGGTAGAAGCCTCCCGCGTAGGGAATAGTGCGGCAGTTGTCTGACGGGACTTCCCTGGAGTCCGTCCACGGAACTCGTGAAGTCTTAAGTCGAATCTCGCGAAAAACGGCCGGGCCAGAGTTCCAGCGCCTCGCCTGGCATGTCGATGGCTTTTCCTGGCTTCGGAGAACCTTCCGTACCCCGGGGAGGTATCTGACAGAGTCCTAGCGCGGAAGTTCGACCGGCCTGGATGCCGAAAAAAGCAGGCGGTGTCCCGGCATAGGTGGAAGCCTGCCGCGTGGGGAATAGCGCGGGAGTCGTCCGACGGGCCTTCTCCGGAGTCCGTCCACGGAACCCGGTAAGTCCTACGACGGATCTCGCGAAAACTGCCGGGCCAGAGTTCCAGCGCCTCGCCCGGCATGTCGACGGCTTTTTAGGGCTTCGGAGAACCTTCCGTACCCAGGGGAGGTCACTGACAATGTCCTAGCGCGGGAGTTCGACCGGCCTGGATGTCGGAAAATGCAGGCGGTGTCCCGGCATATATACAACCCTCCCGCGTAGGGAATAGCGCGGGAGTTGTCCGACGGGCCTTCCCCGGAGTCCGTCCACGAAACCCGGGGAGTCTTGGGTCGGATCTAAGTACGGCCGGGCCAGAGTCCACGGTTCTTATAAATAAAGATATAGGTTATGATATCGAAGGTGGTGTATGCGTCTTAAGAAACTTCTTAATAGTGCGTGAATTCAGAGTTGTTTCAGTTTGAATTTAAAAGTGGATATGTTAAGATAGAAGTAAGTTATAAGCGAGTACAAAAAACAATGTTTTGATAGCGAATGTATTCAGATCGTAGTGTTCAGACAATATAAATGCGCTTGCTTCAGTTTGAATTTAAAAATTGATAAGCTAAAATCTATGGAGGTATTGTATTGTTAGAATAAGTTTAGGAGACAGTAATTTAACTAATACCTTATTTCACCATTAATACAATGAATTATAAAATGACAGTTAAGTACGCAGCGTATGCAAGTATTGTAGACATTTTATTGAAAACTAATTTAGTTGTTCGCCCTCTCCCAGAGTTAGAAATCGAGCAGGAGCATCACGCGCAACAGAATTCTTCTCCAGATATAAGAATAAAGTTTATGACATGTTCTTAAACAGGTGCGCTACAGAGTAGTCTATTCCTCCAGTGAGAATGTGAACGTAACAGTATAAGGAAGATTATACATTAGCCTATAGAAGTAATATAACGTTAGAACAAGAACAGGTGCCTATGAGCCTTTGAATATATTATGAACCCGAGCAACGCTGGGTAAATCGGCTAGTATCTAGTAAATGCCACGATTTTTGTTTGTTTTCGCGTTGTCTTTACGCTAATTTTTTTTTAACGTTCTATACATAGCCTATCTAATACTGCATACATGTAAAATATATATAACATGTTGCATGTTGTCAAAATTACTAAAATACGTTACTAAAAGTGATTACTGTAACACATACGGGAACAAGGGTCTTTTCAAGTATTTGTCTACAAACAACTCTCACAGCGTTCACGAGCCCGCCAAGCTCCCCCACCAACGTTCCCGCCAGTCCCTTCTCCTACAGGAGCGGTGTCAAGGAGGAGTGATGGGCACACCACTACACACTAGGGATGAGCATCGCCAGAAAACCATCGATGTTAACATCGTGAAGAGTACATCGATGTTAAAAAAACATCGGTATGAAAACATCGATGTTTTAAGATTTCAAACATCGATGTTTTTATGCCAATGTTGCAATTCAAATTAAAATCTATGCTTTTTACATGTTTGTAATAGTACAAATAATTGGGGATGAATAATAAATAAAAATAATTAAAGAGAAGAATAATATACCCCGATACTTTACTCATTTACCTTATCAGAAGATTCTGAAAAACCAAATGCCCTTGGGTGACCACCAGATTTTGACAGGCGGAATGTGGAAACCTCAACACTGTACCCGAGAAAACAATTTAAATACATCTAACTTTTCCGTATCAGAATTTCCAGGGCCGTTGACAAACTCGTTGAGAATAGGTTAGGTAAAGGCGAGGTGACGTTAAAATATTTAACTCACATTCATAATTAACTAAATCTGTTCATTATTATTTATTATTATAATGATTATAAAGTGTTTTGAACAAACATACATAAAACCACCCTTTAACAAAAACAGAAACCTCTTTACATCTATGTCAGGTTTGTTTACTCCTAGTGAAAGTTTAAATTAGTATTCCCAAAGACAGATAGGCCTATAAATTCTCTTTTTTTTTTTTAAACAGTAAAAGCTTAATAAAATCACAGTGTAAAGTAACACTGTTAATACTTTTACATTCAATTTATTTTTTATAACAAATTATACAGGTACAGTAAAACCTCTCTAGTCCGACCCCCGGCTGGTCCGACCGCGGCTCAGGCACCGACTTGTTGATGACTCACCAGCTTGTTTACATACTTGTCAGTTGTTTTGCTTCCTCAGTGAGCCGGCATCTAGTGTCTAGTGCGCAGTGTTGCCAGGTCTTCCGAAATTTCGGAAGACCTTCCGATTTTTTTTAATGTTCCAGAAAATACGAAATTTGGTGTAAATATTCCGAAATTTTTCCTAGTCTCGTTTCAGTGCTATGTCGCATTTCTAGAGTTTTGTTTTTGCGTACGATATGACGTCAAATCTGGTCTTTCATTGCAACCGCAATTATAATTGCTTTCAATAAAAGTTTATAAGAGGTCTTGTCAAAAATTATAGTTCCTTCCTCCTGTCACAAACAATAATTATGACCACCCATACACAATGATGTAATAAGCATTTTGCAATATCTACATATTGTATCATACTGCTATTCAAATAAGAGTGACTAATCGTTATAGTTTAGTCTCAAGCTGACAGAATCGCACTACATGACTGCACCTGAATAAACAGATACTGTAATGTCTAGCCTACACCAGGTCATAATAATAATAATAATAATACATTAATATTGTCTCTTCGGTTCTTTACGGATAGTTTACATCTGCTTGTTTTTTAACACACACACACACACACACACACATTTCGCGTACGAGGCTGTTATTACTGTTACTTCTTGTGCTTATTAAGTGGTCTAGAAATATGAAATAAAGAAAGGTCAGTGTTATTGTTTGTTCCCAACTGGCCACACGTTATAGTACACTTCCACTATTATCTTACTAACGTTTGGTGTTATAATTCACCACACAGTACACTATTATTAAATGTTTTTCAAAAAATGTATCACTCAAACTTTACAGTTGTATTAATAATTTACAAGGCATGAACAACACCATCAGAACTAAACACATACGTCTTAAAATCACACTCGCACTTCTAATCACTACAACACTCGCTGTGAACTGATTACTACTAAAAGCCAGCTGCTGCTTACAGAAATCACTTCACCTTCAAAAGTAGGTTCATTGGACAATGGTAGACAAAATTTTCCAAAAATATATATCAACTATACCATAACGAAGGCGAAGGCCAGTACACTGTTGGAGAGACAAACGCAGAGGAAAATGAAAACACGTTTTCAGTTTAGAACAACTTCGACAAAAATAAAACCTAATACATTACATGTAGAAAGAATAATGGATTTTTTCAATAGATTTTACACACTTAACAGTTTGTATTAGGAACTAGATCCTGTCTTTATTTTTTTCTGTAAGAAACTGATGGCTTGTTTCACTATAAACATTATAGTAAACATTATATTTCCATATTTTTTTAAATGTTTTGTAGCTCAGTTTTTTTCTGTATAAGCTACGGGAAAATTCATAGCAGATGGCAGGATGTATCACATGTAATAAAATATAAAGATGATATTTCAGCTTTAAAAAAAAACAGTCATGTGATGTTATTATGTAATGTGATGTTTGACCTATACACCCAAGACAAATAAGTTAAAATCCATAGAGAACTAAGAATATTGATTTTCATATAATTTAATGCTATCTTGTGTTTTGCATATGGTTTTACTGTGGTTTAACTGTTAAGACCTGTAGAGATTTTTTTTAAGAAAATGTACACAGTAAAACCCCTATAGAGCTCCTTAACAGACCATAAAAAAGAGCTTTATATGGTGGTCAAATTTCTACGGATGGGGGGGACACATTCTTAACAAGGATTGACACCAAGCATCTTTCTTCACAGTGTCAAGTGGAAAGGGGCTTTCAGCTCATTTGACATTAAGTGATCAGAATATTTTAGGAATGTGACAACAATAAGCCAATGCCACCTAGATCCACTTCTGTTGCTGAAGGTCAGAGTGGCACTTGTTCACAGCAGAAAGAATACCCTATTATGACAAATTATTTTCGACGGCTACCTGCTATAGGAACCCTTTAAATTAAACATGAAAACTACTTTCAAATGAGCATGATACTTTAACCCAAACAAATTAGGTACCGGTATCTGTTGTTTTAACCAATTTGTAATTAACATTTTTTGACAGTCTAAAATAATCCAGACAGCAAGAACATAGGCCTACAGTATATCAATCAAATATATTGGAACTTACCGTCTGCGGCTTTCCAGAAACAGCGTCTTTATAAATTTACATGTTTCGGGACTCTTGTCCCATCATCAGAATTTAAAAAGTAATTGTGTATCGTTTAAAGACGCTGTTTCTGGAAAGCCGCAGACGGTAAGTTCCAATATATTTGATTGAACAACACGTGGCTTGGTACTAAACATTTGGGATTTATTCCTTTTAAACACTACAGTATATGTTATTAAATTATTCTTTAAATTTATTAGGTTTCTAGAACTGTTATTTTTCCATATGCATTGTTTTGATTTTCAATCCCTGTCGTTGAGGTTTTACTGTACTTTCTAAAACCTTTTAGAAAACCGCTGTATTCTCATTCTCAGAACAGTAACCTATGTGTTGTTAGTAAAAATCATTAGTAAAAGTTGTGGTTAATTATGCATTTATTATGTATTAAATACTAGTCTACCGACTAATTAATACAGTACCATTTTTTATACAGAATCAGGCAAATTAAATTAACCTGTTTGAATCTGAGAGCCTGATGAAATCGAACAAAGCAAATTTTATACAACACGTATGTGTAAGACAAAATTTCAAAGACAACCAGATCAACTAATAGTGTGTGTGTGTGCGCGTGTCTGTCCGTATGGGGGGGGTGAGACAGTTTGTTTTACATCAGCAAAATAATTACATTTCTTACATACAGTTTTACTTAAAAAGATATGCATAATTATAATATTCTGAAAACTTAATTAATACAATATTACAATTTTAATTATTGATTGTATAATAATCCCTTAATTATGTTTATAAATAATTCTTTAATATTTATAACTAAATTTACCTCAAGATATACTTTTTTCCTATTAGGAACATGTTTCGAGAGTTCCTGTACTCTCATCTTCAGCCTTCGCCATCTTGTTTCTGGTGAAGTATTTGTGTGTTGGCTTCTGGATGTTATTAAGGTAGTTTGTTGGTCTTTGGTCCTTCAATGTTGCATTATTGTGTGTGGTTGTGGTATCTGTTTTTGTATTTTGTGTATTTTCGATGTTGAGTGCTTTGAATATTGTGTCATGTTTTGTATTGATTTGTATTTGTTCTGGTATTAATTTGTTTTGTGTTTTATGTTTGTAGATCTGTAAATTTTCCCAAATGTTCATTATGGTGCCTTTATGTGGTATATGTTTTATTAGTGTTACATTGGTTATGTCTGGGAATTCATATCCTGTGTTTATTGCATGTGTGGCTAAATTGGATTTATATATATTTGGTTTTTTGTATGCATTTAGGTGTTCAAAATAACGTTTTTTCAGCTGTTTTTTTTGTTTGTCCTATATAACATTTATTGCAATCTTGGCATTCAATTTTGTATATACCGTTGGTTGTTGTATTATCTTTGTTGTGTGAGCTGTTTAGATTTTGTAATTTATTTTTATTAGTTTTGTATGCTATTTTTATATCTGTGTTTTTAAATAGTTTTGTCATTTTATTATTTATATATGTGAATGTGGCCCATTTTTGTTGTTGTTATTATTTATGTGTTGTTCAGTTTGATTAATTCTTAATTGTTCAGTTTTTATTTTGTATTTGATTTTATTTTCTATTTTGATCATAGTATTTTTATTGTATCCATTTGCATAACCAATTTGGTATATTATATTTCTTTCTTTGTCAGTTTCTTGTTTGTTTAGGGGTATTTTGTACATTCTGTTAAATAACGAATAAAATGCTGCCATTTTATGTTGTGGTGGGTGGTCAGAATGGTTAGGTATAATGATGTTAGTGGAAGTTGGTTTTCTATATATTGCATATTGTATGTGTTTGTTGTATCTTGTGATGGTTATGTCTAAATAGTTGATTTTGTTATTTTTTTCTTTTTCTTCTGTGCATTGTATTTTGCGATGTGTGTTATTGATTTGTTTCAGTATGTTCTCTGCATTTGTGTTTTTGTTATTTGATACATATAGTCCATCATCTACATATCTTATCCATATGCCATCTGGGTCATGTGTTTTTATGATATTTTGTATTTTGGTGTCTATGTGTTGTAGGAATATTTCTGCTATTATGCTTGATAATGGTGATCCCATTGCTAAACCTTCTTTCTGTTGATAAATTTTGCTATTAAATTCAAAGTAATTTTGTTTTAGTATTAGTTGGAGACTATTTTTTATTTCGGTTATATATTGTTTGTTTTCATTTTGTTCTATAAGTTTGTTTATTATTATGTCAATTGTTTCTTCTACTGGGATATTAGTGTACATGTTTGTTATGTCATATGATGTGAAAAATGTACTTTCATTTATATTTATTATTTTTAGTTTGTCTATTAATTCGTATGTATTTTTTATGTTATGATGGTTATTTGTTAGATGGTTACTTTTTAGTCTTTGTGCTATTATTTTTGCTATTTTGTATGTAGGAGCTTTTTTGAAATTGATTAATGGACATATTGGGTTGTTTAATTTGTGTATTTTTATTAGGCTGTTCATTTTAGGTGGTTCTGGATTATTGTTTATATATATGTCTATGTTTTTATTGTTGAAAATGTTTTTATTTGTTTTTATTAGTTTTATTGTTTGTTTAAGATAGTTTTCTGTTGGGTTTTTATCTAGTTGTACGCATTTATTATTGTTGATGAAGTCTTCGGTTTTTTTGATGTAGTCTGCTTTATCAATGATTACTGTTGCTTGACTTTTGTCTGCTTTAGTTATTATTAAATTATTGTTCTTTACTTTATTTTTAATTTCTTTTATTGTTTTATTGTTTTTCTTTTGTTTACCTTTGTTTTTCATTTCGCTAGTGATTATTTTTTTAATTATATGTGTTGCTTCTGTTCTTTTTTCTTCTTGTATATTGTCTTTTATTAGGTTAATGGCAAATTCTGTTTCTACTATTAAATTTTCTAGATTTTTGTTTGCATTTTGGGTTATGTTAGTTTTTGACATATTATTTAAATATTCTGTTTCTTTTTTGTTAAATTCTGTATTGCTAAGGTTAATGGTTCGAGGGTAAAATGTGTGTTTATTTTTGTTTTTTTGTTCTTGATTTTTGTTTTGTTGTTTCAATGTGTTAAGTTTTTTGTTGATTGTATAAGTCTTTTTGTTTTTTTCAAATCCTATTTTATTTTCTATGTTATTGTATTTATTATTCCAAGTGATTGGATGTAATAAAATTGTTAGCTCTAAGTGTAGTTTGTATATGTCTAGTGTTATGCTATTTTTCTTACTGTATAATTGATTAATTTCGTTTTGTATCCATAGCCTTTGTGCTTGTTTTGTAGTTTTTTGTGCAGTCATATTTTTGTTGTTTGTGTTTATGTTGATGTATTTAGGTGTTAATTTATGTTTTTGGCATTGTCTATTGAAGTATATGTTCATGTTTGTGTTCATTAGTTGTTTTTTTCGTGTTTGAAATTTGTTTAACAATTTGGTAATGTGGTTATATGGAATTGTGGTTATGTTGTTTGTGTACATGTTAATGTATATTTATGTGAGAGATGATTTGTTATCCGTTATTTGGTAGTTGATTTCACTTAATTTGATATTCACTTCACTATTTTTTTCACTATACACTTTTGTTTTTGCATTTGTTTTATAACCTCACTTTTCGTTTTTTCACTGTAGGCTTATTTACCTTGTATGGTTATATTATTTCAATCACTTTCTGCTACAGTCCGTTTCTTGATGTATATAATACTTTAATATTTATAACTAATTTATAAATAATTTTATAATTTATAATTTATTATTTATAAATAATTGTAGGAGTATTCATCAGATGTATACTGGAATTGGTACAGGTAGCCAGGGGTGCCCATCCCCCCAAGGCCTAATGCGCAAACCCCCCCAAAAGTCTCAGCACCCCCCAATTGAAAAGTGCCCGCCGGTCTACAAGCTTAGCACACGCACACATTTTTACATTCACGTACCCTCTGACTCATTGACAGGATGTTGCTGCAGGCTGCCAGGGTCAGTTTTCCAAATTCCAAAACAAAATTTACTACTAGTTGTACTGGTAGAGACATTTATGCCGCCAGTTCGTTAAAACAATCATAAAGATATGCAATTGCTTTAGTTTTTTTTACTAATAGCTTAGTTTGTTGCACAAACATGGTAAAAATTTCCATCAATGTTGGATTTAAAATGTTATTCTTGAAACCCCCCCCAAATTCTGAAAGTTATTATTACTGTATTGGAACTGAACACATTTGTCCATAAATTATAGAATTATAACAGAATTAAAAATACAGTATTAAAAACCCAAAATTGTGTTAAACCAATCAGTCATGTAACAGTGGTTATTATTTGTTATTTATATTGTTGTAAAATAATATTTAATGACTATATGGTCTATAGAGAATAGTATTTTGTATTGTAAAATTATTTAGACGTCGACATTTACACTCCTCCCCCTCTCACTCGCATGCTCTCTCACTCACTCTCTCTCGTTTACTATCTACCACTCCCTCTCACTCGCTGTCTCACGCAGTCTAAAACACATACATAAACCTCTCTCTCTCACTCTCTCTCTCTCTCTCTCTCTCTCTCTCTCTCTCTCTCTCTCTCTCTCTCTCACACACACAGCAAGATACACAGGCTAGCGCGCACACACACAGACAGACACACAAATACATATACGAGTACACTTACACACACCCCCACAGATTTCGTAATCTCCACAACACGCTCTCTCACACTCCCCCAGTCTCATTCTCTCTCTCTCTTTCTCTAAATTAAGGATTTTATTATTATTTGTATTTAGTATTTTTAATATTATTTAACAATTATACATCACACTTAACTACAGAAATCACAGTTTCATTCAGAAATTACAAGTGTGTGTGTGTGTGTGTGTGTGTGTGTGAGAGAGAGAGAGAGAGAGAGAGAGAGAGAGAGAGAGAGAGAGAGAGAGAGAGAGAGCGTGCACCTGTCAATGAGAAATAAAATAACTTGTTTCCAAGAAGTCTTAAAAGTAATTAAGTATTTCAGGTCTACTGCTGTTTTTTAAAGGGACCTGATGAATATGGTCTTATACATTTTTCAGAAGCCTGCAACTTTCACTTTGAAATTTTTTATTATGCATGTAATAGTGCCTTTGCACGTGCATCTTTAGCGAATAATCGTCTTTATTAAATCATGATTGCTCATTCGGTTGGGACGAACAAAGTTGATTAAATACAGCTGTAATTAAGAAAATGAAAATACGATTGTGAGACAGAAAGCTGAGCTGTAATGTTTAATTGGGGGTAAAGTAGTGAGATATTTTAGCGAAAATACAAAATCTGTATCCATATCCTCTGAATTTTGTATGTGTAGTAATTTGACAGAATTAATATGTCTCAACATTCATTTCAAATTTTGAAGCGCTTTCAAGAAGTTTGTAAACTATGTTAACAAAAACTATATTTTGTTATCAGTTATATATTATATTTATGAATATGGTTAAATACAGAGATCTATGGAAATATACACACAATGAAAAGCTACGACTAAACTATTTGTCATTTAGGTATTATGGTTACAAATTTAACTAAAATACTAACTAGTAGCTCAGAACTTTTAATATTTATTTTATGATTGTCTGATCTACGGTTATGTTACTAATAACTTGTTAGTAAAATAGCAGAGTAGTTAGGTTTTTTAAATTTTTATGATAATATAAGAATTGTCTCATATTGGAATTTAACTAACTTAATAATAAATCTAAGATCTTCAAATAAATACACAGCAAGTTTATTTTCACCTGACGCAAGTTTCACAGAAATTATTCTGTTTCTTCAGAGATTTGTTTGAATTGTAATTGAATGTTCAATTGTAAGCGAAACATTCAATTGCAATTCAAACAAACCTCTGAAGATACAGAATAATTTCTGTTAAACGTGCGTCAGGTAAAAGTAAACCTACTTGTAATGTATTTATTTGAAGATATTATATGGAAGACCTGCAGGAAACTCACCGAGTTACTTACAAAGTATTATTAATAAATGTATTCCGTTCTGGTCGCTTACAAGTGCTATGATAATGTCTTAGTGGTACGACTTGTACAAATGTTTATAGGACCGCTAGCGAATTATATTACTACTACAGAGTTAGCAAACAGCGGATAGTCAGATATGCAGCCAAGTGTCTAATGAAGCATAGATAAGATCGGCGCTTAGAGCACCCTACCCATGAAATACGTGGTTTGATTTTTTGTAGAATTTCTATTGCTAACTGTAAGAAATTCCTAATACAGTCAACATAAAGCAGAGTACAAGTAGTGATGCTTACGCGTGATTTTACGTACTGTGAATTACGACAGATAATATTTGCTTTGATGCCTGTCATTCTTTTAACGGGAGAGTAATAAGTGGTATTGATCCCCTTTTACTATTTATCTCTGTACTATCAGTGAGAGCCGTCGCTCTTATTTATGCGAACTGGCAACTCGAAATCAAAGTGCCGGCCGCATTTGATTAAAGAAGTGGCGGCTCCTTCAATAAAGACGCCAAGTTTATATCAGCAGACACTGTAAAATTACATTAATGTTTATTGAATTGGTATGTGCATTTGTTTGTTAGAATTGGCACACCATAATCAAAGCTTAGCACTGTCTCCGTTTCAACATCAGTCTTTTTTCGATTTCCCAAGAAAATGTATAGATATTGTTGAGCTAAATTTATCTCTATGCTGAGTTGTATCTGTGGTCTCTTCATACTTTAAAACCTGCCCGATAAGAAATTTTTATTCCTCGTTTGTTTTGGCAAACAAGACTATAATAAGCTTGTGTTGAAAAAAAAACATGAAAGTGGTCTCGTCACGTTCCAGTGTTCAGTGTATTGTATTGTGAGTACACAAACAAAACGTCAGCACATTCTCGTACGATAGCCATGCGCGCGCGCGCGCACACACACACACACACACACACCACGCCAAAACTCACTCATAGCAAAAGGACACTGGCACCTTGTTTACTGCTGGCAGCCTACATGAATTTTTTTCTCATTGTCGTGCGGGTCTTTGCTTAGTTTGCGTGGTATAACCATTACGCTTAATTTTCTTAAATTTTTTCCAATGAATAAGAGCAAATATTTTAAAATATTCTGAACATTACTGATTAATAAGCGCATTGTGTTTTACATATTTTTATTTATTATTTAATCTTGCATTAAATATAACAAAAGCTTATATTGTAAAGTACAGACGAAGAACGTATTTTAGTGGAAAGGGTGCAATTATTTAAAATTATTATTTAGTTAGAGTGTCAATGACAACTATATTTTTTAGATAGTTTTGCGTATAATGAAGTCTGTACAGTTTTTGAATAATATAATAACAATTGTGTTTTTGTCCCCGTTGTTTAATTATTACAACGCTAATACAGAAAAATATTCTCATGATTGAAAACTCAGTGGTACAACGACAGTAGCTTGCCGGAAATGTACACTTTAGTTTATATTCTTTAAGTTATATGCGATTTTCAGATGAAGAGCGTAAAATTTTGTAACTAACTGGTGGTTTGGTGGAGCAATAACGACAATTTATTGAGAATGTTTAAAGTTATTTCAATGAAATGAGACACAAATTTATTAAGAATTCCTTTTATTTAATATTTCAATAAACTCAGAAACGAACTTTATTCCCACCAGTTTTGCGCTGTTAGTCGTCGGTGATAAAAGTAGCCTAGGTGGATGCGTCGTTCATTAAAAGTATTTCTGTGTATACGACGTTCTTTGTATATGCCGTACCACCATCTTGGCATAGATCGAGTCTACACTGCAGTAGGCCTACTCTGTCAAAATCCCCTGAAAGTAAACCAGCACAGCTCTGGTTGATCAGGTTGCAGTTGTCGTTTAACGGACACTCAATAAATCGGGTTTGAGTCTCTAAAAATACTATTTTATTTTATTTATAAACTTATTATTTGCATTATTTCAATCCAATTAATTTTGCCAAATATATGGTTAGCAACTGAATACTTCTTACATATAAATTTGCTGGGAATATTAAAAATATTTCCATCATGCTGTGTTTCCATCACAGGAAAAGCTCTGTTCCCCAATCGAAGTTTCCACTCCACAAATTGTAGTTTATTAGCACTGGCACACATATTATTTTTATGTCAAATAGAGTATGGTTATAAAGGTCAAAGTTTTGTTTGTTTGTCCCGCCTTTTGGACTAACCTTAAGACCTGTCTGAAGTCTCCACTAAAAGTATCACTTTTCCATCCGCCTGAACTTTACTTTATAATGGATGTCTCGAAGTATACACCGAACTATACACTTTATTATGTTTCGAAGTAAATGATCCATACTGCTACTGCAGAGATCGTTGAGATCTCATCAATTAGAATAACTGACTCTTCGTGTGGAAATGTAGCTTTTCCTGACATATCCTTAATGGAGGAAACTGAAGAAGGCAACACTGGAACAAGAAGACCAAATAACTAATGGAGTATAACTCCTGCATGCAGCCAAGAATTGCGCAGATTTGCATGTCCATTTTGTTGCTAATGCTAAATGAGCCTGTTCCCTAACAATATTCAGAATATTTGCGAATACGTAGGACATGCTACATTCTGCTGCGGCTTCTAAGAAGAACAGCTTCTCAATTGTCTCGCCTGCTGTGGCCCACATAATTTTATTTACAACTAATTTCTGTTTTTCATTTAATTTGCTATGTATATTAGCACCATGACTGGCCTCTTCATTCACATTGCATACAGGTTTAATAAGCATTGGATTATTTAGTATTGGCAGGCCGATGCTATTACTACTCCAAACCATTAATTCTTAAAATATAATATATATCCTGCAATGCTGCATTTCCTTCAAGGGCCTGCGTATCGTCTACATTAGTGTTTTGATAATCGTTTACACTTGAAACAGTGATGTTGGTTTGTAGAAGTAGCACATTAATGAGAACAACTCTCGAAGTTGACACGACATGTACAGTATGTGCTCTGCATTTCCTCCCAACATTTGTGCCAATCTGTGTCAATTTCAAGTAACCCACCTGCAAGAGCCGCTCCTTTGTATGGCTATAAGTTGCGTATGTACTGCTGTAGATGCGTGGACATCCGAATGATGTTCCTCCTTTAATATGAAGTAGTAACATACGTATATAAAATCTGTTATGATCATTTGGTGCGACGGCGTACATTCTCCCTATCATTTTGCAACCATCTCTATTTCCTGGAATCCACTTATTGTCAGTGAATCTGTAAAGTCCTGAAATGCCACTATACAGGAATTGACAAGCACAGGGATCGCATTGATTAAAATCAAACCATGATTTCATCAGTGTTGTGCGTTTTATTGCAGGTCCATGGATTGCATTCTCATCCCCTGCCGTAATACACATTATAATATCCATCTTGAAGCACAGCTAAGCGAACAATTGTATGTGACTGATCATGCATTTATTTTGAATGAAGACACAGAATATCTGATGAGAGCTAAAGTATGGCACATTCGCGTATGTTATAGTTACAACATATCCAGTTAATGATCGTCACTGTCGCATCTTACGAATTGCATACATGTTGAGTCACATTATTTATACTATAGGCTTACCATAATTTTTTCTTCTCAAACCGGGACACTTGTAAAATAATTTGTCATGCAATTTTGAAAATATCAAGTCTTAATTATTACGTAACTTTAAGCTTTCTATGCCTTAATTACACAATTAGGCCAACTTGGGTACATATTACAGAATACTAAAAGTGCGTTCACGCGTTCACAATCACATAGAATTACAATTACAAAATAGATACATATTTTATTATATGAGGAACAAAACTACCTTACGTTCTTACTGCAAAAACCTAGTTATCAGCTGGTTGAAACCATTCATATTTGTTTTTACTGGTGTGGACCTTTTTTAGAAACGGTTTGTCATTCTTAATTTTGTCATAAAATTCACCACAGCTGAGTTCAATGTTTAATCTACAAATCATTAGACCTTTCACTGTGGATTCCGCCATTTTACCTCTTTCTTCAGACCATATATTATTCATAATTGAAAATGCCCTTTCAACAGGAGCAGAAGAGCCTGGCAGGCAGAAAATGTACTCGACAACGCGGCTGAGATTTTCCACAGAAATATTTCGATTCTTGAAATGCCGGAACAGTTGAACCCATTTATCTTGACAGTTCAAGTTATTGGTTTTCCAGTTGTCACAGTTTGAAGACCAAAATGCATTGGCAACCACCACTTCATCAAACAGTTCAACCATTATTATGGCTGGTTTTCCAAGTGTTTCGTTGATTTTTTCACCAGCTATCTCAATTTCGGGCCATGTAATGGCATTGTTGTTTATCCACGTAAATGATTCTCCTCCACCAAAACTATTTTCCCACAGCTCAATATAGAGAAACATCGGTCATAAAAATCTGAAAACTCTCTTATTATATTAATAGAATTGATACCACAATCCTCATCCTCAAGTTTCTTCAATAGTTTCTTAGCTTCTTGTACAAATTTATTGTCGCGCTTTTCTTGAAGATTGTGTTTCAGATTTTCCAGTTCAATCACAGTATCGGTTGCACTAGCTGCAGTTTTCTCCATAGCCAAGATTGTTTTATTAAACAATTAAGCTGTCCACGAACAAACCACAAATACATTTCTCCACTATCACTCTCAAAGAACTCTTTTATCATTTTCGGTCACTGTTCTTGGGATAAAAAGTAAGACTTAAGTCCTTCATACATGAGAAGTATCTCTCAATAGCTGGAAGCAGGGAAAGGAACCGGGTGGTACCATGTTGTAGAACGTTTTTGTACTCAATGTGTACAAAGTCGCAGAACTCTTTTAATTCAGTCACTCGCACAGTATAAATGTAGAAATATTTGTATATTTTTACTACAAGAGCTTCTACTTCAATAGGTAGCACATCTACTGCAGTTTGCAGGCAGTTTGTGGTGCTCATATAGTCCACAACTAATACCCAGAATATTTCTTGCCAATTCTTTCTTCAGTCGAACATAAACATTATTTACTTCTTTGCGTTTTACACCTCCTAAATTTGTGTTGCAATTATCACCACAAAATCCAACGACTTTCTGTACTAAGTCATTTTTCTTTATAACTGACACTAAATAGTTTGCCAATATCTTGGAAGTTTCACCAGGAACTGACTGAAATTCTAGAAGCTTAACTTTCACTCCTTGTTCTGGCACAAAGTACCGCACAATACAGGGGACAATCTTAATTGCTTTTCTGTTAGAAACATCGATTGTTAGTGTCACAAAATTTGATGTACTCAAATCGTCGTTGAGTTCATTAACTGCCATTGGTGCAATCATGTTTATAGTGATAGCCTCACATTTCGTTCGGGCGAGACCAAACTTAGGTTCAAAGAACTTAGATATTAATTTTGAAGAACAATCTGCAGTTTTGAAAGTTAAATCGTGAGCAGTAGTGTGGAAAGCAAAAGTAGCTTCCTTAGCAGCTATTAAAAGATCTTTGTCGACGGGATCGGCACTTTTAAAAAATTACGAAATTGTTGAGGAACCAGCAATTGCAGTTAAACTAGCTTTATCCTTTGTACTTTTCAAATGTTCTTTTATGTCTGAACGCCCGCCGTGAGAAACTGAAAATTCAGACAAACAATGTTCACACTTTACTCTGATGATGATGATGACAAATTATTAGGCTACATCTACATGTTGCCACAAAAAGTCAAATTGGCAACACTGAGGCCAGCGGACCGTTCCATTTATTATGCGGTAATTCCATATTTTTTATATGGAATAACTTTTCAAACCGGGACAATTGACAAACTGGCCGGGACCCCGGGATCAGGTCGTCAAGCCGGGACAATCCCGGTCAAACCGGTACGTATGGTAATCCTATTTATACATGTATTTATCGGTTTTCAATATTGATGTGAGCATTGTACTGTAGAATTAGGAAGCGATTGTAGAGAACGAATCACGATTATCAAATGATATATTCCTTTTAGTTCAACAATTCCGTCATCTCGTCTCCGGTACTTTGGAAAACCATTGTTATTTTCAATAGTTTAACGTAAAAAGTTGCTCGGTTATTATGTGTACATATTCCATCCAGTGGCGAATATAGAATATATTTTTGGGGGGGGGGCCAAGATTAATGTAAGGTTAGGTTAAGTAATTTTAAGTAGACACCCCATGATACTTTATATCAGTTTTGCTGCTCATATTCAGAGGGTAATTTGCGCTGAATGTCCCTTTTACTATACCGAGATCACGCTTCTTTATTGTTGACATTAAATCATAAAAAATATACCTATTTTTAAACAAACCAAATGATGAAAAGATCTGTTACTATATTTCAAACATTGGTCAAGATTTTAACAGTGTCTCATCTGTAAACACTTATCCGAACTAAAAGAGTGAAATATGCGATTGTGATTATCGTGTTTGGAGGGGTTCTAGCTATAAATATTGTTTTGTTCTGTCATGTATGTACAAATTGCCAAGACCCCTATTTTTTTCATTTTGTGTATACACGCATATGTGTGTTTTATCAACTATCATTCAAAAGACTGTTTTGAGTATTGTTTTGGAGAGACCTTAAAAGAAAGTTTAATAAAGTGACTGTTTGACAATGCAACAAAATTTGTTTTATTAATCGTTTATCCAACTGACAATAAAAAGAATACATAAAAAGGAACTCCACTTTTTATATAGACCAATGGTTACGAAACAAAGTCCAGGTTTCTTGGTACACTTGCAAACTTATCAAGAACTTCATCGTCACTAACTATAATGTCTCTGTGGATAGAAAGTAAAGCAAGCCCGTTAAGCCTACTTTCAGATGTGCTGTTCCTTAGGTAAGTCTTCAGTCTTCTCAGGCTGGAGAAAGTTCTCTCTACGGTTGCGACAGAAACAGGAAGAACTGCGTGTAATTTCAGAAGGGTATAAATGTTGGGGAAGAAAGTCTTGTCACATTTTTCTAGAGAACTTATAGCCCTTTTTGGAAGATTTGAAGGATTTTCCTGACTCCACTTTTCTTTCCACAACATAAACTCACTTTGCACAATCTCTTTATGTGACAAATCTTCTTCGTAGAAACCAAAAGCAGCCTCCAATGAACCGAAATCTGTTATGATACACAATTGTGGAAGGATGTTTTGTAAGGATGCAACTGTTTCCTTGTGAGATTCAAAGCGTTCTTTCAGTGAGTTACAAAAATCGTCCAGGTATGGCACATAAACAGCTCGTCGATAGTATTCTTCTTCTGTGGTGTAAGGGACGTTGCTACGTGCTGTTTGAAGGCAGCAAATTCTTGGAATCTCTTCCTTAATGTCAAGTTTGGCAGCGAATGACTTTACTTGATTATACAAGGCTTTAAATGAGTCATCAGCATTTGCTCTCTCCTTCGACAGAAGGTGTAAGACACTCGTAACGTTAGTCAAGGCCTGTGGAAGATCTATATTTTTGTTTTGAAGCTGCTCAGATAAGTTATGCGTGGTTGATAGCATCCGGCTCAAAACATAAAGATTAATAAGAAATGCAAATTGACTAATAGCACTACTTAGAGTGTGAGCCTTAGAAGCTGAGTCACTTAATTCCTCTTCTTCTATTTTGCAAAGGGAGAGAAAGATAGGTTCCAAAATGTCTTTAAATAAAATTACTGAGTCGTGCCTTTGTACCCATCGGGTTTCGCACAGTGAAATAAGTTTCTTTTTCTTTTGTTCTGGACAACATTCAGAAATCATTGATTTCAATATTTCTGTTCTTTTGGCTGACATATGAAAGAATCCACAGACTTCTTTTATGACACCCATACAGTTTCTTATAGAAGGTATTCTGCTCGCACTGACAAACACAAATTTAGAGTGTGTGAAGAACAATGTGTATACAGGGCCAACGGTAGCTTTTCTCTGATGGAAGCTTGTACTCCTCTGAATTGCCCACTCATCGTGGCAGCGCCATCGTACCCTTGGCCTCTCATTTTGTTTAGATCAAGCCCTAATGTTGACAAGGTCTCCAATATTGTGTTAGCCAAACCTGCTCCAGTGACGTCATAAACGGGGACGAATGTCAGAAAATCTTCTGTGATTTTGAAAGTTTGGTACTCTACGTAACGTACACAGAGAGAAAACTGTTCGATTTGGCTGATGTCAGTGGTTTCATCTGCTAAAACGGAATAAAAAACAGACTTTCTGAAATTTTCTACAATTTTTGATTGTATTAAGTGACCGAATATGTTAATAAGTTCGTTTTGAATGAAAGAACTTGTGTACATCGTCTTCCCACCACTGGTCGTTAATTGGTCTTTAAGAATATTATCTCCACTGTTGGCTCGGTATCTCAACAACGATCGAAAATTCCCATCATTTTGGTCCGGTTCTTCAGGGCTTATTCGTCCAGAGTCACGATGACCCCTTAGAGCTATTTGCTGCCTCCCGCAAAATCGTATTGTTTGTATTATAGGGATTAGCCGTTTTCTATTATTCTCAATATCCAGTCTTCTTTGGGCATTTACTTGATTGATAACACTTTCAGCCTTTTTCTTAACTACAGCTTTTGTGTTTTCAGCGATCAAAACATATTTCTTATGATAGGATAAGTTTTCATGTTTGCTAAACATTTCCCTGGCTTTTTTTAAATTGGTAAAAGCCTGAGTAACCAACGCCCCTGCTACTTGGTGATCTCCTTTCCCTACATTTTCGGTATGGGAAAATAACACGCAGTACTTGCAAAAAGATCCAGATTTTTCCTCTGAATAAGCTAACCACGTAAATTCTTCTAGCCACTTCATTTGAAAAGATCTAGTATGGTTTGAACTAGTAATGGAGGGAAATTTGTATCTAGGCTGAGGTTCCAAACATTTTCTAATAAAAAAATTTGTTTTCGTTTGTGAAAGACTGAACGGAATTGTTTTGACAATAGTTTCCAATATCATAGATATTTTTCCTTACTTGATTAGGCCTACTATCCTCCATAACCGGAACTACATTAATTGAGCTCGAAGTAGCGACATCACAAGAAGCAATTCTACCAATGCAGCCGACTTCAGCATTGTCACCGTCAGGCCTATTTGCACTTTGTCCTTTCGTAACACTACCGACTTCAGGACTGTCACCAACAGGCTTATTGATACTTGGTTTTTTGGCGAAAAAGTTTTGAATAGAAGCTTCCCTCTTCATTACAATTGTGGTTCACTTACAGCCAACTTCAATATACTGATAAAGTACGTAAACATTAACACTTAAAACACCACCATACTTCAGTACAACAGATGTCGAACAAACGTAAACAACAAACAATGGCTGCCACTGAACTGTTCAGTTGTCCGCACGCGCAGATGGCCGGGCGGGAGCCCGAGTCGGACTGAATCAACCCGAACTGGCACGAACTTCACACCACTACCACCCCACTCCCCTCACCAATACGGGGATTATCACTGTCTGCCGCGGCGATGCCTTCGCGCATGATTCATTAAAATAATTCAGATTACGTTACTTATTTTTTCTTTATATTCATTATTTCGGGAAGGGCCCGGGCCCCTGGCCCCCCCTTATATACGCCCCTGATTCCATCAATCATGCAAGGAACATTAGGATTACGAGCTCTACAAGATCCATGTATCATTCGAGATAACAATTTTATGAATCCTTGGAAAACTGACTGTGTCAGGTATTTCTCCGCACAAAATTTAGGATAAGCATGAGGTAGGCCTAGTGTATTAATCACGTTTCAGGGATTCAATAATAAATATGTGTAGGATAACAACTGCTCACAATGAGTGATTTTTTAGTAAACCATTTTTATCACTAGTTGAGTTTACAACAAACACTCCAGAAACCTATCACGACGATCGGCAGATTTTTCATTTTCAGCAAGTTAAGAAGTTATAACTGTCCATTTCGGATTGCAGGTCATGGTTAAAAACCTGTCCAGTTTTCCAGATTTGCGTACTGTACGATCGCCATCAGATCCTGGTACCCAAGAGTCATTTTACGTAGTCTGCTCCTTCATGTTCGATAATCTCGGCCGTGTAGTGTGTAAGGATTATTAGCCAGAAGGCTGCCAGGATTGTGAGTAACGAAGTTGAAACTCTTCGTTTTCATTACGAATCAATACGTATGTCATATTCTGTATATATGTAATAAGTTAAGTGTCATGTTAAGTAAGAAGGTTTGTAATCTATAATATGCTGATGACATAGTACTTCCAGATGCAAGCGAAGAAGAATTTCATTTATCCGCAGAATGAAAAGGCCAACAACGATGTAGTGTTAGATAATAAAGAAATATAAGACAAAGTAACGACTGTAGACAGATCAGATAATAAACTGCTAACCTACTCCGGACATGTAAGTTACAACAAATGAGCAGAGATTCCAAAAACACATGTTAGTGTAGAAACACAAGGAAGGAAGAATACCAGGCAGTCGAAGAAGTAGCAGCAGAGAGTATAGACTCGGAACTGAAAGGGGCCTTGAGACCACTGCGATAGGTGATTGGACATTGGACATCAAACAATAATGTCGTCTAATACGTATTTTATTTGTGTGTGTGTGTGTGTGTGTGTGTGTGTGTGTGAGAGAGAGAGAGTGAGAGAGAGAGTCAGTGTGTCTTAGGAGGAGGGGGAGAAAGGAACGTTGAAAAACTCTTTTACGTTATGAATGCTTAAGCTTAAAAATTGTTATTATTATTATTTTTATTTTTATTATGGTTTTACTATAAAATATTCATATTATTTTATATGATTTTCTGGAACACGTTTGGTTGAAACGTAAAAACGGACAGCTGATAAATAAGAGGTTGAGTTCAGACGTAGATGTGTATATATGTGTCAGCCAAAACAGTAATATGTTTTGTGAACGTACACTTCTGTGTCATTAAAACGTTAAGAATGTTATTTGACCTTGAGTAAGTCAATAACTCGTGTTGACGGAAATGAGAAATCTTGTCTCTGTGCTGGAGACCTGTGGTGTTAATGCTGAATAGACACAACACATATCACTGTACATAGCAGTGGCTGACGTATATTAACCATTTCTGAGTTCGCGATACCACAACTCAGATTAAACTGTGCACAATGTTTGTAGAAAAGACGGACGTGTGTGACGTAGACGCCAGTTTGCAAAATGCATTATCCATTCCCGCCTCAGTCCGTAGGAAAGATTCATTCCCGCCAGAAATGTAATCACGTTTCGCGTTTATCTTGTCTCAGCCAAATAAACATTACTATGCGTTTACCGTGTTCCAGTGTCCTTCATATTTCATAAACACTTGAGAAATTTTATTGTTTCTTACAGAGGCAACCTTAGAGGTGTCCGGCAGGTGTAAATGTACATAACCTCCTTGGCTCGTTCTTTAATAAAAATAAGGGAAAGAAATAGAACAAATAAGGAGAGAGAGAGAGAGAGAGAGAGAGAGAGAGAGAGAGAGAGAGAGAGAGTGAGGAAGAAAGTGAGAGGTACACAGACAGAGAGGAGCTGTATACATTTTTACCATACTTCATTTAGTTTAGAAGTCACACGACATAATTTGTACAGAACATCAATTAAACGCGCGTCCAGAACATCGCAACCTATATATAATGCGACACAATATGTAACGTTTGTACAGTTCACATAAGTTTCTTTTTTATTACTACAGTATATTACTTTTTATAATATTTACTTGAGTACTTTATAATTTATAACAAATGTGTTCGATCGCGTTATAATAGCCTATTTAAGTACTAAGTAGGCCTGTAATGTGAGCGCCGATGTTGCTTGGTATAAGTCTATGTAAGCCGCATTAGTTATGGCTACATGTAATTGTAATTTACTAAGTTTATTATTTTTAGTGTAGTTTTTTGTTTAACTTTATGTTGCTTTGGGATATTGTTTTTACGATGCACTTTAGACCTACAATGAATTTGCATGTTTATTAGAACATTTTTATGTTAAACCTTTTTTATTTTATTCTTCGTATTGTTTAAATTAGCAGCCATCCTTACTTTTCTTTTATAAAATTGCTAAACTGCTATAATTGTTTTTATTATTTAGACAAAGCTTTTCGTCATTACTGACATCTTCAGGTCTTAAACAACGTCTATCAACTGTACGTTGTAGGCTTTTATACTTTAGGCCCCTCCCCTTATGTCATCGCCCCTCCTATTGGTTCTAGCTGCTACCGCTCTTCACGGGAACTTTGTCTACCTTTTTCCGTTAGGCATTTTTCTAACGTCCGTCCAATTTGACGGACGTTAGAAAAATGCCTAACGGAAAAAGGTAGACAAAGTTCCCGTGAAGAGCGGTAGCAGCTAGAACCAATAGGAGGGGCGATGACATAAGGGGAGGGGCCTAAAGTATAAAAGCCTACAACGTACAGTTGATAGACGTTGTTTAAGACCTGAAGATGTCAGTAATGACGAAAAGCTTTGTCTAAATAATAAAAACAATTATAGCTTTTTTATTTTACTAAATTTTATAGTCTACATTTGTTACTAATAAATGTATACAAACTATCTACTAGTAATATTATAATATGTAATTTCTTAATTTTGACTTAACAAATTTTCTTAAGACGTTTGCTGGACGTGTTTTCTTACAAAAATCTACACATTTGTATTTATTTATTAAGTACTGTACTTTGTTCACTGGATTGGCGGTCATTTTTGCTCTTTTGTCCCCTTTTAATTGTAAAGGAGAGGCGGCCGACAATCTCCTTGCCCCGGGCGCCATAAAGCCTAGCTACGCCACTGATGATACATACAGGAATTTTAAAATTCATTTTTGAGTGTATCTTTTTTTGTGATGTATGCAAATAATGTACAGCATAGTGCTTTCTCATTTCTTTGGGCCTTCCCTATTTTTGTAATTCTCATATCAGTATGTTATATCATCCACATTGGCCCCAATTGACCCGGATAAGGGAGTTCTTGCAACGTATTTTAAGTGAGTTAGCTTCAGTTCAATTAACATCTGTAGATTATACACAGCACAAAATTAGTATGTATAAAGCTAACAATTTATACTAAAACCTAACACTCTTTTAATACACATTTAATAACTATTTAGGCGGTTAGCATGCACGACTCTGTCCACATTTTTTGGAAAATAAATAATTATTATCTTTGTAGCGATATCTCTATATGTTATATAAAAGAGGTATGAATAAAGCTGAGTTTGGTTAGTTTTCCGCATTCACGCCTGTTGCGACGTTTAACGGCGGTCCATAATGACTTGATCGATTGCGTATGTACCCCACACAGGATCTAAAAAATCCGGACCGCGACTGACCGTTCAGTACTACTACGGGATTATGGAGCACAGATTTAACGCGTAATAACGCTTTCAGTTTTGTAGCAGTACGGGGAGACAACGACCTTGTCAGCGCAAAACTTTGTGGTTGTATACTCACCACACAAGCAGACCCCGGGCTTTAAATGGGCGACTGGGCAAATGCCCAGGGCGCCTGTTCCAAGGGGGCGCCAATGAACGAAAAACAATACGCGTTAAGACTAACACAGTGGACAGTTGAGTGTTATTGTTAAAATTCTAGGAATGAAGGAAAAAACGTTCGAATGCACGCCGGCACGCGCCAAGGAATATGTAATGAATAATATTATATTACGCATAGTTTCCTCTGTGTGTGTGTGTGTGTGTGATGTTTGCATTATAGCCTTTTGCTTATATGTTTGACGTATAGCCTTTTGATAAAGGATCAGCGGCGGATGTCGCCTCATATCGTTACTCAATATCAGTAAATTGCAACTCTTACTGACAACAAACTTGTTTACACTACGATAAAAAAAAAAATTAATATAGTCGTTTCCTCTTTCATGTTTCCTGTCAGTATACGCTTTCAATGTTATCGCGTTCCCTTCGTTGTGCAAAAAAATGTGTTCTCTTGGTAGTGAAAGTTACTAAGAGTAGTTATAATTATAGTTATAGTTATAGTTATAATTATATAACTATAATTTCAGTTATTTCATCTCAGATAAAAACTGTCAAACGTTTATCTTCATTATAGTTTGTTGTTTCCCTAGTGTAATCTTTATAAATCACACCGACGAATTTATCTTTTCGTCTAGGCTGATACGTCTGGCGTTGGAGACAAAGGAAATCACCTTCCATTTCAGATAAAGCTATATAGCCGCATGCTTTCGCCGCTTCCGCAAATGCGGAAAAGTTCTAGTTATTTGATAAACACAACAATGCAAACATTCCTAGTCGTCATTTGAAGGCAATCCCCGTATCTTTAGAGTAGGTCTAGTGTGCGTGAGTGTGTTCAGAATTAAAATAGGGAGGGGACGGCACTCATAAATACTGCACAGGGCGGCAGAAGCGCTGGGGCCGGCCCTGATGCCAACCGATGTGATCGTGTTCGATGAACTGGATTGTACTTAGTATTTGTGTATGTTTTTGTTTACGTACCGTATAGTCGTATTTTTTTTATTTGCCAGTAAAAATTAAAATCCGTTCATACACGACACACTATATTGCTATTAGCAGATTTGGCAGTTTTCTTTGTTAATGACTTGTGTTATTAACTCCAGTACTATAGTGTAAACTCGACCAAACTTCGTTTGTGTTTGTATTTTAGTGTTTAATAGTTGGTGCTGAGATATTTTGGTCTCGATAAAACACGAAATGAATAAAAAACTAAGTGGTGCTGAGAACAGGAAACGTGTTTTCAAAAGACAAAACGAGGAGGCACATTTTTTAAAAAAGGTTCCCAAAATTGGGTTATTTTTCACCCCTACAACTCAGCCGAGTACAAGTACAGCCTAGACACTGACTTTTTAGATGAAGACGAACCATCCATCATCCACCAATAAAAAACAAGTAGACCTAACCGATCATTCAAGTTACGACGAGGAAGACCTAAGCGACCATGATGCTGTAGGCTCAAATAAATCAATTACACCTTTGTTGAATAATACCGCAGATGCAGATGTTAATATCGAGCCTATTAGACCAGTAACTGATATCTTGAATGAACAACAGCCAGATTTATCTAAAAGCAGCTCCCAAACGCTAGGCCAACTACCTAAAACATTTATTCTACAAGATCCTGCTACTTGGAAAGTGGATTTATCTGCTGTTGTTGAGCATATTTTAGAAAATCCTCCCGAACAAGACTTAAATACGGATTTTTGAGGGTCTGAGCGCATTTACAAAAATGAAGTAAAGCGCACTTTATCAACTAATTTGTTTAAAGGCACGCTCCTAAACGGGGAAACCTTCGTAAGAAAGTGGCTGCTGTACTCCCAGTCTACAGGAAAGCTATTTTGTGTTCCTTGTTGCTTTTTTCAACAAAATATTAACAAAACACGATTTTCTTCTGGGTTTAACGATTGAAAACATGGCAGCGAGTTGATCAAACAACACGAGCAGTCGCCTAATCACAGATATAATATTCTTACTTACATAACAAGGCGAAAAAATCCATCAAAATAAAAACTTTTCTATCAAATCAGTATGTAGAAGAAGTAACATACTGGCAAAATGTGTTATCAATAATAGTTTCTGTTGTAAGATTTCTTTCATCACGAGGCTTGCCTTTTCAGGGAGACAATGAACGTATTGAGTCTACCTCAAATGACCTTTATCTGGGATGTTTGGAATTGATTAGTGAATATGATCCTTTCCTTTCACAGCATCTTTCAAAATATGCTAATAAAGGTTCAGGTCATGTGTCTTACTTATCAGCCCATTCCCGTGACGAATTTATTTACATTATGGCAAGTTGTGTTCTAGAAACAATTTCACAAGAAGTAAAGGATGCCAAGTACTACTCTCTCATTGTCGATTCGACTCCAGACTGCTCTCACACGGATCAATTAGCAGTAGTGCTTCGATACGTATCTTTGATGGAAGCAGAACCTAAAAAACGTTTATTAAAGCTCCTACCACGTGTTCGTCATTCATCTGAACAACTAGAAAAAGCTTTATTGAAATGTCTGACAGAATTGGGCTTAGAAATTAAAAACTGCTTGGGGGGCAAAGCTACGACAACGCATCTAATATGTCAGGCCCCTACAAAGGACTTCAAGCCAGGATTAAGGGGGACAATAAATTTGCAGACTATGTGCCATGTGCTGCACACTCGCTTAACCTTGTAGGTTCTACAGCTGCCAAGTGTTGTACAGAAGTATTAATATTTTTCCTTTTGTACAAGAACTTTACAACTTTCTCTCGGCATCTACATACAGATGGGAGCTTTTGAAAACGCATCTTGAGAAAAACAAAACTCCAGTGGTCAAATCTTTGTCGGATAGCCGTTGGTCTGCAAGGGCGGAAACAGTAAAAGCTCTAGTGAAAGGCTATAAAGAAATACAAAGTTGCCTTCAAGAAATATCTGAAGATCCAGGTGTTAAACCGGCTGGTTGTTTGGAAGCTCAAGGCATTGAATTAAAATTCCAAAATTTCCAAATCATTTTCTTATCACTTTTTTGGAATGATATTTTAGAACGTGTTGATAAATGTAATAATAACTTGCAAAAACACACGCTTGATCTTTTAGCAGGTTCCAAACAGCTACGAACCTTGGAAACGTTTATAAAAGATAAAAGGGAAGAGTTTAACACGTATGAAAAAACTGCTATAGACGTTTTAGATTGCAAAACACCCACCTACAACAGGAATAGAAGACGGAAAATATTTGCAGATGAAACCCGTGGGGTTGAAAGCGATCTTGATGAAAGGACTGCATTTAGGGTTAACGTGTACAATACAATAATTGATTCCCTACTAGTAAACTTAGCAAGGAAGGGAGAATCGTATGATGCTTTGGTGGATCGATTTGAAACATTGACACTTCTGTTATCAGAAACTTCAAATGAAGCGATAATAAAACAGCTACAAAGTTGACTCAGTTTTATGATGATGACATTACTGTAGATTTCCCAAATGAATGTTGCCACTTTAAAGCTTATATTGATTTGGAACAGATACAACGGATACCACAAATGTTTATGTTTACACGCATTAAACAGAACAACTTGGGTACCATCACATTTCCTAACTTGGAAATAGCCTTAAGGATCTTCCTCACCTTACCAATCACGAACTGTACTGCTGAAAGAGGATTTTCTGTACTGACAAGAGTGAAGAAATCGAAAAGGTCTACCCTTTCAGACAGAAAGCTCAACTCTAGTATTAATGTGCTGTGAGAGATACATCACCTTGAAAACAAATTTTACAGAAATCATTGATAGATTTGCTAAGCTGAAAGCTAGGAAAAAAACAATCATTTAACATTTTTTTGCTTCTAAAAAATCTTGAAGATGTGTTACTAGTATTTTGTGTTTTTTTCAACTATTGTAATTTTACATAATTAATTAAATGAAATAGATTTGCTAAACTGAATGCTAGGAAAAAATCTGTAACCTAATTTAAAAGTTTTGTATTTCTTAAATATTTTGAAGGTATATGACAGTTAGTTGTTTTGGGGTATTGAAATAATATGTATTTAATAGAATTAAATAAAACATTTTTAGTCATTAAAATTGGATGATTTTATTTTCTCCTTAAGATCTGCTGTGGGTGGTGGTGGGTGGGGGGCGTCTGAGTTAAGTCTTGCCCTGGGCGCCATTAACCTAAGCCCGGGCCTGCACATAAGTGTAGGTAAAAACTATAGTCCTAACTGTATCAAACAGTAATTTCGATTTTTGTGACCAAGTGCCCTTGCGCAATGCAATTTACGTGCGACAAACTTATTTTGTACACTGCCATCCATCTGTCAGAATTATTCTCGTGTGTATATAACATCGTTGAATGACCGCGATCGCACTGCTAATTGTGATAACGAATGTGCTTATTTTGCAAAAATCCAATGGAACTGGGATCTGTTGGGAATATGGCGAATTAATGTTAACTACGACACTGTTACACTGGAATAGTTAAACATAACTGGTGTTGTATAAGATTCTGCATGTAATGTGTCGTATAACGTGTTACTTATGAAGCTGTTGATACTTTCTGGTTTACATTTAGGCAGAGAGAGTGAGTGAGAGAGAAAGACAGACATCGTGTGATAAGAAATACCGTTTATAGTACGATCGCCAAAACACAGGATGTTTACTGCAGGTGGCTTCTGAGAAAGTCCTTGAAAATAATGAACGAATAAGTCAGTGGTGGGGGGACCAAAGTGTATAAAATAATTATACAGCGCAATTCTACATCATTGACTCATCAATTCTTACACCTGAATACAGAGTAACAATTGGAGCGACCTGTTAAAGGTTTAGAATCTTCTGTTGCGCAATTGATGTGTATAACTGAAGAAAACTGTTGTGTTAGAATTGGAGGTTATTGTTATGAATGTATAAACAAAAAATGTGGTACTTTTCTTATGCGGTTTTTATCACTGAATCTGATGGTGGTAAAATAAAATGCCTCTGATAATTAGTACTTTTTATATAGTGGGGTCGAAAAAATTCAAGAATTGATGCCTCCTGTAACATGATGGTGAACTGATGGGAAGATACGTTTATATATATATATATATATATAAACTTTCACTATGAACTTACTTTGATTTATTTCCCCATACGTTTCAACGCGGTATACGTCTTCTTCAGTGGGAGTAAATACTGAATGCCTTTACAGAGTAACGGTTATGGACTGTAGGTATACCTACATACCATGTTGAAACGTATGGGGAAATAAATCAAAGTAAGTTCATAGTGAAAGTATATATATATATATATATATAATATTTATAAAAGTGAACGAAGAGGATGTACCAACAAGATAATTACAATTTTATTTTTAAATTATTCAATTTTTTTAATCAATGGTTAACCCTGACAACACTTTTGGTTAATCTGAGTATTCTTTTAATGTAGTTGCCTTTGACATTATGATTCTGTGTCAATTATTCTGGCAACAAGTATATTTTACTAGTGATGTTTTCCTTTCCTATTTCTTATTTTAAAAGTTCTAGTACATTCTCAGTTGGGTTAAGATCATGGTTCGCATAACTGACTGTAATGCTATGTAAATATAATACCAGGGTGTTGACAACACACATGGTTCACATAAAAACTGTATTTTTCATACAAAATACAACGATAAATTTACTACTATTTAACTGCTGTGAAATGTAAATAAAGTGGACATTTTTATCACCGTAAAACTAACAATATTTATTTTAACCAGTGGCCTACTAATTTGGACTGTAGTGAGACTTATTCAGAGAGCCAGTCTTACTGTTTGGTAGATTCTCACTGATGTAGCCATAACTGAATTAGAAATAAGTGTATGATTTTTAACTTATTAGTGGATCATAAAGTACAATATTACTACCAGTGCCTATTCATTGCAGTTATAATCAATAGTAGACTATAAGACAATTGCCAATCAAAAGTAAGACGAAATGGGTAGAATTATTGGGAAACAAGCCAACTAAAAAACAACTGAGGAACATATAGCTGAGTGCAGACTTTTAAAGAGTCATCCTTTGTCATTTGAGAACTGGCTAAACTCAGCTTGCTTGGAAACCTTCGTTATGTCCATCATGTTATGATCAATGTGTACTGGTAAACTGCTACTTTTATGTAGAGAGTAACATAGTGAGACATTACTGAACTTAAGCAGTTTGTCGTTAACCTTGGGTGGTATTTCTGAAACCACCATCTACTTGTTTCTCTACTTGAAAGCAACTGGCATCTTTAGTAGAGTATAAGTGTATCAGAATTGTTACCTGTTGTTCACAACTCATTAAACAAAGCCATAAGTGACTCTAATAACTGATTATTGGAAATGTTTATTTTGTCTTAGATTGAAGGTAATCAAATGTTGTATGTACAGGATTCCATGAAGCTGTCAGTGAAGCAATCATTCTCTCTGTGATGACACCCAAACACATGCACCGAATTGGTCTGCTCAGCAATATTACAGATGATTATGGTAAGCAACCTGTTAATATTCTTGTGCTATATGTTTTTGTCCCTAAATTAATGTTTTCCCCCTATTTAGTATTACACAGTCTTTGAAATTCTGAGGATTTTTTCTCAAAAACATTCCATTTTTTGCTTTCAATATTATTGCAGTATTGAACTTGACATTCATATAAACAATATCTTATTTTTCGGCAGATAACAACAAAGTCTGCCAATATTCTGACACTAAATGTGATATAATTTTTTCCTCTATAACATTTAATCATATTTTTTTAAAAATACACTGTGAGTATAGTCACTTCTATTGTCTTAAATGAACACTTGTACTGGTACCTTATTAATTGAAAACGATACTTTGAGTGTCCAGAATTACAGGCTTAAATTAGTAAAAAAATAAGCACAGGAGCAAGAATCAAGAATTTATTAATAGCGTTAATATTAACATTAACATTAATTTAATATATTATTAATATTAAGAGTTATATATATATATTACAACAACACACAGTTTTAATGTGTTAGCCCCTCGTTTTTGGAAGCCATTTTACAACATCGCAAATATAATGTGTTTATTTAATTGACGTGTATTAAATCTTTATGTACATTGCCTCACATTAAATTTGTGTGTGTGCAAGAATGAAGGTTGTAATCATAATAATAATACTACGATTTATTTGGTTAGCTAATCAAAATGCATTATTTATTTCTTCTAATCACTTATTTAAATTACTTGGTGCAAAGCACAATACTCAACCTATTTGTACTGTTGCATTATTCCCCTGCTTAATAAAAAAAATTAATAACTGGTTTATTAAATTTTTTTCCTTTTACATTAGACAACATTATATTAAAAATGTTTTATGAGCACATTTATTTACATTAAGTTCAAATAATAATGACTGGCTTATTATTTAATTTACCCTTATGTGTGGCGGGCTGAACAATTATACCCCTCCCAACGCATGTTGAGTTGGTCGTTCTCTAACATCCGCTTTAAGTGGCGTTCCTCTTTAATTGTCACAGTAACCTACTTATTTATTCATACAATTTTCTTAAAGAGCTGGCGTGGTATTTGCCTACTTCTTTCAATCTTATGTCATCATATACAATGAAAGTTTGTTGTCCAATCTGTCTCTGCAATGTATAGGGTCCGTCATATAATCTGAAGAATTTCTTCGCCGTATTTTCACTCCGTTTTCCCACTGGATTGGTCTTCAGCAATATTTTCTCTCCCACCTTAAATTTCTGCAACTTGTGAGTTCTATTGAATCGTTCAATTATTTCATTACCATTCTTCATAATCCTCTGTTTTGCATGTGCAATTTTTATGCTTACTGGGACTGGTAAGTTCTGATTAGCAGGTTTCTGAACGTACCCAGACTCGGTTGGGTGGTCGATCTTCTTCAATCTCGATCGGTGTGTAGCTCGTAGCTTCGCTGTAATTTTTGTTCCTAGCTCTTTCAAAGAATGGTAAATATTCTGCCCATTTATTATGTTGTTTATGGCAGTAGATTCGTAAATATTTACCCAACTCCTTGTTCACTCTCTCGGCTAAATTTCCCTGTGGATGCCTGATGGATGTGAGTATGGGCTGTACTCCATTTTCTCTCAATATTATATGCCATACTTCACACTGAAATTCCACTCCCTGATCACTAAGAATCCTTTTCATTTTACCATGTGCTTGTATACACTTCCGTAACAGAATTTTTATGACAGCTTCTTGTGGGTCGAATGATCGGGTACAGATGAACTGCCTTAGAAACACTTCTATACAGACTAGTATGTGTTTCACCCCCCGACTTTATTATGGTAATGGGTCCTAAGTAGTTTCTGCCCTTTACTCCCTCTTTCGCTTCCTTCTGTGTCCTTGCATTTCCACATAGGTATGAAGATTCGCTTGTTTAGCAGTCTGGCAATCATAACATTTCTTCAATTCATTTTTTTAATTTTTCTCCACATGTTATTAATTTAAGGGATAAATAATCATTTTAATGCTGATGCATGAGCTAAGCTCTCATGGGTTGGTTTCATTAGCTTATGTAACATTTCATTCGTCAATAATCGTATCTTATATTGAGCTGATAGTTGAGATTGATTCATTAGATTTCTTACTGTCTTCTTGATTCTTCCTATTTTATTTTTAGCACTCTTTTTTAATTCATTGCTAACTTTGAATTGAATAGGTAATCAACATAATCATTCTTCATTATTGTAGATCTTCTTCACATTCATCTGAAATATAGCGACTTCTCCTTTATTCGTAGACTTCCTGCCTTACACTCTTTTGGCTAAAATTCCTTGTAGTATACAAAAGTTTATTACCTCATATCTCCGTAGAAATGGTAATTTTTTACATATTTACATCTTATCATTAACATATTATTCACATTTTATTAATAAGTAAAATTGTAATATTTTAAAAATAATTATTATTTACAATAGAGCGTTGAGTGTCCTATAATTCACCGCGTGCACACACACACACACACACACACACACACACACACACACACACACACACACACACACACACACACACACACACACACACACACACACACACACACACACACACACACACACACACACACACACACACACACACACACACACACACACACACACACACACACACACACACACACACACATACTCACTTAATTATCCTCAAATTTCAAAATGTTCAAACTGTCTAATTTTTTTATCTGCCTTCATACTTCTGATAAGGAAACCTGTAATACTTGCCTAAAACATAAAATTAATAATCTATTTAATATTATAATTAGGGAAATCATGTTAGAAGCTTAAAAAGAAACTGGTGTCATGAGATAAATTAAAAAAGACTTGTGTTTCCAGAAGTTTAATACAAGCAGACTGAAAGAGGTAATTAATAACAATTGCTATTGAGAAATTTATGGGAATTGATATTACTAAAACAGCACATTATTAAATTTTGTTCCATCAGAATTTTCTAATGTTCCAAATTTATTTAATTGTTTTGCAGAAGCCAGTATCAACTTTCTACTGGAAATGGCTTTGGAAAAGGTGGCTTATTTACCTTTTGCTTATTTGGTTGACCAGGTATGCATAGGGGCACTAAGTAATCACAGATCATCAGGGAAGGGAGAAGACAATGTATTTTTCCTCTGAAGAATAGAGGGAACCTAACATAAGGAATATAAACTATATTAGATGTTACATAACTGTATTTGATATTATAAGTACACTTGATGTAGTATAATCAGCTAGTTAGCTTGGTATAATTTTACTTTTATTTTAAGATATACTGGCTTTTCAGGAATATCGATTTTTTGGAATGACTCATTTTTTGGAGTGATAATTTTATGTTGTTTATATATGCTCACATCATGTTTAACTTATGCTAAACTTGTGTTGCTACCACTAATACTCACTTACACTTCCATGAGCGCTTTCAAGCCTCTCGCCTCATCTTCAGATGGCAACAACAATCTGGTTAAAAACCTTCACCGTTTATATATCTTTCCTACACCCGGAAGTGTCAATTTAACATAGCAGGTAAACACCCTTGTTACGCTTCAAAGAACACAACAAAACACACAACCAGCCGGGTTACCACCCCTTGTCTTAATAACCTTCCAATAACCTTGTACTTTTTCACCACAATATACACAAGTACTTTTTTTGCCTGTAGGGATGCTGTTTTTGTTGTAAATATCTCTGTAGAACATTCTTTGTTGTTCAAAGCAACATGTACATGTGTGTGTATTAATATGAGATATATCCACATAAACAATAAGCTTTCACAAAATCTGCAGGTAATGTGTAAGTTATAAGAAAATTATGTTACAGTTGAATGTGTGTCCTGGTAAACTACCAGAGAAAGGAGGTGACAACAAAATGTAGATTACCTCTCTTTATCCTATTGGACTGTAGGCTGAAATTGGGCCTTAGTGTCATCTGTTTTGACCTTCTAATCCACTGTAATGGGAGTACATCATACTTTGTTCAGAAATTGCACTAAACGTTTGATAGGGTTATATGTGTAAGAAGTTGATCATTAGTAAA
Organism: Magicicada septendecula; assembly: GCA_034769895.1. Classification (NCBI taxonomy): domain Eukaryota; kingdom Metazoa; phylum Arthropoda; class Insecta; order Hemiptera; family Cicadidae; genus Magicicada; species Magicicada septendecula. The sequence goes on along the minus strand of CM068376.1, from coordinate 162,013,726 downwards.
ACCAATCTGTAGACAGAAAAATACTAGAGAGGGTATGGTAATAGGTAATCAGGAACTTCATTGAATTTGGGAACAGCATCTCCATAAGCCAAAAAAATAATTGTGAGGAAACAGAAGAAAGTGTTAGTGGAAATCGTTTTGAATTCAGAAATATTGTAGGACCAAGAGTGAAATGGTATTTACTTGAGCATTCTTTGAAAAAACCTGGAAAGAGGTAAAGCAGTGAGCTTACTTACCAGAAGACTTTAAGCAGCAGAATGTGAAACAGAGATCACTTAAGATCATGATAGAATATTCGGAGGTAATATGAAAAACAATACTTATGTACTAACATGCAGGTAAAATAAGTCTGAAAGGCCAGTATTAAACTTATAATGAAATGAAACGTTCTTTGAAGTTTCTTTACAATTAATGGTTACATTAAATGAGAATTCCTTAATCCATATTTAATATAAAAATGGTACTACACAGTTATTCCTTATTATTCCAGTTGTAATTATGTATGTACAGTGGCGATGGAGTGTATTTACAGAGGGTGTAGAAGGCATGAATGCACGTTGGTGGTCATTAAGATTACGTCACCAAGGAGTGATACCTTCGCTGTCCCGAGGAGAAATGGACTTTGACCCCGCTGCAAAGTATCACATAATCTCCGACCAACCGTATATAAGGTTAAGCTGGATTTTGAATTTTGAATAATGTATAATCATTCATTGAATGTTTATTATAGAAATAATACAAAACTGTTATAGGTAGCCAGCTGCTTATTTCACATTTCCCACTCATGAAATAACGATTATGATTAGATTAGCTAATTACTTATACTAAGCATGAATTTTGTGCATATAAAATAAGAATTTTTCTGTTTGCATTTAATGTATAAAAGTTTCTTGTTGAATTACAGAATTCCTATATAGAGTGTGTAATTTTTTTTTTTTATAAAAATGTTCATCTACTTGTAAAAGCCTTCTTTCCATTTCACTGTATCTTCATTATATTCTCCCAGAGATAGAAATTCTTATGGAATAAATGGCTGCACTATAAATATTATTAATTGATTTATATATATTGTGGGTTGAATAAACATTGAAAGGCTACGAGTATTTACTTAAAAACTTCCTTTTTCTTAAAGGAAAGAGTATAATAACTATCTCTTTCCTACATGCTAAGAAGACAACCTCAAAACTAGGATAAAAATTTGAACCCTTCAACCACTAAACTAGCAATGTTGACACCTTTTGTATCACAAAATAATTATAGTAATGTATCACAAATACTAATGTTACTACTCATGTAACTAATTAATTATTTTCTTCAACTGATATGACTACATTTTATAAGCAGTTTTTTTAATTTTTACATTTTTATTTAACCGCTGAGAAGTTTTAACTGCTTAACAATTTAACATAAAATTTTCATTGTAAGGTTGTGTTTCTATTTGATTATTAAAATCTGCTGTACATGCAAAAAGCCATGAGTAATTTAATTTTCATTTATGTTTTATATTTGTTCAATTTTAGTAACTCAGAAACCTCTTTGTGAATTATCCAAGTTATCTCATGAACAGTAAGAATAACTAATTATTTAATTAATTAATGAAAATGTTAACTAATTATTTTACTACTGACTCAGAACACTAAGTTATTACAAGTCTCTGACAAAGCTTGTAATAAGCAAAAACTGGTTCAGGCAATAAGGTAAAAATTTTACATTTTTACCAATAAAAAACTTAGTGTTCCAAGTCAGTAGTATTATACTTATAATTAGCTAATCAATGGACACGTCATGGACAACAAAATTCAAGAAAATATTAAATATGGTGAAAGGATGATAAAAGATTCATTCTGCTGTATAAAATATTGAGCATTTAATTATACAATAGAAAAATACAAGAATTTTTGTACATTTAGTATAAATGAACACTAAAAACTAAAATAAAAAGAAACCATGAAACTACATGATAGTTGCTAGAAATGTTTGTCCTTGAATAGTGACTAAATAAATGTATGTTCAAAACTTAGTCTTTATGTAAAAGTAAAAATTAATAAAACATCACTCAGGTTTATGAATTCACTGTATTTGTATTTCACTGTTTTTGTATTATGTGAAAACCATGTAGATGTCTCTCAGTGTGTGATTTACACAAAAACATGGCATCAGACAAAGTGCTACAATTAAAGCATGATTCCCAATTAATCTTTTCCTCATATTCATTTTTGGCCCTGTTATACAGTGCACATTGCTGTGTGGAATTTGGTTTTTATTATGTGGGCCAAATGTAGTCTTATGGTGACTTAGCTTCAAAATAGTTACTGTTGCACCAGGATATCTCGATTTTGGTTTCATATTAGCAGGTTGATAATTTTCCATTATTTTTTTAGCTACCACTAATCAGTATATAAGAGGATCTTGGTATGTCCTGACTTTGTGTTTATAATAAAGGAATTAAACAAAGAAAGATCCAATAAGTGAAAAAATCTCTTTATAATATTTTTTCCTTTCCTTAGAATAAAAAAAAAACAAGGTTTTGGTGTACTCAATCTATGCCCCCCATAGTGTCATTGTAGACAAAACACATCTGGACTTATGTCAAAGTCTTACCCTTCTTCTGAACTTTGACTGACCATTTGTATTGTCTGGACCAAAGGCAAAAATTACATCCTTTATATCTGTTCATACCATTCCTGTGTTTTTCTCTCTGAAAACTGGTAATATCTACTTTATATTTTTAACTTTTTATTCTGTTGTTGTGGAGGGATTTTTTGAGGGGGTGGGGTTTGAAAACTTGGAATAAGTGCAAATTTTGGTTTTCCTCACTCTTTTCTCTACAAGCAGTGCTTCTTTTTCCTGGAGGAACGATGATAAGCAACTTATAGCTTCATATGATTCTTTCATTTATGCTCCATCCATAATGCCAAAAAGAGCCCTTCATAAATATATTGCAGGAGTTCAATCTTTGTAAGAATCGTAAGTAAAAATCATGTAAGCATACGCTTACTAATTTGTATATGCTTACTAAATACGTTAAATTACTTAACCAGTAGATAACTGACTTTGTCGAGATAATAATACAACAATAAACAATAATGTAGTTAAAATAATCAGACATGAAACAATCATGCAGGTTGTAATGGGGTAAGGTGGGATCAGTGTAATAAACCATAGTGGAAATGGCTACAGTTGAAAATATTAGCCTGTTCCCTTAATGATGAGTCTACATTAGTTTGATTTTGATTTCGATTTTGACACAACCAGACAGTACATATGGACATTTTATAAGCTGAATCAAGCATTAAACACAACACAGTGATGATACAAAGATTTCACTGAGTTAAAAAATGTTTAATACTACAATTATTTTGTAACCAGTGAGTTGACATGTCAATCATACTGTTTCCCGTAATCTCGTAGTCAAGCCTAAACATTAACAAACATTGTGTGTTTTGGAGTATGTAATACCTTGTGTACATGTTACAATTCAGGAAAAATATGTAATATATAGTCAACAGTAAGGTGGCATCTTAATTTGTTTAAATAAGTAACATCAATAACAGGCTTTCATGTGAAATGCTTGTGTGTGTGTGTGTGTGTGTGTGTGTGTGTGTGTGTGTGTGTGTGTGTGTGTGTAAAAAAAAATAAATGTAAGGTAACCATAAAGAACAGGAGAGACAATATTATAAAACTTTTTAAATAATATGGAACAAATTTATTTACATGCAATTTCAAATATTTTAATGCCTGATCTCATATAATCTTTATAATTTTCATAATGTGAATCACATCTTGTTGTCCAGTCTGTGGGAGAAATACACTTAAATTCCCTATTTGCTATAAAAAACATCATGTTTACAGAAAAATGCACATTTTGTCTATTATCACCCTTTTTTACAATGGCCAAAATCATTTTAATAAGACTAAGATCTGGGTTATAGGGTAGAAGTTATAAAACAGAATGTCCACAGTTTGTGAAAATATTATATATTTAAAAGAATTTTGTATGTTAAAAGTTTATTTTGTTTAATTAGTCCATAGAGCTCAGGTTTTAACATAGGTGGACTAAACAAATTGGTTCACTAACCAATTAATCATATCTACCTTTTCTGCTTAATGATGTTAGAGGTGGATTTATTTATAAATTGTGGTAGGAGGCATTACCTATTCCTATTACTCTGCTCTCATTCATATTCAGAATAGGCATTGCAGCCATCCACTTCATAATTTTTATAGTTCATGTCGTTGTGATAATTGCCTTTTTTTTGGAACCTGATTTAGATATTTAAAGCGCATTAGGTACAACCCTATTTTCACCACCAGCATGAACTACAACCACCCACTGTCCTTTGTTTATTGGAGTTTTCAGTCACTTTTGTCATTGTCTATCCACATTTTTTTAACTGACGTTGAACTGTGAAAATAATATTCATCTGTGTATAATGTGGGCCACTATTCTTCTCTGTATTGCCATAATTTTCTTATATAATCAACTCTTAAAATTTCTAATATTGTGTTTTTGTATAAAAAATTTCCTATTGCTTTTAGCACATAGCTTTTGCTTTTGATACACTACCATTATAATTAATGGTTCTTTTAAAATTGTTTAAATAACTTTGAACATTGGTCTTTTTCATTCTACTGAGTGACATTTGTGAATAATTCATCAAATAGTCTCTTATTGAAATCATCTACTTCGGGTTTTATTTCCTTTGTTGAACATGTTTTATGGACAGTGTTGAAAGATTTTATGTCACTTCTATATACTGATGCTTCTTTGATAATTCTAAAAACACTACTTAGAGACACACCTCACACCTGAACTACCCGTTCCTGTAACTTTCTTTCTGATATTTCTTTATCTTCCAATTTTATAAATTTGTACACATCATAAATAATTTTCTGACTCTGATTATGTATGACTTTCCTTTGTCCTAAACATGAAGGTAATCCAGACTGATCCATTTCACTCCCCGAACCAGAAAATATAGCAATAAACTAAATGCTATGCTTGTGATGAAAAATGTGTGTGTTTTTTTAAGTATGCACACAATAATCTTTATGGCTTCTCGAGAAAACTGAGGTATGTTTCTATGCTGATGCACATTAAACAACATGCGCTGTTGGCACAAAATCAGTTGATTCATATCTGGTAAACTTACCTATACTGATTTTAACTTTATTTAGTAACAGTAAAAATGTTCATTTGTTTGTGGTTATATAAAGTAATTACTATAGTCTCACTATTTGCATGTACGTTGACTAAAAAATTTGTTTTACATATTTTTGGAGGGAGGTTGTAACCCCCAAACTCCCCTGGGTATAGCACTGTTATGGTGGGGCATGTCTTTTCATGATTTCAGTACAGTCTCATAAATGTGAGGTATGTGCTATACAAGAGGATCAGCAAGCTGTTGTGAGGTACTGAAGTTTGTAACGTTTATTTTTGAAAATGTTTATAAATTTGTACAAGTAGTAAATAATAGCTAAAATAATGTGTACTAGCAGTTATATTTGACAAAGACGTATGTGAGGGTGTGTGAAGGGAAAGTTTGTAAGACTGTCCTTTTGGCATTGTAACCTACAGACAGCTTGATGTGTTATGGCTGTAAAGTTAATTGTTTGACAAAAAGAGTGACACTTACTAGATGTATGTGAGACGTTGTATTTCGCATCAGGCAGCTGTTCTGAGGGAAGAAAGGCATAAACCCCAATAAACCAATCTACCCTTTTAAAACTTTGACACAGACTGAAAGCAAAGAGTTTGTCAATTCGATACGGTACAACATTAGATGCCAGAACAATTGCAACGTAGAAATTTGACGAAAGTCGTGATTACAAAGGAAGATTCGTTCCAGACTCAAAACAAAGCCAGAGTGCAACTTGAAGATAAACAATGGTGCAGCAGATCGAACAATACCAGTATTGTATCTATGTCAAAGCGTAACAGAAATTGGACACTAGGAGACGGCCACGAGAGACAAAGAAATGTCGCCTGATTTACAAGGGGATAGTGAAACTCACGAATTCTGGAGTGCTTGAATGAGATTCCTAGTAAATAGAGAAAACGGCTGTAGTAACAATCAGGACGAATGGTAGTTCGACAAGAGAATCACGTGTAAAGCAGAGATACTCGAAAACCAATGACGAATATACAATTTGTCACACTGGCTAAAGAACCAATAAGAGTATCCAAGCAGATGGAAGATTCAGCAGAGGTAGGCGGGAGGAGAGTTTACTTGGTAGATCTCAGAACAGAAAAACGGCAGTCTAGTACTCATCTACAAAGTGATCACCACGAGTCATCTTAACTCGGTAACAATGTTTAGTCATCGATTCATTACATAAGCGTGAACAACTACAAGCGCTCGACACAATTTCAGAAGTGCGCATATCTGAGTCTTGAGAATGGTTACTTCAGTGCGAACATTCAATTTCTCAAAGTGAACAATGAAGTGAATACGACAAATCGTACGAACTCGTTGTTATAATTATCACTAAATTCTAAACTCATAGCAAGAGATTTGAACAGTTAATCGCGTTCGACAGACTATTAGTATAAATTAATCTCACGCGAAGTCAACATGTACAACAGACTTTACAATTAATTAACTTCACCGTAAATTAAACAAAGTGTCGGAGAATACGGATACACAGTACAATACTAAGTGAAGACAAATTCAATTAACAGACATTCTACAATTACAAATAATTCACAAGAAACTATAAACATTACAGCAGCTTTTATATAATACAGAACACATCAACAGAGAGACTCAGTGCATATTCTACCACAGAGACATTAGACATAAAATCAGCAAGGACCACATGATGTCACCGAGAGTATGAACTAAGAATAATCATCGCTCTCAAACTAATGGTACTTTAGAGTTAAGTCAATAAACTCAATTCATTCAAGTCAAAGAACTCACACTAATAATTAATTAACATTGAGAACTGCCTCTCAGTGCTCTGCATTCGACTGAAGCGAAATAAAACGTCAATTAGTAAATTCTTAAAAAATCATATCTAAACAGTAATCTAATTTTGCCAAATACAATTGTAGATTATAAGTTACAATTATAAGTGTTAGAAAATTATTAAATGTTAATTAATCGCGATTTCAGAGATACTCCTTGTTAAGATAAAAGAAGTGATTCTACTTAAGGAAATATCCATACAGAGTGTTATATTTGTAATTTGCTACCACTTAATTAATTAAATAAGCATTAGACATAATATTGTTGTTGTGTGTTTGGCAAATGAATCCTTTATATCCACATCCTTGTAGATATGAGGTGGCGCCCGGGAAATTGAAACATTTTGGCAGTAAGTGATTTTTTAATTATTAATTTATTACTTGTTTAACCACCCCAAGTAAGAATTCTTTATAAGTTATCAGTGATAAGGCAGTGTTCCTTGCTAACAAAGGATCAAGAAAACAATATTACTTGGCAAAAAATTGATAGGTTGTGACACATTTTATTTAGTGTAGGCCCTCATCCTCTATAAATTATTAGATTCCAAACATAACAAGGTTTTGATTCAAAAGCAATTAGCTCTTGATATCAAAATGCACTCTCTGCAATGGTAAGCATTGCATCCATGATAGACTTCCCTTGAATAAAATAAGACTTTCAGCAATTCTAATACCTTTCTCTGGACTAAGGGTTTCCTAGAATTTCAGAAATACTAATTCCAGAACAGGCCAAATTTTATTAAATTTTAGGTTTGTGCATGTGTTTGGATTAAATTTGGTTTTAATATGAAAAATATAGATATTGTTTAATTTGCTTGAAATATATAGGGCATCAAAGTGGTATCAAAGTAATAGAATTTGTTTGACCAGTATGGTTCCGTCTGTTTGTTTTTTAATGTGCACTACAAAATTACTAGGCCAATAACAATTTTTAGTTAATAGTGTGTGAGTTTGAGTTTGAGTTTTACTGTATTGTTCAACATATGTATTTGAACATGAATTTTGCCACTGAGTTCACAATCAAAATATTTTTCAAAATATTGCAGAATATCAGACTCACCATGAAAATTTAAAACTAACATGGGCAATCCAGTAAAGGAGAAGCGTGGTGGAGAAGGATTAATAGAATCATGTTGTCATGCAGCTTAATGCCATACTGGTGAATTCACATTTATTCTCAAATGTGTACACATCACAGTGTTTTAAATTGGACTCATTTTCACTGCCAATCATCTATACACTTATACTGCTATTACTGACTTCTTTGCTAATCATTTTTTGTTCATAGAATGAACTACAATGAACAAATAGTAATGTTAAGCCAGCTATGATAACACTGTATAATGATACATTTTGTTATTACCACACTGACAGTAATGCACCTAGTGTTAAAACAAAAAAAACTACCAAGTAGTAAGTTACTCATTACTGCAGAGTGTTGATATGAGTGGGAATATAATAAACTGATACTGATATTTAGATGATATATATCGGGTTAAACGGATCAGATTGGCAAAAGGGATAAAGCTTATATGCTGAGGAAGATCGATTTTTGAACATTTCATTGAAACCAAAATAACTTAGAATAATCCAGAAAGTAGTTATCTTCCCAAAACTGCCTTTGGTGTGCCAGAGCAAGAGTGGAAGAGTGATAGTACACAGAATCAGTAAAAGATGAATCCATATGGCCAGCCAAATCTGAGATTAGCCTTTAGTACACACAACCATCTTCAAACTCTTTAATATGATGATAAAGAAATGTAACAAATTAATTATGATATTTGTGTAGTATAAAACAACTTTTGAGCTGATAAAAAAATATTGGCTGAAATGTGCTAAAAGAAATGTGCTGAAAGAGTAGAGTACCTGAGTTGTATATCCAAGTACTAAAGAACATGCAGAAAAATGCAGCTTCTTATATCAGACTGCATTGCAATATCAACAGGTTTAACATTGAATCAGGTATGACACAGATAGACATCATTTGCAAAAAATGGTTTACATGAATATAGAAAGTGTTTTTGAGTTACAGTTAGAGAATTAATTAATTAACATAGGTAGGGAAAGTTGAAAACCTTCATTTTGCAGATGACATTGGCTAATGAAATGGTTCATATACTAAAAATGATCTAACAACTTGGAACAAACTATATGAAAATTGGTCTCAACATAGGCAAATCTAAAGTAATAACAAACCCAAGGGAAGAGAGCTGTGTTTTTTAACCATGCTTAAAATGGTAGTGTACGTGGACTTCACTTATGTGGCAGAAACAATCATCTTATATGGCACAAAAAAAGGAGGGAAGTTCAGAATAGAGGGAAATGGAGCAGACATTGCCATTAATAACACTGAGTCTTTAAAATGTAACAAAAATGGCAATGTGAAATGAGGAATAGAATAAAATAACCAATATTATCCTCAAATCAATTGTACCACTTAAATGGAATTAGACAGGATACATCCATGAATGGGAAATGGTGAACAAGATAACAGACTGGAGACCATGAGATGACACATTATTAATTAATGTTGTCAGGCAGTCTGTTGGCAGTGGTAGAGTCAAGTAAGCACAAGACAACTCATGGAACACTGTAATGGTGGCAGTAAACTACAGTGGTGAATATGGGTTAAATGATGATAATTTTGACTGCCAAGTACACACATTTTGTTTCACTCGTATAAGTAGTATATTTATTTTAATAAAATTCTATATAGTATGTGTTTCAAGAATATTGAATATTAAATGAAACGATAAGTTAAAATGTATTTTTTTATAAATATTCAATCACTTTCTGCTACAGTTCGTTTCTTGATATATATATATATAATATTTAAAATTTATATTTATTTTACCTCAAGATGTTATTTTTCCCTTATTTGGAACATGTTTCGAGAAGTCCTGTGTTCTCATCCTCAGCCTTCGTGATCTTGGATATGGTGAAGTATTTGTGTGTTGGCTGGATGCTATTTTGGTTTCTTGTTGGTCTATGGTATTTTAAAGTGGTATTATTGTGGTGTATGTATTAGTATTTTGTGTATTTTCGATGTTGAGTGCTTTGAATATTGTGTCATGTTTTGTATTGATTTGTATTTGTTCAGGTATTAGTTTGTTTTGTTTTTTATGTTTTGTAAATATGTACACCATCCAGAATTTCCATCTGGGGAGGGAGTTTAGATTTTTGTGAATATAACTACAAAAATAGAAAAGAAACGAACATAAACGTAGAGACTTATATTAATCTAAAATATACAACTAAGCCATGATGCAATAAAGATAACATCTTACATTGCAATATAAATAAAATAAATGTCACCAGGAAACTAGCACAAATTTTCTTCCCATCTTTTTGAGCCGCTGATAGTATTAAATGTTTTGTATGAATTTTTTAATATTTAATGTTAGTGAGTACTGGTACATGTCTGGAAAAATTTATAACAAAGGAATTAAATTGTCCCACTCGTTTTTCCACAAAAATGAATCAAATGTTTTCATAAATAGGCACTACAAACCCTCAAAGACAAACATTTCAAAAGAATGCAACCAGCTGCACAACTTTGTTAGTGCTGGCATAAAAATCAGTTTACTGGTATAGCCTATGGAGTACTTTTGAATGGTATTCCAAACACTATTTTTTGTTTTAGGTTTATGTTTGTGTAGAATAACAGACACATTTAAAGATGCTAATTGCTGATTTGCTTTTGAAACTGTAATACAGCAGTACATGAAAAAATGCAAATAAATATTAAATGCACATTTAAAACTGCATACCACACCAGTTACATCTATATAAGATTTGAATAGCAAGTAACAAACTGTTTAATGTAGACATTTTTCAAGTTACTGTGGAATAAATAACTGCATTATAAATATCATAAACCAAGTTGAGTACACTGTGAGCCAGTGTCGTATCTAGAATCTGGCTTTGGGTTGGGGGGTCCAGGGTCGGGTTGCGTTGGCTTCATACAAAAGAGAAAACAAATTATTTACTATCTTTAAAGTGGCTGGAAATGTATGATATTCTGAAATCAATCACAATAAAGTAACCGGCAATAACACAATAAAAATACGCATTACTGAAACATTGTTCAGAAGATACTGGCTGAATTGATTTTCCTATATTTCATATTTACAGTAAAACATATATGGAAACACTGTGTAATAAACCTGTTTGTATATTACAAAAGAGTTACTAACTGAAAAATATAGATGAAAAAGTAATAAAAAAGCCTGAAAATTAAGAGATTAACAACATTCATAAAATTTTTTTTGGTATTCTGAGGGGGGGTCCCATCTGTAAATACGCCCCTGGCGTGGTCTGAATAAATATTTGAAGGCTACCTATGTCTTATTCGGTAAGAGGACATAACCTCAACAACCAGGCAACTAGTAATGTGTATACAAAATGATTTTGTAATCACAAGATGGCTGTAGTATACTGCAATTAAAAATGTTCACAATTTTGTATTAATAATTACCCTATTAATTTAATTTGACATATGAATACATTTTTACCACTACAATTTTTTAATTTATCACTTTTTATTTTTCTTGTCCCTTGATGGTGGGAGGGGGTTTACCTCAAAACCCCCTCATTCTATACATTCTAACTCCCACTGGTGTACATTATATAAAAAAATACTGCTGACTTAGTTAACTTGTATTAGTGTCAAATATTTTTATATTTTTAGTTATACTGTGTGTGTGTGTGTGTGTGTGTGTGTGTGTGTGTGTGTGTGTGTGTGTGTGTGTGTGTGTGTGTGATTGGTTCAAATATTGGTTCAAACATTTCCTTTCAGGCTTTTTTTGTATCCTTCAATTATGACATTAGTTGAGGTCCATTGAATTAGTGCTACTTTTTTCATATCTTGTATAATTATATAACCATATTAATTGTTTAATTGTTCATTCATATAATCTGTATCTGTACCTTATTTTCATTATTGATAATTTTTCAGTTAATAATATTATTATTATTATTATTATTATATAAGGGCTGTTCAAGTATTATGTAAGTATATTTTTAGTCACTTTAGATGACTCCCATAAGCAAAAATAAGCAAACATCTGGCCCCTCCCCTGTGCTTTCATAAGATTTGCCAGATTTCATGTTGTTTTATAGTTTAAATGATTTTTTCAGTTTTTAAATTCGTTGTAGATATTTGAGTAGAAGTGTTTTTATATAAAACCATTAACATTCTGTTGAACAATAAATTAAAACAGCCAAAATTATGTTAAAATTTCAACAGTTTTATTAATTCTTAATTTTGTAATTGTAATTTACCAAAACAATAAAATAATATAACAGTATATTAGAAATATATTATTTTCACTCTGTCATAAAATATAACAAATCAATTATAAAAGTACATATGGCATAATGAAGATAAATTCTACTATTACTTTTCAGGCAACTAAATTCCTCCAATCTGCTTCTCAAAATCATCAATTATTACATTGCTACAGGGATGGCTTGAACTGTAAATGGATTCTCTCATGTATCTATATCTTCTTCATTAAGCCACTCGATATTTTTATCACCATTTTACGGTAGATGAAAACACATTAGCTTGTTAGGATGTTGAACAGCTATACAAACTGGTATGTTTTTTTTTGTTTTTCAGTAATGTCTCCATGTGACTTCTTCTTTTTAGAAGATCTTCTGACTTTTTAGAAGAATGATGAAGATCTTATTCCCTGCAGAGCCTTAGCTTCAAGAGCTTTAGCTTTACTGATGGGGAAAATAATGATATGGAACTTGTAACATATAGATACTACATATATTTTTAGTGTCAGCAGAAGCTCAGACTAAGAATTTTGCCCTCATAATTTACATTAAGATCAAATGCCATATTCATAATTTTCATTGGGTGTTGGGAGGTGATTTAGAGTTCTCGAAATATACGCCTACCATTTTTTAGTGGTGCACAGCACATTGCATCTTTGCATATGGTATCTTGTAATAAATACTTTATTGGACATGTTCTGAACACCATTTTATTTCTGAATCTCCTGGAAGTTTGGGTTCACTAGGTGTAATATAGGCTACATGTCCTATCCATCTATGAAATGCTATATTCCATGCGGTATTTTTTGTAAGTCTCATGTTAGTTAATTCAGAGTTTGTATACTATGAATTGATTCTGTCTTTTGCCAAGATTTTTGTTTTGTTTAATATGCATGTTTGTCTGTCTTACATACCACTCCTCTGATTCCCCTTCACCTTGTCAATGAAAGTAACCAAAGCTTGATCCCCTCCTCACTTTGTATACTTACATAATACTGAACGGCCCTGTAGGGAATGATTTACTCTTTGTTTCTTATGAATTGGTGTTATTTTTTTTACAGAACTAAATGACTGTGAATTATTACTTGAAATGTATATATTTATATGAAAATTCTGTCTGTGCAGGTATTTTGTGGCACTGGTATTACAGTTTCAGCTTCATGAAGCTCTGTGCCATGCTGCAGGACATATTGGAACACTTCATACCTGTGATATATATAGGTCTAGAGAAGCAGGGAGATTGCTTAGGTAGGTTTGTTGTATAATTTTATAAATTATTAAAGTGATACTTATTACTTGCATATTAAAAAAAAATGCCCCTTGGATTTGATTTAATTGTGAATTGTGTAAACGAAGTTGACTTTGAACACTTAGTAGTTTGAATATAAAATCAGTGTAGCCTTCTTATATTTTAAAGATGTTTGTGTACAATTCATAATACAAATGCCTTACGTTAAAGTATTGAGGTCCACTGATATCAGAGCGGGGCATCAAGGGGAACATGAACCAGAAATTCCTTAGGCTTTCACAGCTGGTGTTAACACTGTTGGAATTATTATTTACCGGCCTGTTAGACTGTGGTCTATTTCTTATGTTCAAGACAGATCTTATGGGCCCACCATTGGTGGCCATCTTCAGTGTTAGAAACGATTGAAAAAATATTCACGGTGTTCGCCAATCCACCCTAGTACTGAGGTAGAGACTATGAGGTATAATTTCTATAGTCTCAGTCTATTGGCGAACACTGTGCCAATTGTTTCAATCGTTTCTGACACTGAAGATGGCCTCTGATGGTGGGGCCACGTCTGTCTGTCTTGACCATAAGCAGTAGACCACAACCTAACAGCCCAGCAGAAAATAATTCCAACAATATGAACCAGCTATCTCTACACAGTTTATAGCATCATCAGAACTCAACATAAACTTAGCTGTTTTTTCTCAAATATGAAATGTTGAAATTGGTTTGTGTGTAGGCCTATGTCATATATTCTGCTAACTTAAAATAAGTCTAAACAATAATACTTACTCAAACTTGATGCATTTTTAAAAAATGAAGATAAATTATAAAGTATTACAAATATTATAAAAATTACATAAAGTTATATAATCAGGATAACATTTTTTCATTACAAAATTACATTTTACTAATTAAAAAAGTCATTATTACTAGTACTATATTATTTTTGTTGTTAAATATAAAATTTAGTTACTTTTTAAAATTCATTTTATAATTTTTAAGAAGACAAATATGCAAATAATTTATTTTACAGCAAAAATGTATGAAGCTTGGCTAAAAGGGAACTCTGTGTAAAGATCAGGGACTTCTGTTTTCATTCTTTTTTTTTGTCATGAATTAACCTTATTTACTTGTATAGTTTTTGTTCTCACATAATTTTTGCACTCCTGTTTTGTATCTTTTTTATTCTTCCATAATTTTGTTACAGTGTCAAGTGTGGTCATAGTAGACCATACAGTAATTCCTAGAAAATGGTCTGTTATCATATAACAAAAAGTAGGCATGCTGCAACATGCTTATTTTCCCTTGAACTCCCCCTCTATAGGAGTTGTATTTCTTGAAGGTCAGCAGGTTAAGGCTTACCTTGTATAGGTAAGCTTCTTATCATGCAACTATTTTGTCACTGTTACCCTCCTGTCACTCCTATTTAAAGCAGTCCGCACAGAATGAGTTACTGTCACCTGTCACCCACTGTTTTTCTGGGCTTTCATTTGATAATTATTTTACTTTCAAAAATGAACAAGTTGATGTGTAGTTAGGGATTTTTGGGAGACAGCAGCTGTATGCACACTGATGATACAGCATAGGAAAATTGGGAGAAAAAAGCGATACTGGGTTCATCCAATGTAGAGTGAAAGATTACTAAAAGAAAATTAACTTAATGTTTGAAGATCTGCGATACTATCTGGAAAACTTTTGCCTATTTCTGCATGCTTGTGGAAGGTTTTGATGAGTTGGTACAAATTTTGAGACCTATTTTTTACAAAATAATTTCCTTTTTAAATAAAAATAAATATAATTAATCAAAATTAAATACATACAGGCACAGATTAAATCAAAGCAAACAATCAGCATGGTATTGTGGATTGAAATTTTCAATATATATTTTCAATAATATATGCTATGATGTAGTAGAAGAACAGATAATTGGCCCTTTCAAACTGAAACATCGCACTGCATTGCAAAAATACCTAGAATTTTACAAAATTAAATTTTCCTCTTATAAAAATAAAATTATATAAAAATGTTTTATAATACTTTGGATTTTTTGAAAATAAAACATTTGCTATTTTGAATTTGATTCAGAAATGTAACATTCTTCTTCCACATGATTATTCGATGAAAGTCAAATATTTTAAACTATTGTTTGCTTTTCACTGGGATTATTCATGTAATTTTTTCAGAATAAAATTCTCTACACACCTGACTACACAATTTTTTATTTTTAACTAGAAATTTAACAAAGTTATTGTATGGTAAAGCTAAAAATTTGTGGGTTTGAATTTTTTATATTTTTCAAGAATTTTAATGCAAAATACTAAAGATAGAGTGTCTGGTATCCTTTTCTTTTAACACCTCAGGTCAAACAACATATGAACGACTAATTTTTCTCAATAATTTGTCTTTCATGAATTTTCATATTGCATTACTACTCCTTTGGTACAGAAATATGGATTAAATTTTTAGATGTACTTGGCGATAGCTTGAAAACAAAGAATGATCAGACCTGTGTTTATAGGCCTCTATGAGAAAATAATATAATAAATATATAGCTGCTTCTGTTTTCTGTTCTGGTGAGAGGTTCCTCAAATATTAATGAAAACTTTTATGCATAATTACTTGCTCAGTCTGGCTTTTATATTACTATCTGAATACTCATTTGGACATTTATTGTAAAGCACTGGCTTCATTTTTATTTCCTGAATTAATATTTTATTGTTTATGTCATCATTTCTTGGTTTTGTTGTCACCATTTTTCGAAGCACAGTGTACTGTTCACCATGATGTGAAATAAGGAACTGCTGGGGACATGTCACTGGCATGTGGTGTCGAAAATATTACCACGAGCACGCTCATTCATTGCAAACATAAGACATGGTGACAGTCTCATCATGCAGAATTTTCTGGCTGGTAGTACAAAAAAAGGCATATTCCTGTCACTTTGATTCGTGCGCACAGCTACAAAAGAACATTCAGTCTTCATGGTAGTGACAAAACAGTCACATGATGAAAAGTAACCAGTGCGCGGTAAGACTTGCCTATTCCTCTCATCCAGCCCTATTCGTGTTTAATGTACAAGCTTAAATATCATGCAGTTTGTAACTGCTTAGTGAGTACTTTAGTTAGGTTGCAAATTTTGAAACTTAAATAGAAAAATTGCCTATTTTGGACAATTTGACACTCCAATATGTTAACACAACCGGTTAACACATAACAAACACATAATTCGTATTTGTAACACTGTATTTTGTTTTTTCTAATAATTTTTTACTCATATTTTAAGCCAAATTTTCCTAAAAGAAGTGCAAAAAATAATTGAATAAATATGGCAATTTTCAACCATAACTTGCACTAAGTTGTTTTACAATTTGTTGTCACAGTATAAAAGGATTTTTATATTATGTGTTTTAAAAATACATAATTGTTCACTTCATGAAAGTTCAATAGGCTGGCTGCAAATAATTTGTTGATTTTATCGTAAAAAATTAGCGGAATTGTTTTTGGATTGTTACAGCACCTTCTCCAGTACAGTAAACTAAATTACTGCATACAGTACTGTAATTCATGTTGGCCTAATCTAAAAACTGTAGCTAACTGTCATAAATTGCTTGCATTCAAAAACAATAACTAAGTCATCAATATCTTGTAATAATCATAAACTGTTCTGTGATATTAATTCCAACCATCCAATAGATGCTTGGAACATTGAATCTCCATAATGTCAACAATCTAGTTAACTTGATTTCGTATACTGCCCCACTGATCAGAGTATTGGAAGTTCATGTTTCAGTGAACCGTTCATGTCATTTCTAAATTGTAAGGTGCACATTTCTTTTAATTTTATTCTTGATTCATATCTTGTTGTAATAATTAACTTGCTTCAGTTTTTTTTAAGATGACAATATTGTTTTTATGGATGTTTTGAAATGTTGTTTAGTCTATAAAATCCTATTTGGCTTTTCACCATTTTTCATATTTTTTATTAATTTAATTTTTTTTTAAATATAAAACAATTTAAGAAAATATTAAACATTGAGCAATTAAATATTAAAAATAAATATTAAACGATTTAAGAACAAGCTCCAAGGAAATTCAAGGATTTAGGTACATCTCACTACAGTCTTGGGAAAATTATTTCAAACAGCTATTGATAGAGAGTAGAGAAGAATATTTGGAAGACATTGAAGGGAATTTAGGAAAAATATCAGATGATTATATTCGCTTGGATATAAATATTGTAAAAGAAGCTGTAAAATCTCTAAAGAATGGAATAGCAGCTGCAATTGGAGATGTTCCTGTAGAATTATTGAAAAATGGTACAAATAAAGTATTTGAATTATTAAGAAATCTTTTTGAAAAATGTCTGAATGGAGAAGAGGTGCCATCAGATTGGAAGTTGGGATACATTTCTACAATACACAAGAAGGGAAGCAAAGATGATTGCAAAAATTATAGAGGCATAACAATTACTA
Source organism: Magicicada septendecula (assembly GCA_034769895.1). Classification (NCBI taxonomy): domain Eukaryota; kingdom Metazoa; phylum Arthropoda; class Insecta; order Hemiptera; family Cicadidae; genus Magicicada; species Magicicada septendecula. Next base: position 161,995,761 of record CM068376.1, on the reverse strand, counting down.
CCACACCAAGTAGGCTTTACGGAAGAGTACTTAAACATTCTTTAGTAGCTGAGTATAAGGAAATGGAGGCTGAAGGACAAGCAGGTTTCAGAATTGGTAGATCAACTATAGATCATATTTTCTCCTTACAGCAAATAATTGAAAAGAAAACAGCTCAATCACAACCTCTTCATTTAGTTTTTATTGACATTGAAGAAGCCTATGGAAATGTACTGTTAGCCAATCTGTGGACAGCTTTAAGATCAACTAGTATCAACGCCATTATCATAAAAGCTATACAAAATGTCTATAACAATTCAATATTGAGAATAAAAATAGGAAAGAATCTGTCACCAGACCAAAGTGACAATATGCCAGGGATGTTATCTATTACCCACACTTCTCAAAATTTATACGGAGAAGGGAATAGAGACTTGGAAAAAATGTGCAGGAACATGGGAATTCCACTTGATGGTGATACAGTTTATTCATTACAATTTGCTGATGACCAATTACTTTTGGCTCAAGATTTTGAAGACATAGAGTACATGACTAGAAAATTGATACAGGAATATCAGAAGTGGGGACTAAAGATAAACATTGTTACGACGGTCTACTGATCATTGTATGGTACAGTGGAAAACAAAATATAAGACACCAATTAAGTCATTAATCACAATTAAACAGTTTGTAATCAACAAGATAGTCTCTTACAACAAATCAAATAAAAATTATTCATACACAATAAAAATGTCAACTAATAGAGTCCTGCACAATTATAAACACATAACACTTCGCTACAATACGTCGAACCGCACTGGAATGAATTGCCACTTAAACTGCCGAGTAATTGCAGATGTAAGACTGACTCTAAGTGGCAGCTGTCATTGTTTAAATAGATAAAACAAGTGTTCCAGAATAATCCATAATACGCATCAACACTAGAGTGTAATTGCTTGCGGCCTTGAACACAGCGCACGTGGACTGGTGAGTCTGGAACAATCTCGTTAACATCTGTTAAGAATCACGTACGCACACAACATTACAGCTGGTTCCACTAGAATAGCCGAGAAGCATGTGGAATGTTCTGTAATGTCATAACAGCTTACACAAACTCCTTAAGCCTGTTTGTCCCGAACTGGCAAACCATCTTCGAAGTAATACTTGGCCAGCCGATCTACATAGCTGGTGTACTTGCGAAAGATAATTCTCCGGCTCTTTGAATTCAGTCTCATGTGACCCCGAACATCAAGTTCCCAGGAATATGAGTCTTCCGCTTAACCACTAGTTTTGCTGGAATCACTCCCATTGTGTCATGTACTGATGACCTATACACCATTAGCTGGTCCAAGTATGATTGGTTCTCATCAACAACCTCTTGTGTGACTTCATCTTCAGCAACGTTTTCCCTGGGTGCTTCCATTAACTCAGGAACAAGCTTCCATTAACTTGTCTCGACACCCATAGTCGGCTTTCCAATCACTTCTTTTGTTGTTACACTTATTTGTACTACTTCCTCTGCTAGTTCTTCTTCCATTTCTGCTTGAAATAGGGGGGGTTCTTCGTGACCAGACCTGTTGACTTTTTCTTCAGCCAATATCACTTCTTAATCAGATGGTTAGTAGACCCTGTCATTTTAGCCACACAAATTTTTATCTTCTCTTGGCCAACCCTCAGGACATTCTCTCTTAAGTCCACAATAAATCCATAGGCATTCATAATGTCTGTGCCAAGAATCATTTCATCAACGATGTCTGCAATGAGCATTTGGTGGCTAACTCGAGAAGACATGTCTACCTTTCATAACACCTTGATGGGGCTTCCAGTCACAGTCTGTATTGTCCAAGAGCTAATTGAGGCTGGTGGTTGCTCACTAAGTGGGGGCTTACAATGGACACTGTTGCACCCATGTCAACTCTAAATGATGTTGGTTTACCTTCCGCAAATCCATTAACGATCAAGTTTCCACGGGTCTTCTGTAATGTGGAAACTGTGTGCTGTTCTGGGGCTCTTGAACTTATGAATTGTTTGTCTGAAAACATTGTGTTTCTGCACCCATTGTAACGGCAATGTGATACTAGGATCTTCTGACTACAATGTGATGGCATAAACCCATTAATGTAGCGGGACGCTGAGTTGGCAGCTTCAGACTCTAGGGCGTGAACAAGAGCTTCTCAGCTATTTCGGTGTCTTGCCATTTGTAACACTTGCTGAAGTTCACAATCTCCGATGCCATCAAACCCGATCTGTCTGCACTGCAAACCTCATCCGAAAATCTTCTGGTGCTTCAGGATAGGCCAATCTAATCAGTATATCGATACTTGCCTCAAACTCTTGAAGACTCTCCCCAGAACGTTGTCGTCTTGTCCTTAATCAAACATAGTATACATCTCGCAAATGTTTATCACCATTCTAGAGCTTTAATCAATTTGTCATAGACGTTCTGACTGTCAGGTGGCACTTTCTGTAGTAGTTGGCTGCCGCAGGTCCTTTTAATGCAAGAACAAGTGAAACTGCCTTGTTTTTCTCCTCATAAATGAATGGTTTAAAACAGAAATATATTATGTTCACACTACGCATATTGATATAATTAAGAAATTTTATATTGTTTTACATTTCAAATATTTCTCAAACAGTTGGTTTATAAAGTATGAAATTTCTGTTCATGAATTTCATTATATATCTAGAATCATATTACAAACAAAGAAATATAAATGTAAAATTGGGTACAGTAATAACTGACAGAGAACTAAACAAGTTCACAAGCATCATATCTGTAAATGTTCAGCAATTATAGAATTTAATAGAAAATCTATTATTTCTGTTGAAGAAGTTGTTTTTGTGAGACAGAAGGAAAACTGCTATGAAGCTTGCAATATATAGACTGTTGGGATATGATGAGGAGAATATGTTATACATGTGTTATAACATTCATGAATATATAAGAAATTATAAAAATAGGATTATTAATGATATTCTGAAGAACCACAGCACCAAAGGAGGTGAAGAGAAGTAATAAATTATTTTTAAGAGATATATGTGGATGAATTTCTTCACAAGCACAACTTCATACACTGTCAAAAATGAGAATGAAATGTATCATTTCAGTTTTTATGGAGGATGAAGTTGCTTGATGTCTTAAAAAAATAAAAGCAGCTGAGTCTCCAGGAAGTGATTGGATTATTAATAATGCTACCAAGGAATTATCTCAAGCTATAATAAAACTGATAACATAATTGACAAAACTGACAAAACAAAATTCTCAATATTGAACATTTTCCAAGGCAGTGGAATGAACAGAAGGAGAATTCTGAACTCTGGATTAAGGTCAACCCAACAAACAAGCTGGTTTTGGAAAAGTTCCCTACTGTAAATCAGTTGCATGTTCATAGGATAATTGTAAATCAGATAATAGGAAATGGTTCAGAATGCAAGACGATTATTTTTAGTTAGCTTTTCATTCATTTTACAGAATTTGATTCTGTTAATCATGATTTCATGTTTGCAGCTTTGCATAGTATTTGCTTACAGGGTAAACGTTGTTTGCTATGATTCATATTCAAAGTAATGTAGAGAGGTATTGGAAAGGGGAAGGTCATATTTTCATGTTGCAGATGTTATTGTTCTGATACTTTAGGAAAGGGCTTTAATGTTAGAAGACTTGCTTTTGATGGGTACTGAATCAGGGCTTTGCATAAATCCAGATAAAATAGAGCTAACTTTTTATGAAAATAAGATGCTAAATAATTGCTGGAAATGAAGCTTTGAAATGAATAAAAGAACCTGTTCATTTAGGGCAGTTGATTTGTTGGAATATTAGATGACTAGGAAGTAAATCTAAGAGTATCTCAAGGCTTGAAAAATATTGGTAATATATAATACTTTCACTTATGAACTTACTGTTGTCACTTCCCAAACGTTTCAAGATGTTGTTTCTCTTCTTCAGTGGGTTGAGTACTAACTGTCTAATGACGTTTGGGAAGTGACAACAGTAAGTTCATAAGTGAAAGTATTATATATATTATTAAATTAATAAGTGAACGAAGAGGATGCAACAACAAGATAATTGGTAATATATGTACATTTTTGAAAGAGGATTTTCATTTAGATATCAAGATTACAGTTTTTAATCTGAAGTCTTACTTTGATTTGCACATGAAGTTCAACATGAGTGTTAACAAAAAAGTGTGAATAATTGTTAAAGTCTACCAAAATAGCCATGGAAAGGAGTATGATGAATGTGAAATGGTGGATGAAATTACACATATGGCAGTACTGAAAGCTAAGGGGATGTGTACAACAACCAAGTTTGTGCATGGACAAGTCCACTTTGAAATTTTGTGAGGCAGGGGGTAAAGAATCAGCTGTTATGCAAAGCTAGTCAAGTGGTGAAGATGTTGCCAGCATACACGTTGTGTTTTAATTTCATTGTCCCTTAAATCATTATCTCAGAATATATGTTACCTCAGAGTTTGCTTTTGCTATTATTATTTCAATGTATTATCAAGTATATTGTTGTTTAGAGTAATTAATCTGAATCATTATTTAATTTTGTAGTCAATTCATTTTTCTCAGTACTTTAACTCTATCATTATGTTAACTTCATAATTACTGTATTTGTATTAACTCCCACTAAAATGACTTCTTGGTAAATCAGATACGTCTCCTGCTAGCTGTGGATACAACTAGCAGACAAGAAAATTATTCACAGTCATGCATGGGAAGTAATTTTTAATATTTTACAATTTATGAAAAACGTAGTGGGTGAAGAAATGAAAACTCATATTAAAAGTGTGAAACACTGGAAATTATAAGTGTATCATTTCACAGCTAGCTGTGCAAGAATTTGGAGAGAGAGAGAGAGAGAGAGAGAGAGAGAGAGAGAGAGAGAGAGAGAGAGAGAGAGAGAGAGAGAGAGAGAGACAAGATAGACAGAGAAAGAGAGGCAGATTGAGAGATTTGTGTGTGTTGACGCATTTTGTAGTACAAACCTTAACAGTATGTGAGTTTTAACTCACATTTCAGAGTGACCCCATCCACATTTGCATTCCTCTCTGCGCATAAGCATCCCATGAATTTTTGTGCCTTTAGCTACTGGTTTTAGTATAGTTTAATTAGGAATTTAACTCAAGTCAACAATAGGTATGAGATTAAAATGGATTTGTGTAGGGCATATTGTTAACACAAAAGGATAAGAGGTAGACTATAATGTGTTCCATGAAAGGTGAGAAAGGAATATCAGAATTGTGTTGTAGTATTGGCAATCTAGAGATGAGTCACTACTATAACAACACAATTCTGAGAATTGCTCAGTCACATATATACATATTAGTATCAGTTAAAATTAAATGCTTTGTCAGTTGATCGTTGAATGGACAGTACCTTGCAGTCAACAATAGAACAAGGGGCAGGCCACCTGTTGAACTTGGAGAAAATAAATAGTAACATAACAGTAATTTCCAACATCTGGAATTAACAAAAGGCAATAGACAAATATAGGAGAGACCTTTACCCAGAAACAGGCTTAATTCCAAACAACTTAATTTTTTACTCTATATTATGAAGTGTGTGTGTGTGTGTGTGTGTGTGTGTGTGTGTGTGTAAGAGAGAGAGAGTGTTAGATTTATTAGATTTAGTAGAAGCTTTATCAGTTTAATTAATTTATTTATATGAAATATTAGCCCAAAGCATGGCAGGCTTACAAACAAGCATAGTAGTTACAAACATGCACTGTAAGTACAATAATTGTATAATTAAGGTTATAAAGTACAGTAATAAAAAGTTTTTTAGAGTATGTTTAATTATACATTCAATGCATGTTTTCAGGTGTACACTGTTAGGTATCCACTATTATATTAATTAATTCACATTTACTGAAAATCCACAGTGAAATTATGTCAGTGGGATCATCGAGACCATGGCCTGAAGTCCTGAAAATTGCAACTAGAGGAAGAACATCACGCCTTGATGCTACGCCCCTGTTAGATTATTTTGGCCCATTGATTCTTTGGTTGAGAGTGCAGAATAGGGATGAGCGTCTGGTTGGTTGGTCCAACTCATCAATGTACACAGGTAATATTATCACTGCTATGACTACTGACATTATTTTTATTCTGGTTTTAGTCCACTCTCAACTAGAAGAATGCATAATAGCATACTCTTTTCTTTTTTTTTTAAAATAAAATCCTTTGTGGGCTTAATGGATTATCCAAGACTATTGTTTCCACTATTTGTGCAAACTTCAAGTATGCTGGTAGTCCAGTTAACAGGTGTACTGAAGTTGCAAAGTATATATTGGTAGCTTAGCTTCTTAACTGACAAAAGAATTTTAATGTTTGGTGATGAAAAATCAAACTCTTTTTCTCACACGTAGTTGATCTGCCACATCAGTTTTTTTTGTTCTGTTGTTGATATAGAATACATAATTAATTTCATGTATTTTTTTAAAAATGTTATTTAATATTCTTGTTGTAGTCTCTAATTTAATAAAGAAGCCTGAAAATATTTCATGACTGTGGGATATTTTCAACTTTGTTATAGTAAGGTTTGCAGATGTTTCTATCACATTTGTCCTGTTTTTTGTGATAAATGTTTCTGTTGTCCCAGTGGCTATATCAACAGGGTGTAGCAGAAGACATAACAAAAAATTATTGTAAAAAGTATTATATTTTAATGTAAAAATATTTTACTATTATAATTAGATTACACTTATTCAGTATTATTATTATTATGACTATTTAACCATACAGTGGTGATACAAATAAAATTACCAAATTAAATTATTGTTTAAATAAATATGCAAGTTTATTTAACATTACATTATGTCTTAAAGAATGTCACCACATACCATACCGTACTCCTTCCCTATGCACCATTACAAAATTTACATGTATACGTACATCCTCGGCGCTACAGCCCAGTTCGGGCCCTGGCCTCCAAAAGAAATTGTCCCCACTGGTCTATACTCCCGGCCAATGTCCACCAGTTTGCTTCACCCAGCCTCACTGCCTCCTTACCAACGTGGTCCAGCCATCTTCATGATAAAGGAACGTATATTTACATGTACTAGTATAAAAGTATACAGTATACGTAAATTTAACCATCAATTTACATGGAGTTTTCAAGAAGTAATGAGACAGCATTCAATATAAACATTTTATTATTTTATCAGTTGGTTATGTTTTAACTTTTCCAAAGTAGCCTTCCTCTATATATTCCAATGCTTGTACTGTATGAAAATAAGAAATCAAGTCTTCCAGCTGTAATTGTTTGTGTAATTGTCTTCCAGCTTTATCTTTGCCACCATGATAAAGATACCTTCAGGACCTTTTATAAAACACTTTTCCGCTTAGTAATCACAAAACAAACAAGTATACACCATGTTTTTATATACCTGGTTTATATATTGAATATTTGTATGTTTTCTTGTACATTAAATATAAAAGCAGTCATGTGTGTGTGTGTGTGTGTGTGTGTGTGTGTGTGTGTGTGTGTGTGTGTGTGTGTGTGTGTGTGTGTGTATAATAACAATAGAAAATGGTTAATGCAAAATACAAAATAATGGTTCATACAAATTATTAATCAGGTGCTGATTGTTGATTTTATTTTACAGTTATAATGTGTATGGTAACATGAAAGTTTTACATCAAAATATGCATAAACAGGAACAATATATGCTACTAATTTTTTTCAAAGTACATATCCTCACACACACATACACACACACACACATATATGAATAGCTGCAAATGATTTCAGTGTAAGGAAACCACTCCACTGAACCATTTAAAGAAAGAAAGAGAATTGTATTGTTCTGTAAACTATGTTTGATATGTTCTGTCTATATTTGCTGCTGTATACAGTTTACAGGATGAAATAGAATTTATACCAAACGTGAAATTCTATTTATACCAAGCTGTTAATGAGAAACTATTTCCTTTCCTTCAGTTCAAGTTAAATCTGTTGGAATTGTGTAAATATGGATGTGAGAATTTAATTCCTGAAATACCCACAGGATAGTACTAGGTGGTGAGTTACACAGCTACTGACATCTGAATATGTTTGGACATGTTCTAACTTGTGCTTTTTCTAACTGGGTTGTGGACCAGTTGACTCAGTCTTTACAGAGTAACAGAAGAATAAGATCTGTATATTGTGCTGCTGAAAAATGATTGTCAGAAGTCTGAAGCAGTGGGTTAACATCAAGTTTTGGATAAAAATTTGGAAAATTGTGAGTGAAACTTTAACTCTGTTACAACAGGGTTATGGTGTACATGCCATGAAGACTAGCATAGCCAGTCTTCATGCCATAGAATGGCATAGGCAGTTTAAGGAGGAATGGGAAAATATCAATGATGATACAAGAAGTTTGCAGCCAAAAATCCAAGGAACAAATATAATTTTGGGTAGAATGTAAATCTTAATATGCTCAAATTGAAGACTGTGTATGCTCATTCAGAGTGTGTGAGTGATGCAGAAGAATTGAACATGAACAGGAAGACTGTCTGACAGATTCTAATAGAGGATTTGGGAATGAGAAAGATTTCTACAATGGCAGTGCCTATAATTTTGCCTATAAGAATGTTGTTTTCAAATTTCTTAAATTTTTTTGGAAAATACAGAGGTGTTTGATAGGATTATTACTGCTGATGACTCATGGTGTTTCCAACATAATCAGGAAACAAAGTGCCAAAGCATAAAATGGAAAACAAAGAAATCACCTCACCCATAGAAAGCATGCATATCTCATACTCAGTTCAAAATGATGTTGATTTGTTTTTTTTTTTATTTCAAGGGGATAGTTCTCTACAAGAGTTCATAGAATGTGGTAAATGGTTAGCCAGCATTGTTACTTAGAAATTCTGACAAGGTTACTGGAATCTGAAGGAAAAGACAAGAGCACAAGTGTATTCTCAACCACAGCAGTCCTCCTGCAGATGGCGCATTAAGAGTTCATGAGTTCCTGGCCCAAAAGTCCATTACATAACTTGATCAAACCACTTTATTTTCCTACCTTAGCACCTTTTGATTTTTAACTGTTTCTGAAAAAAAAAATGCTTAAAAGGACACATACTTGATGACGTTCAGACATTCAGCACTGTCTGCCATGGCACAGATACTGTGCAGTGTTTTGGAAAATGAATTCCTAGAATGTTTCTAGTAGAGGCATGGTTATCTAGTAAAATGTATGGCTTCACAAAGGGACTAATCTGAAGGTGATAACAGCTGCTAATGTGTAGATAAGCAACTGGTATTTTTTTACAGCCTATTCTGGGGATTAAATTATCATACCTTGTATAACATAAATTGTTATATTTATTCATGTAATTTGATGTTTATTTATCTTATTTAATATGAATATAAAATTTATTAATTGTCCCTTCCTTGCCCCATGCATTATTGTAACTGGTGTAGAGTTAATAATGAGATCAGGTAAGTTGTTCATGAATAGTAATTTGCAATACAAAATAATTTATAACAGTAACAATAATTTGCAAAATAAATTCATCATCATGATCTATCCTAAGAATTAGCTCCATAGCTGCCACTGTTGCAACCTGTTGCTAAGGTACAGGTCACCACACCACTGCCAAAAAGTAATTAGCATGCAACTACATGATGTAATGAGCTGTCTATAAGGTGTGGAGGGGCACAACGTGTATTCACATGTAGATGTACTGTTATTGAGGTCTGTCTGTCTTAAGGACAGTCTGTTGAATTGCCCCTAGCATTAGGAAGAAAGGGTGGGACTGATTCGACCTTGAACAGAACACAACACAGTGTTATGAAAGATAACACTATTAAACATGAGTTTCCCTCCACAACATAACATACTTCCCTTGAACATAACAAATTTATCGTGTGACATTTTTATTGTTTATTGTATTATTTTAGTATGCAGTATAAATGATTTATCTACTACCTCAATGTTATCCAATATTTAAATAACACAAAATTTTCTTAATGTAAAAAGAAGAATCTAAGAATCCCCATAATTTTACATGGAATGTTACCTAATCTGTGTATATTTGGTTGTTTACTTACTGCTATATAAAAAATAACAAACACAAACTTTCCTTCACATAGCAGTACCAATAGAATAAAGATGTATTCTCTTAAAAAGATGTAGAATATACACATAAATCTGTGTGTGTGTGTGTGAGCATGGATGCATGTGTTTGTTGTAGTGGGCATCTTACACATGGTTCTACTACAAATTAAATCGTTAATTTGTTCATATATAGTAGGGCTTCTCAAATTGAGGGTCACAGAATTTTTAGCAAAAGTAAAAAATTCTTGGACACACGCAGCGACTGAAAATTAATTCAAAACCAGTTTGGCAACACTACACGTATAGTATGTCTGTGAGTTTATGATAGTGAAAGACCGCTTGCGCCAACTCACCAACTGCTACTGGTCACCATACCGACATTGTTTGATCTATGCATTCTGCTGTGACCTCCGCTTGCACAGTACAGTTGAGACTACTGCATTAGGTTGATGGGAGTGAAAAGTCTGATTCATTCAAGGCAGCCAGGCGAACAAGCACATTCATCACATAAATGTTTTAAACTTGTACAAAATATTATAACATTTTACTGAATGTATTTGTTGTTTAGTTATTTAGTAAAATGTTATAATATTTCAAGTATTTTGATGATCTATTTAAAAACTGCACGCAGCATCGGCCGGGTTGTCGTGGACCGGACAATGACACTTCGCGGGCCGGATCTGGTCCACGGGCCGTAGTTTTGAGACCCCTGTGCTACAGTATCATCCAAGAGTTATGTCTTTATGTAAAAGTAAACAAGCCCACCCAGCTCATTAGTATGAATATTTGGCTTTGTCTACATACATGGTAAAATTATAATTGTAGGTATACCAAAGAATTGTTTTTGAATAAATTTTCTTTATGATTTATTATCAGGATATGTTTTAGTTCATATGCCTATTTTATATACCTCTACACCCAGGGTCATGAAATTATTTGCTCAGGTAAAGGAGGTTGCTAAATGGAAAAGTTTGAGAAGCCCTGGTATATAGTACTAACAAAATGTACAATTTTTTTTTTTATTAAAGCAAAAACTCATAGACACACATGTAAATTCATTAAATTATATAAATCTAAATACATATAAAACACTAAGATTAGTTCATTTTACTTTTCTTTGTTTTGTCTCACTGACATTTAGTTTAATACCATTTTATTTATTCATTTAACCTTACTTTTTTTTTAATTACTTCACATATTTCAATTTTCAAGCCTACATGAAAAATTAATTTGTATTCATTTTTCTTCAGAATATTCTATCGAATTTTAACAAGATTATACCTTGTGTGTGTAGACATATATACATGCATTTATACACAAGTGTTAGCCATGTGTGTGTGTGTGTGTGAACACATCCATATACGAAATGGATATAAATAATGTTTACTCATTAACTTTTCTCTTCTTTCAGCTCTCTTTGAACAGCAGTCAGGAAGTTCATCGCCCACAGAAGATGCTAGTAAATTTAGTGTAATAATAATTCTTTCTGTTTTGAATTGTTTTTACACACTTTAGTGAAAACAGGGTTTATCTTTGTGTATAGTTAGCTTGCAGTACAGATTGAATTCATCTTTCTGTTTGTGTCTTTACTAGAAGCAAACTCAATGTGTGCTGCTACCATAACAACACTTTTAATTATGAGCCAAAATGAAACATTGTATAAAATAGAATACAATCCATTGTGGCAATCCAGTACTAGTATACAACAAGGATGTTGTTTTCCATACTTGGAACATGTTTCGAGCATTACGCAGTACGCTTATCATCAGTGATTTGGTTTTTAGTCTAGTGAAGTATTTTTGTGTTGATTGGTTGCTTGGAAAAACCTACACACACGTTTATAAACATAAAACACAAAACAAATTAATACTGGGACAAGTACAGGTCAGTAGAAAACACGACACAATTAAAAAAAAAACTAGAAGTAACTCATAGATCAAATTTTTACACCACGTATGATAATAATAACACCAGTAAGGTCCAATCAACAAAAACCAACAGGAGCAACGATCCAGCACACAGATACTTCAGTAGACTAAAAAGTAACATGAGCTCATGCTTGCTTGTTGCAGTACTAACATACTGCTAATGCTTGAAACATGTTTCTAGTAAGGAAAACAGCATACTAGTATACTATTAATTAATTCACATATCAAGGAAACAACTTTAGCAGAAGAGTTTCAAATTTGGTAAAATTTGTTAGTAATTTATATGTTAAATTATTAATATCTGTATTCTTCAAGATTAACATTATCATAAGCTTAGTGAGAATAAGAAAATTTTACTACATCATGTATCTTCATAAATATTTCTATTTGTAGTGTAAAGTAAAAGCTGACAGAAAATATGTAGGCAAACACATAGATATTTCTTATTTGTAACATTTTATTCAAAATAATGTTATAACATATGCGTACATTAGAATAAAATAATGTGCAATGATTTTGGGACTACATAAGTGGGAACTGAAGAGAATAATAAATCAAAATACATCTTATTTTCATTTCCTGATTAGGAGCCACTTACTTGCCTTACTTAAGTAAATATAGGAAATTTTTAGGTATTTCTATTATGTTACTCACTTCTCCTAACTCTTGCTAGCTCCTATAATTTCTTTTAATTAATTTTCTTTGCATTTTCTAAAAATTTCTTCTATCCTCTTTAGCCATCTTTTCCTTGGTCTCCATCACTTAACATTTTCTATGATGTCTTTTGATTTCTAGTGTTTTGGGGCAATATGCTCTGATTCATCCTGGCAATATTTCAATACAGTTCCATTTGATATTTTCTATTGTATGAACTATTGATTCCTCATCAGTCACAGTTTTATTGTCATTGTTTCTGAAAAACCAGAGTACTAAACCAAAAATGATTAAAGCAAATTAAAAAGTCAGTACTGTACCACTTATCTTTTTTATGTATGCTTCATGGATATGAAATGATTATATTGATATTAGTGTACATGTGAAATGAGAGTTTGTACAGTTAATGCAGGATATACCTGATGAAACTATTTCTGTGTTAAAATTTACTGAGAAGTTTTTATAAGTATTTAGTACAGATTAACATGCCATGTAAATACCAGTGATTATATAAATAACTATTTTGTCTTATAAGAAAAACTTGTTTGTTGTTTATAAAAATAAATTAAAATGTATATAAACAGAATAATGGCTTCTAATATTTTTATGCCTTATAAAAAAGTTAAACATTGATTTTTAATATTTGCCTCTTTTTGTTTGAAGGAAATCTTTACTTTATGTTTAGGTCACATGGGAATGAAGACGGATACCAATTATTTGTTTTCGTCAGCGTTTAACTTTTTCATATGGTACTTAATGTAGACAGTATTAATAATTTGATGATTTTAAAAACAAGGAGATTTATATGTTTTGAGATGCATTTAATAACAGCTTACCAAGGAAAAGGAAGTTATTGATTGCCAATAACTAAAATATATTTTCGTGCATATAATTCATTTCATAATTTGGGATTCGTTTTCTCCTCCATATCTTTTATTACATCTCTATCATTGATTTTTCATTGACAAATACAGCAGGCCCCGTAAAAAATATTTCAGTGCTATCTGAATACAACTACAGTGATGACTACAGTATTAAAGAGAATATTTGCTGCAAGAACTACTACAGGAAGCTCAAAAAGCAAATCAGCAAAGATGGCTTTTGAAAGAATTTTAGACTACAGGCAATTTAAAGTTGGATTATAAGTATTTTAAACCACAATGATCAACATATAACCAGACATCATCAGAATATGGCCACCTACTAATCCCCAGATTTAGATTGTGCTTATTTATGACCCAAAATTTAAAGAAAAAATAAATGTCTAACTTGAATTGTGATTTCAACAGTAACCTTTAAAATACTCAGATTTGTATGTTCCTTGTGGGATTGGCAGTAACTGGGCATAGTGGTGGGGAGTGTCTACCACCAACTTGCTGGGGATGTAGGGACAATAGTGGAATACTTGTCACTTTACTGTAATTTACTAAGTATAATCTACCCGAGCCCTTATTTTATATTGGTGATAGTTTTTATACCAATGTTTTAAAGAATGGTGCACATTAATGCTTTACACACTCTCAGTCATGTACTGATTGATTAAACCTAAGACTCTGTATGCATGTTTTTTTTGTTCACAAAAATTTGTTGTCATAATATTCAGTCAACATATTTAGACTATGCCTACATTAAAAATGTATAAAATATTTAAAGAATTTAACAATAAAATTAAAACAAACTTTTATACTTGCAGGTCTGGATGACACACAAGTGTAACATACATTCTTAGCCACAATAGCTATATAGTATGCATCTTTTAAAGACATTTTAAAAATACATAAGTGAGTGGCAAGATTCTAATCACAGTCACTAACTTGTGGCATCTTTTGAACCACACAACACAAACATGATACTGAGTTATGAATAGAGTACTCTAATAAAATTAAATTATCTTTCTTTCCCTTAAAGTGTAGTTTAATTCATTAAAAAAGAAAACATTCTCAAATTTTGGCTTTTGTTTGAATCACAGTTGTTACTAAATCTAATGTTCTGAACATTTGTGTGTGATTTAAATCACAGACTTATATGATTCTGTAACTTGTAGATTACAATATATAGTCCTAGAAAACACTACTGTCCCTACAGTTGTACATGATAAGATTTTTGAGTAACAAACTGACTTTCTGTAGAAGAGAAGTATTCACCACAGAGTTGAGGAAACTGGTATGGAATATAACAACAATCTATTCAAACTTATGAGAAAAATTCAATTTTTTGTTCAACACTATTAACACTATAACTACCGTTAACACTATTTGTTATCATAAATATAAAGTCTGAGAAAAAATGCAGACACCTTGAGACATCAAGGAATAATGGTACCTTTATTATGTTGGTTTTTTATTTGACTGTTTTGAAGTGGATAATGAACAGGAAAGAACTAAATTCAAACTATAGTACATGACACATTTTTGTATATATTTATTATATTTGGATAACTAAAAAAGATTTATATTGTAATGTTTTGCTTATTGGTAATAAGTATGGTCATATTGAGCTGACTAAACATTTTTTGTATTGTATTACAAATAAATAAATTTAAACATACATAAATATAATATCTTCAAACATATTACTGAAAACAATACACCAATAAAACAAACTGGAAAATTAAAGTTAAAATTAAAAATAGTTAGTAATGAATTGTTGGCAAATGTGATGTTTGGTGTCTGCCAGTTCTGCTCACCAGGTTGACAAGATGAGGATAAGCAAGCATTTAGTTTAATTATATTCTTTTATTTTTATTTCTAACTGTAATTAACAGTGTTACTTATTGTTCTTAACAGTGTTACTTATTGTTCTTAACAGTGTTAATTATTTTAAATTGCTTAGTAATAAGTGTAATGACAAAATTTTGTGAATTTTATATTTGTCAATTTCAGATGTGTACCTATGCAAACTTTTGTCTATGGTAAGACTTAAATTGTGCCCTTTTATTACACCAGTGATAACTAATATGATATAATAAATCAATCTTTTAGGTACTTTACTATGGTACCTAAAAGTTTTACGAAAAATCTTTTTCTGGCATTTACGACAAAAATGTAAGCAAGTTTTATTTGTGAATCATGATCAGTGGCAAAGCATGACAGAATAATTTGGGTAGACATAAAAATACCAGCCAAAAGCAACTTCTAACTAAGATTGTTGACGTTCTTAGTGAACCAGTAAAAATATGGTAAATAGAGTTAATGCTACTTCTAGCAGATAATATCTAAGTGACTGTCTGAAACACACGTATTTCATTACATAATTTAGCCTAAATATCAAGAAAAACTATCGTATTGTTATTGGTATCGTTTATGAATCTTAATTAGAAATATTGCCAGAAAAACATAAATTTTATTCACATTTTGTAATGGTGACAAATCCGGATTACTGCAGGCATTACACACATTTCATATTTTCTTGTAAATGAGATCTACATGCTATGTCTCATTGTTTCTTATTTTTAGTTATAGTATCAGCTCCCGAGAGATTGCCATTCAGTTTTGAATCACTCTGTATGTGTTCTTCAGTGGCGGCTGGTAATGTTTTTGACTGGGGGGGGGGGGCAAATTTTTTTTTTTGGACACATACCTATGTAACGAAAGTCACCAGTAGAATCTAAATTACCGCTATTATCATGAAATAATTGTAAAATTGAAACTTTTGCTTTACTACTAAAAGTATTGTTAATATCAAAAACCTACCTTGCAAACTACCAATATTTAAACAGTGTTTGAAACTGAAATTATTTATAACCCTAAGCAGTTCACGTTCCTAAACTTAAATACTTAATAAATTATATTATAAAATGCATGCATTGCTAAATAAAATATATTTGTTCCCTAACCTATTTTATAACAAATACGCACAGAACACACAGGCTCAGGCCTACACAGAATAAGTTACACGTTTATGTAGCCTACACAAGGTTCGACAAAAACACTATCTTACACAGAATACACTGCCTAATAAAGAACAAATTATTAGAACATTACATTTACACAAAAAATACAACAAGAACACAATCAAAACTATATAAAACACAAGAGAAAATATACGCTCTTAAACAGCAACAGAGAAGTTTTGAACAATGCTCTGGTTCTCTGGGCAGAGCCCCTCCTACAATGGCTGCTGCTGATTTAAAAGCACAGACATATGTACACTTCCTCTTTCCCCGCTCACCGCAAGACGAGCCTATGCAGGGAGGGCGACAGCGAAAGCGTCCAGCTGCGGGCCCATGCCGAAAACATCAGGTGATCGTTATTAGTCGTCCCAAAAATATCTTTCACATAAGGATACTACACATTATAGTTATATTATTGACAAGTTTAATTTGCAAATTTAGTGGGAGGGCTGCGCCCTTTTGCCCTCCCTGTACGAGCCGCCACTGGTGTTCTTTCATGAAAGACTCTTCTGTTGCCAGTAAATTTAAAGTTTCTAAATAATTGTTCTTAGTGAGAGATTGATCATTTTCCTCAAGACTCCTAAAAGCTAACTCTTGTCTCCCTAAAGAACAAACAACATCTACCAAACGGCCTACTATCCTTTGATTTCGTGCACATTTTCATTGTGGTGTACTGCCTGAATTCTAGGTGTTTTGGATAAAGAATTTCAAATCTGTTATGTCCTAACATGTGAAACAGCTCAGAATTTTTCATGAGTTTTGCTACCAGCATGTTTAGCACCTTTAACTTCAAAATTTGTTATAGTGCCTTCTTCAACTTTACTCCATGGTTCCTCTCCATTAAACATCAAACAGTAATAGCAGTGAAGAGTTTTGTTTTGCTGACAATTAGAGAGCCATCTATATTTACTATACCAAACTTTCTGATAATTTTTCCATCCTTCTGCGACAAACCTAAAGATGCCCGAGATATTTTTGACGCTAGCAATACCTTTTGCTCTAAATTTTATGTACTGATTTTGTATTTAACAAAAATTCTTATGAATTAAAGCTGGCAGAGTTTATATCAAATACTTCTACCATAGAACTGTTACTAATTGTATTCATTTTGCTTCTTTAAACCAATTAAACAGTATACTTAAAGCACTTAAATGCTGACACTTAAAAACGTATTATTAGATAATTAGTGCGTAAATGATTGCACACTTCTTAGTCTACACAACTATGTACAAAATTAAAAATAATTTGTAAACTCAACAAAAACAAATAGCGTATTCACTATGTGAGCACAATGAAACACAGGCGCCCAGGTGACAATTCAGTGTGGGGGAGACATGTCTTCTGCCACGATGTACAGGACCCATTTTTAAGCTGTGCACGCAGGTCCTCTCCTGTTGTCACTGACCGAAGGCCACCTCACCTCCAGCCATGTTAAAAAGACATTTCAAGTAATGTCTACCCTGATACTTTACAATTGCATTCCACAGCAAGGTTCCATGGCTCACACTCGCATCCTGTCGCATGATATTTAACTTCTTACATTAGTTTTATACTTTTCTGAGTAACTTATGCAACTTAATGCATAAATAAAAATTAATTATTTTATGAATAAATTATTTGTGGAGACACGGCCTACCTTGTCTCCCTTGCCACTGTTTATGATTTATCTAAAACATTAACTATGATACTATAATAGAGTATAAAACATCTTTTTTCATTGAAAATCATTCTGTGATATACCCAAAGTCAAATTTTTTAGTTACTTGTCTCTCTACATTCAGCAAGGCAAATCAGTCTGTCTCTAAGTTACTAAGTGATCTTACACAGCTGGTGATGGTTACTACGTTGGTTAGCCTTATCCAAATTGCAATAAAAAGATTAGGGAACATGTTATCATGTCCACAACGAACATACATTCAAAAAGCTTTCAAATATTGATAATATAGTGTTACTAACAACATTTTTAAATCCAAAATATCTTCATAACTGCTGTGCATCAATAACACCACAGCTGAATGGAAGCATAAGTAGTCAGTTTTCACTTATAGACATACATAGTCGGAACTTCCAATAAAAAACCAAGAAAAAGTAGCTTTTCCAGTTGATAACTACATTTTGGTGATGTTATTATAAAAGCAATACTTTCTCCCATTCTGATTGTGATATCTTCAGAGGTAAAGCAGAAAATGAATCTCATTACCACCTATAATTTATCATCTTTACTACTGAGGATATCACAGCATAGACTGGGCAAAACTTGGTGTTAATAACAGCTGCAGTTAAAATCGTTTTCAGTCAAAAAAGTATTTTCATTATGTAGTTTCAGTAGTTACTGTGTATCCTTTCTGGCTGATAAATCGTTAAAGTGGCATGACAGAAGCAATCCAAAAGTAAGGAACCAAGACACAATTGTGAAATACTGCAGTGTGTGTGTGTGATTATTGAGTTTCAAGAGTATAACTGTTGAACTGATAATGGGACACACTAAGTGGGCAATCAAACCACATCCTTGTATAGCTCTCCACATATAAATAAATGTTGGGGGTTGAAATGCTGGTATATTTTGGACTTTTTTCTAACTGTAGACAGTGGCATATCTAAAATTTAGTCTTGGGAGGGGGATCCAGGGTTAGATTGGCTTCATACAAAGGAAAAAACTGGTTAAGACTAATCAACATTACTATTTTCAAAGTGGCTGAAATCATTCCCAATAAAGTAAACAGTAATAACACAATAAAAATACATGTTATTGAAACATTGTTTATAAGATACTTATTGACTGAATTGATTTTCTTATATTTTATATTTCAATTGTATATGCTAATGTTGTGAAATAAATCTGTTTATATATTTAAAAAAGAGTTAGTACTATATTAAAGTACACAGCTGAGAAAATAATAAAACATCCTAAAAATTAAGTGCATCTCAGACATGTTCATTGTGCTTATAATACCTGCTGGTTTGCTATTGGCCAAAACAACAAAAGAAGTAATAACCTTAGTATAAGTATCAAAGAATCACATAACTACATTCAGAGGAGTGGCCTTGAGTATTCAGTCTGTAAGCCATAGAGTGGATGAGAAGGATTGACAGAACAATATATCCTTGCTGACGCACACATTTTTCATGTCTGCTATCATTTTATCTAAAATGTATTGTAGGGAATTTTCTGACACAAACAAGGAAAAGTATAGAAGAAATAAAAGCAAGAGTTACAATTACTAATGAGACTTTTTCCACGAAAATAAGTGATAATCTTTAGTTTAGTTGTGATTATGAATCAATAAATGATAAAAGGCTTTTGTAAAGTTTAGTCATTGAATAGACACAGTTTTTAGAACATTTGTGTTGACATTTCAGTAATTTTTATTATCTTCGTTCAGAAAAATCTAGATGAGTCAAAACATTGACACAAAAGTTTTAAAAATTGTGTTTATTTAGTGACTGAACCTCATAAAACTACTCACTACAGTTCTTGTTGTTGTCATATCACCTCATCTGCAATTGTCCTGATGATGACAATAAAAAGTGGTTGAAATATCAAGACAGATGCTGTAAAAATGATTTATCTTCATTATCTGAACTTCATAAAACCTTCCTTCAATAATAGTAATTTTGTTGTTGTATTTTTAATTAGGAAAAATGCATCATGCTCAGTTAAGTGGTTGACTGTGTGTCGGACTCTAGATGACTAAACAGCACCCACTAGCAGATAAGGCATGAACCCACCTCAGAACCATTCTTCACATTACTTTAGAGTGGTGCCTCTATTTAGCCTGTAGAGCAGGCGTTCTCAACCTGGTGCTCGCGAGCACTGTAGTGCTCGCGTAACTAAAAATGGTGCTCATCATGGATGTATAAAAAAGTGCTCGCGAGCAACAGTGACCCCTAATTTTCAATTATGAACTATATAGCCGACCGTACAGCTATTGTCCACCAACAACTGAGTATAGCAGAATATTGTTTGGAAACCTTTGTTACTTCTAAGAGCACTACTTGCAATGGTTTCCGGAATTGTCCGTAGTTTACAAGCCGATACCGACTCTATTGTTTGCAGCTTTAAACGGCAGAGACAGCTTACGAGGGGTTTATTACTGTAGGCGCCAGGTTGTCTCATCTTGTAAATGGGCTGCTAAAAACACGTACTAGTACCCTCAAAAGAAGCGGTTATTCAAAATATTTTAATTTTATTGCCTCTGAAATCCCTAAACTTGGCAGCTTTAAGCACGTTCTCACAGAAATAGTCACGTAGCATTTTACACTTAGCTCAACCAATCAGTTTTCAGATTTTAAATAGAAATTTCGAAATTTGCCAATGAATGTTTCTGCGTGGACATTTCCACTAACACGAGCGACATTTGTGACTGGAGTGACATAGTGTAGCGGTGTACACCAGTTTTGTGACGTATTTTGGTTGTAGTATTGCTGTTCTGTTATTTGTGAAATACGCGTAATTATTGTCAGTTTGCAATTTTCCTTTCGCCTAGAAGTGTGTTGTGAACGTTCTTAAAAAAGAGACATGGATAAATTTTTAATACGAAAACGTAGTGAAGAATCGATACCTAAGTTACCTTCTTCATCAACCCAAGATTCCAACAAAAGTAGCGAAGCAAAAAGAAAGAAACTGTATTCTTTTCAAGGTAACAGGGAGACAGATTTTTTGGTGGTCACTAATGATGAGAATACCGGAGTTATTTGCGTTTTGTGTCATGCACCTTTATCGGGTTTCAGAAAAGCAAATTGTCAAAGACATTATGAAACTCATCATAGTGCGTTTTCTGATCAATATCCCACGGGATCAGATGCAAGGATACATAAAATCAAAGAGTTAAAATCACAACTCCAACGTCAACAGAAGTCTTTTTCATTTAATGTTAATAGTTCTGTTAACAAACTTTCAACCGAAGTGTCTGTATCTGTGTCTCATAAACTTGTTCAGCATGTAATGCCATTTACAAGTGGAGAAATTGTGAAGGAGTGCATAGTTTCCGCAGTGACAACTCTCGCTAAAAGTATACCTGAGAAATACAGAAGTGTTTTGATTAATGCGGCAAAAAATGTGCCACTTAGTAATGACACTGTTGCCAGGCGCGTTGACCTCATCGCGGCTCAAATTAAACAAAAAGCACTCCAGAAACTTTCTGAATGTAGTTATTTTTCTCTTGCTGTTGACGAATCAACAGACATTGCTTCTGTAGCACAATTGGCGTGCTTTGTACGTTGTATAGATAATGTGGGAATTGTAGAAGATTTCTTTTTAACAATTTTACTGCTCCCGGGTACAACTACGGGGCAAGACATTTACAACGCTGTCGCGAATTTCCTGAAACCTAATGGCATTGACTTATCAAAGCTCGTGTGTGTGGTTACTGATGGCGCACCTTCCATGGTAGGTAAAAATAAAGGATTTGTCGCTCTTCTGAAAAATGATGAACATTTTCCTCCCTTTGTTCACTATCATTGTTTAATTCACGTTGAAAACTTAGCCAGTCATCTTATATCTGTTCCTGAAATTTCAGAACAGTTAAAACTGATAGTTAAGTTGATCAACTTTTTGGTTTCTAAACCCCTGAATAAACGCTTACTAAAAGTCTTCTTGCATGATTTATCAGCGCCACGTTCAGAACTAATCCTACATGCGGATGTTCGTTGGCTAAGTCGCTGGGAAGCAATTACAAGGGTCTAGAAAGTTTTCGAATAAATCAAAGCATTTATTTCTGCCAACGATTATGTCACTAAGTTTCCAGAAATATTCGGGGATGATTTCAAGATCAATCTTGTTTCATGGTAGACCTATTTCAATATCTCACCGAGCTGAACAAACATCTTCAGGGTCAGAAAAACACAATTTGTGAACTGAAAGAAATTATATTTTCCTTTCGATCAAAGTTACAAAGATTCCTCGGGACGGCAAGTAAAAATGACTTGGTTCATTTTCCTGAACTGGCACATACACTCTCGAGTCTTGGTCGTCCCCACTCGGAGTGTCCTAAAATTGTCGTTCTGGCAATTCAAGATCTGTTGAAAGAGTTTGCTACACGTTTTCATGTACTCGAAGAAAGTGAGCCATTGTTTAATATGGTGCTCAATCCATTTCAATTCAATGTGGACTCTCTCAGAAAAATTCAGATTATTCAACAGCACAAACTTGCTCATGCGGAACTCGAATTATTAGAGCTCCAGTCCTCTCAAGCCTTAAAATATCTTTTCGAAAAGGAAAGGATCACAGATTTATGGGGTGCAAATGATACAATAAAATTTCCGACATTGCGAAATGCTTCTCTCAAATGCTTGGCAATGTTTGGGACAACCTACCTGTGTGAAAAATGTTTTTCATTAATGAAATACATCAAGAACAAAGCACGATCAAGATTAAATGACTCACATTTGGAGGACTGTTTACGTGTGGCTGCAAGCGACTTCTCCTTAGATATTAGTGAAATTCTGAGTAACATTCAGGGCCAAGGATCTCATTAGCCTGGTGAGTGTATTTATTATTATTATTATTATTACATTTGCATGGTGCTCTCCCACTTGCCCCGGAGTATGAAAGGTGCTCTCAATCACAAAAAGGTTGAGAATCCCTGCTGTAGAGCTTCCATCCCAGTGTACTTACTCCACTGTGGGTTCAGATTATTAAATCTTGCTCTATTTTTCTCTATAAGCATGTCCTCAATGTAAGTGGTGATTATATCTCACTGGTCATTACCTGCAAACGCTAGCCAAAATTAATGTCTTCCTGATGGATGAAGCACCCATGTTATCTAAATATGGATTACACAATATGGATCAACTACATCGTTCTATTACGAAATCCTAACATACCCTTTGGTGGAAAGATTGTTGTCTTTGGAGGAGATTTCCGGCAATGTTTGCCTGTTCAACCTCATGCTAACCGCAGTGAGTTGGTAGACCTTTCGATTAAGAAAAGCAGTCTTTGGCGCCATTTTAACTTCTTTTCACTGACAGAAAATATGCATGTGGATCCAGAACAAAGAGACTTTGCTGAATATTTATTAAAAGTTGGCAATGGAGATTTGGCAGTAAATGCTATGGATGAGATTGAACTACCAGAGGATATTCTTTAAAATAGCAATCTTATTGAAGAAGTATTCGGAGACTGTCTGGCTAATAACAGATATGAATATATGAAGGACAGGGCTATCATTAAAAAAAGATGTTAATAAAATTAATGCAGAAATTATTGAAAAGCTTCCTGGAGAGTACAAGGTTTACAAAAGTTATGATTCTGTCAAAGATCAACCAGGAGGTCTCGAATTTACTTCTCAATTCCTGAATCCCGTTGAAATGGCTGATCTACCACCACATGAACTGAAACTTAAAAAAAATACATAATAATGCTTTTGCAAAACTTGGGTGTCTCCGAAGGACTATGCAATGGAACAAGGTTAATAGTTACTGAGCTGTGTAACAATATTATTAAATCAAAGATTATGAATGGAGAGAATGCAGGGCGAGAAGTCCATATCCCAAGAATCACATTAGATTCTAGCAAAAATCAACTTGGATGTACTATACAATGGCATCAGTTCCCTGTAAGACCTGCTTTTGCTATGACCATTCACAAAGCTCAAGGACAAACATTTGAATTCGTTGGTATCTACTTACTTATATCAGTTTTTGTGCATGGAATGTTGTATGTAGCATTTTCTAGAGTAAAAAGACGAAACAGCTTAAAAGTTCTTTTGGCACCAGAAAATAAATCCTCACCATACATGAAATGTTGTATGGAAAGAAATACTAAGTACTAGAAGATTTTACTATAACTTTCCAATAATTTTGTATTATACTGTATTTTGTATTATTTTATTTACTTGTATATTTTATATATGTATAATGCAATTGCTATTATTTTAAATGTTTATACAATATACGTATAATTTCTGTTTATGTTTACACATTTCTGCTTATGTTTACAAATCCTACACAATTTAATGTAAAAAAATCTGTATATATATAAATAAATATCAAAACTGAGGAAAGCTCGGTCTCCTGATATTCTGGAGTTATTCTGCCTACTTTGATTTCATTGGAAGACTTTGCCTCTGCACCATCCATTACATCTAAAAGGTGTTGTAAGCATTTAGGCAAGCTGATGTACTTGCAGGCTGGGCTCATTACTTTTCTTATCCTATAAACATTAGCATTAAGGTAACCAGGTCCAGTGAGAAATTGAGTAAGGTACCGGTAGTGATTAAATTCCCCATACTTGGATTCTATCCTTCAGTAAGGTTTATAATAAGGTCCATCTTCTCCTCATCCTCTATATTTAAATGCACTTGCCAGTATTGCAGAGTGAGCCCTCTTAGTTCTCAGCAACTACTTCCTTGCCTTCTTTGGTCTTTCCTTTCATGCACATACAAGTATTGTTCAATAGAAACACGTTTAGAGGCTGTAAAGCATTTTTAGTTCAATTATTTTAAAAGAAGTCTCCATTAACATTAAGACATGAGTCCCACTGTTACACTGATCTGTAGATTCCCTGCTGGTAAAATTCTTGTGGCTGTTTGCTGAACCATTCACTAACAGCAAACTCTACCTCAGCGCCCAATTTGAACCGCTGTCGTTTTAGTGACTTCTTTAGTGGGTCAAAAACATGATACTCACATGGGGACAAGTCAGGAATGTAAGGTGCGTATTGTAAGACTTCCCACTTCATATGACCAATCGTCTGGGATACATGGTGTCGAGTATAATCATGCAGAAGAATGACATCATTTGTGAGCTTCCCAGGACGTTTATTCTTGATGCTGACCTGTAAGCATTTTGAGCTGTCTGCACTCACTCAGCAATGATGTTGACACCAGGTTCTTAAAAATCGAAGAGCAGCACACCCTGATAATAAAAAAGTATGGTCACCATTACTTTTCCTGCCGAAGTTTGGGACCGACATTTTTTTGCCTTCGGAGATTGTGCGTGCTTCCATTGCATACTCTGATGTTTGGATTCTGGTTCATAGTGTTAACACCAAGACTCATCACCGGCAACAATTTGGTGTAGAAAGGGATTACCTTGTTGTTGATAGCACATCAAATGCTGTAATGATAAGGCTGAATGCAAATTTTTCTGCTCATCAGTAAGCAGTCTTGGAATCCACTGAGCAGCAACTTTGTGATAGCCAAGACTATGAATGATGGAATGAACAGTTCCCACGCTGATGCTCAACATTTGAGAAAGTTCTTTAACTTTGATGTGCCTATTTGCGCGTAAAGCAGTTTCCAGCTGTCTCACATTTTCATCTGATGCTGCAACACGTGCAGGTCCGGGACGGGTCAAATCTTTAGTGGATTCTCTTCCTCGTTGAAATTTATTGCACCATTCAACCATTGCTATATGAGAATAACTATAGTCACCAAATACAGCTTTCATTCTCGTATAAATTTCCAATGGCTGACGCTCCTCAGCGGCCAAAAACTGAATAACGGCCACACAGATTATCTTTGGACGGATTTTTTATATGCCATTTTTCAACCCAGTTACAACACTTAGAAAAGAGCAAACTGCAAATATTTTTGACAGACGTGTCACTAGTACTTAAACAGACAATAGAAACAAATGAATTCCGTTGCCATGGCGACAAAGTCATGGGTTCGCAGATCAAACGTGTTTCTATTGAACAATCCTCGTACTTCTATCAGCTGCAAGGTGATCAATGGAATCATCACCATAACCACAAGAAAAACTCGTTTTGATGCTGTGAAGTAAGAGCTTGCTATAGAGTTTGTCCATGATATCTTGTAGCCCAGGCACCATGGGTTGTTGTTTATGTCCTCCCACTTCTGTTTTTTCTTGTGGTCAATTGTTCTTTTAAGTTCCTTCTTCCTAGTACTGTAATTGATGAGGAGGATTTTAGTGGCTTCAGAATTTCTTTACCTTCCTTTGGTGAGTCTGCAACTAAGGTCGAGATGTCTCCTACAGAGATCAGGTATTTCCTTGGTCCAAAGGTTTGGCATTGAAATTACCAGCAACCATACAACCTCCTTGAATTCTCATATGGCATCTTCCAGCTGTCCAATTTTTTGCAGAAGTTGTTTGTAATATCATTTAGAGTGAAGTAACAATAATTTACAAAGTGACTTGATGACTCCTCACCCAAATGAAACCCTCTGCTGCACCCCTCAATAAGCACTGTCCTAGTATCCAGGGTCCAGATTACCACTGTGCTCAGGGTGTCTGTATACCAACTTGGTCTGCCACTGTCCTGATATTGCTTACTAATGACTAGCAGATTGATATCAAGTTCCAGTTTTAGCTGCTTAAGAATGACATCCACCAATCCGCTCCTGTGAAGATTTATTTGAGAATCCTCTTTATCCAGTGGACTTTTGTGCCTTGTCAATTGCCTCCCTAAGTGCCTGGCAGCCATTAAAATATGGGACATTGCCCATGAGATCTGGTGGTAGCTCATGGTCAGCACATAAGAAGCAATTTCTGCTCACCATGCACTTCCTCTG
Organism: Magicicada septendecula; assembly: GCA_034769895.1. NCBI lineage: Eukaryota > Metazoa > Arthropoda > Insecta > Hemiptera > Cicadidae > Magicicada > Magicicada septendecula. The sequence continues at coordinate 161,968,782 of CM068376.1, read as the reverse complement.
GTGTGGTCTTTTTACCTACAGTTGATTCTCAGGCTTTGATTCCTGTCCCTTAAAATCTGCTTGTTGATGCCCACATCTGGTGCAGGGTGGAAACAGCCACAATGTGTGACACCTGTTCTTCATTGAACTCTGTATGAGACCCACCTGATTTCTATTTGAGAAATTTCGAGCACCTCATTTCCTGCTGTAGCAGTCATCTGTACAATGGCCAGTTTCTGTGCCCTACTGTTTGCTTTGTTGAGGAAAACTCGTATTTGCCCTCAACGCCTTTAACGTCTCTTCTTATGGCCTCTTGCAATTGTTTATTGTGAAACTGACCATATTTATTATTTCCAGCAATGCTTTATATTCAAAACTATAGATGATCACTAACTCACCTAAAGTAGCCTTCAGTGCTGAGTTGAATTCATCTTTGTTTTTCGAGTTCAATGCCAAGCTTTAGAAGAATGTTACCAGATCTTGTCCAGTATATGGTGTTTATTACCAACTCAGACTTCTCTGGCTTAGCCTTTATGCAGACTTTGTTTCGTAATAAAGGCTTTATAAGGATGACATTTGGTTGAGGCTTAGATCATATTTTCTCTTCCTTTGATCCTTAGATTAGAGGTGGGTGTCTGCTTTCGGGATGGCTCCACCTCAGGTTTCCTCTCTGGAAGAATGGGCAGGAATACTAAGGCAACTAATCAAAGAGTGTTTGGGAGGGGTTAGGGATGGAATGAAGATACCATCAAATTTATATTTTGCAGAACAGCTTTCTTGTTCAATACCTGCAACATTAACAAAAAGTCCATGATACCTATAAACACTGCAGAGTGTACAGATCAAAGCTCTGAGAAAGTCTGTAAAAATTACCACTATTCTGTGTCCCCAGGGGTGTATTTGTGGCGGAGTGGACAAACGGGACCAACCCCCCCAGAGGGTTGAAAAAGTAGAAAAATTTTGTTAATCTCTTACTTTTTAGGCTACTTTATTATTTTTTCGGTAATATAGTAGTAAATATTTTTTAAATATAAAATAGGTTTATTACAAAGCATTTGGGTATACATTTTAAATGTGAAATATGTAAAATTCAACTAATTCAATAAGTTTCTTATAAACAATGTTTCAATAACGTGTATTTTTATTGAGTTATTACTGTTTACTTTCATGGGATTGATTTCTGGATGTTATCATATGTTTATCAACCAACTTTAAAGACAGTAATGTTGATTAGTCTTAACTTTCTTTTTCATTTGTATGAAGTCGACTCGATTGGACCCCCACCACAGGCTAAATTCTGGATACGCCACTGTGTGTCCCTACTTCATACACTGCAGAAACATGTAAGCTATTACATTACCATAAACATTCCAGAAATTAAAACTTCTGAATTATTTAAAAATAATTATTAATTATTGTATTAATGAAGAATTTGCAAACAAATTATTTCATTGTGTATAAATTTTATACAAAGAAGACTGTGGGTTTATTTTCGATACACCCATATCTAGAAAATAAACTTATATATTATATATTCATATTATTGAGGGTTCATTCTGACAGTGTGGTGTCTAGACTCCAAACACATTTGTGAGTGTGTTTGTGTGTACAAAGATAATTCCTAATTACAGCATATGAAATTGAAAGCATACATATTTTATATCCTCCTCAGAAACCAAATAGAATGAAATAGAAGAAGAGCCATATAATATTAAACAAATTATGATGAAAGCAGCCAAAGAAACAATAAATTTCTAAGGAAGAATTAAAAGTAAGAAGAGATCACAAATATGGATAGAAGACATAGAAGAAGCAGAAAAAAGATAGAAACAAAGATAAAAATAATTGTTAGTCAATCATATAGGCATTAATGGGATAGATTTATTTGAAATACTGAACATCAGAGGCCATGTCTTTTAAAATAATGAAAACTGAATAGGGGGAAGCAGGGAACAATAATCTGCTATAGGCCCTATAATAAAAAACTATAGAATTTAAAGGTAAACATATGATTAGAACAAAAATAATCACGGACAATTACATTTTAATCTAAATTTGTCATTTTAATTCTTTGGGATGTACACAAATTACATCAACTGAAATAATAAGTTAGCAAAATTGAGAAGTGTCTATGGAGTGATCCCTAGAAGCCAAACTAGAAAGGTTAATCATATTAAACATTAAACTTTACAAAATAGTAGCTGTTACAAGATTCATTATGCAAGTGAAATGCAGACTACTGGTGAAAAATAAATAAGGAAAATTCAAGCTGCTGAAATGGAATTTTTAAGAAGTAGACAAAGATATTGCCTCCTAGATTGGAAAAAAATTAAAATTTTAGACAAGGACTAAAATTGAATCTTTAAACAAGAAGATCATGGGAAAAACTTAGGTGATATGAAAACTTAGACTACATGACGAATAACAGATTACTATTGGTAGCCTTGAAATGTGAGTCTAATGGAAAGAGAGACGTTAGCAGACCAAGGAAGAGATGGGTTACAAAACAGTCAACTAGGACCTAATCCTTCGAGTGAAGAAGAAGAAGAATAAGAAGAAGAAGAAGAAGACGATGGTGATGATGATGATGATGATGAAGAAGAAGAAGAAGAAGAAGAAGAAGAAATAGAAGAAGAATTTTATTTAAAGTCAGGTGGATATTTACGTATGTACATAAATAAATGCTATTTATTTGAAGCTAGTCATCAACGAACTAAGCCAATTTCAGTTGAGGTCGGTCAGCCTTGTTCACCTTCATAGTATATGGTCTGGTTAATAGTACCAGAATATTTACATATTGCGTGTATAGGTTTATACCACAATTTATTGTTTTGAGTTAATGTTAACAAGTGTTTTAAGTTTTGGACAAAAGCTTAAATGCTTCTCCTATAAGTATAATTTAATAATTTTATTATATTAATCAGCATGGTTGCCTGTATACTATTTGCCATTTAACTAAACCAAATCAGAATCATTGTAATATTATATATTATGATTTAAATGCTAACCTGCTTATAGATCGACATGGCAAAATAAAAATATATTTACTCTTTTGTACTATGTATTTTGTACTAAATTCTTACAAAATCATGACAAAATTTATGCTTGTTATGAAGGGGGATATTTTGAGCACTTTTTGTAAAATGAGCAGTGAGTACAAAAACGTCATGCCTCACAACTAACTAAAGCTAATATTTATATAAACATATTGTGAAGATAAAATGTAGTAAGGCCCTGGAACCTATTATAGAAAGCCTCCTGAAAAAAAAAAACATTAAAACAAAAGCCCAAAACCCAGGGTCACCAACTGCATATGACAGTTGATATGTAGTAAACAATCACTGTCTCTGTTTTCAAAATTTTTATAGATGTAACCAGACAGAAGGTCACGTAGGAATAGAATAACACGTTGAATAATGACACGTAATTATAACAATACTTCTCCAGTAAATGAGAAAACACTATCAACTGTTAGTGAGTTGATAATGAGTTTTGCTTATTTAGGATAAATATGTATTTCGTTATGTACTTTCTGTTTTATAATAAAAATATAATTCATATAAAAATATTTTTACAAATACATATGCAGGATGTGTATAAGGTTAGTTTAACCTTTCAGTATGTTCAGGTGTGACTGTAACTATGCAATTATTCTTGACATTTCACCCGGAAAGTGGCAGGTTCTTCTTGAACTTGGGGATGGTATAAATGTGAGTGGCAAGTGGTTGACCAAGTTCAGTTTTTGGACCTGTGATATTAGTGTGCATTATTGGAGTTGTTATTGTGACTTATAGTTTAGTGTAAAGTGATTATTGTTTATTACTTAGTAAGTTGTGTGCGCTGTGAATGAGGTGAGATTTATTGTTTGTTACATTATGGTGTGTTGGACAATCTTTAGCTTGAAGAATTGTGGTATGTGAACATCTTTGTTTCTTTTTAAAAGTAATTGAATCTGTAATTTAACAATTTCATTTGGTGTCAATTATTCTGTTTCTACTGTTCAGCTCGATTCACGACAACTGTGACAATATTACAAAATAGCAAATCAAGCTACATCTTTGGCTGGCTTCTGTGTCTGTTACATTCAGCATTGTACTAGATGATGAATGAATAATAATTTATCCATATATTAGTAAACACACACACACACAATATATATATTATTTATTTAATTATATTGATGTTTGCATCATGTATATTTACATTTAAATTATATGAAATTGTAATAGATTTGTAAAATGTGCAGTAAAAATTTTAATCTGAACTAAATAATTTTTAGTTACACTTACTTATTTTATTAACTAAGTAAAATATATTCTGCTTTTTCCATTTCTCCTTAAACAGTTTGCAAAGTTCGTCATCCACAGAATTTACGCGCGTAGACTCAAAATCCCCTTGTAAACAGAATGTAACCCTCTTGAAAAGTCGAGAGTGTTGTTCTACACTATTCTCGATAAGCCAAGCTGGTGCAGCATATCTGTCAAGGCCATGCAGTCTAGTAACACTCCAGACTGTTCTAGTACTTGTAACTACACAAATTATGCTGGCACGCTGTCAATAGATTGGAAAATTGTTCTGGAACATCTGCGGGCTATATATAAGCAACAGCAGTTGGCTTAGTTATTTAGTTACAAGTGGGCGATTTCTTTAGTTCGGATCAAGTGATTGTGGCGGATTAGTGAAAAGTGATTATTGTGTTATAATTAGTGCAGAACTCTTAATAGTTTATAATTATTATTGCATGTGGACAAATTTAACTTGAATTATTGCATGAGAGTACCTTGTTGATTTCACAGTAATATTTGTAACTAAAGCTGGTAATTTGTGACTTTATTGGTAATTTGTTTCCACTGTACTACATGAGAAACCCGTGAGACCATTGTAACAATATCAATAAATATGTTTGTCAACCAAAAAGTGTTGTTATTAGAAATACATTTCTGAACTGTTTCTGGTTTGTTTGTATACCAATTAGTAACAGCAGTGCTTATCACTGTGTGTAATTAGTTTGCAATTCAGGGTGAATAGATTCTCTAGAGACGTCTGTACAGGGTGTAAAAGGAATTCCACATTTCCCTGTTGATGGACACAGCAACTGTTGGGGGGCTTATCCTGGAGGGGGGGCACATTCTGGTTGTAAAGTAGACATGATGTTAACTAACTTTGTGCCACTGAGAGAAAAAATATAGACACAAATATATGTTTTATTAATAAAAAACATAAATACTAATAATGGAAAAAGGTAAAGACTTTCCTACCAATCATTGACACCTTTATTACACATCTTAAATTACTCTCACAAGCATATGTATGTGTTTTTATTACAATCGAATTTATTAAAAAATTTACTCATTAAGCGAACCAATTAAAACTTATATATGTCTTTGCATCTTGTTATGAAAATGACGTATGTAGCTCAGAATTAATGGAAGACTGGCTTTACCTCCAGAGGCACTGTTATTTCAGTGAAAAGATAAAAACACAGAATATTCAGAGCTGTTTCATAAACTTAAGAACTCTGGTGATGAAGAATTTGAAGATAATGAGGGAGGGTAAAGAAGCAGATGAACTGAAAATGAATGACAAAAACCTAAGATAGAAATTATCTAAAAAAATATGAATGAAAATGTTTATCTTCATTTTATCTTCAACAGAATGTTGTTTACAGCCTTCCCTAACACAAAAATCTCTTTGCAAATGTCTTTATCAACGATAGTATCAAATACATCCATTTAAAGGTCAAAATTGAAAATTATAAAATTCCATTGAAACATGACATGCAATAAGACCACCTAGACAGTTTAAACATTTATGTATTGAGAATGATTTGTTAAGAGAAGTGGATTTAAATTAAGTAATTGATAACTTTTTATAAAAAAAAATGTAGAAGGAAGTTTTGTAGTCAAAAATGTACTTGTAAAACTGCTACACTGTAACTAGACCTAAATGTTTTAATATGCTGGCTGGATAATAAATATTTTTGAAATACTTATTTTTTAATTGTTTTGTCCTAGACCTGTAATGTAAATGAACTACCTGTATCTAAAAAATGATTTCACACTTTGTATTTGGTGCTGTCTGTATAAGCAGAAGAACAGATTATAGATCACATTACTGGTTACCATAACAAATTAAAAAAAAAAAATTATAACATAAAAAAATTCATTATCATTTTTAAATATTCTGAAACTGATTTTATATTAGCGCATGCGCACGTGCATGTGTGTATAGGAGTTCATTATATAACGAACGGAAAAGAATTTTAAATTTGCAAACAAAAAGACCAAAGTTCATTAAATACTCTCCCTTTTGTTTTACCTTTAAATTTTAACCTTAGATAAACAAAGTTTTAATTTTGGGAAGAAGAAAGACAACAGTAACTCAATATGAATCCAGAATTTATCACAGTTCATATATGTTTCAAGTGTGTTAAATTAATTGTACTTCATCATATGATTTAAATAGATTTTAATTTATTCATAATAATATATTTCATCTTTTAAGCCAGGCATAGTTAATTCATTTCAAACCCTTATAACCATCATATACCTGAGCCTGAGCATGGAAAATGTGTAAGCAGTTATCATATATTTGCTTGCATATGTGTATAATAGGCATATGTTTTTATCTTTCCAAAGCAATTCTGTATGGTACATAACTAGATTTCATTGAAACTTGCATTGAGTTATACATTTTTATAACTCTCGATCTGTAAATACACATAATTAAAAATTAAAAGTAATGTTTGCTGAATGTAACAACACACGTTTAAACACACGCACAGACACGCGCGCGCGAGCGCGCACACACACACACAAACACATGCAATAACCCTCAGTTAACATTTTTCTTTACACTTTGGAGACTTTGGTATCCTCCAAATGCGTTGTCATCTTCATATAAAAGTATAAAATTAATTAGTAAAAACACGTATAATCAAACAGTAAAATGTATAATATTCTATCTGTGCTGTCTGTGGGTACGCAATTGTGTCCTTTCCTAACTTGGTCTACAGACGATTATGCGTCTTAAATCGTTTAACTCAATATATGCAGGGAAGTTTTTAAATAATCACCTGGGCGAATACGATACCTGAAAGTCCGTCTATGAGGGGTGCAATGACCCGAGCATGAACCAAGATGTCACGTCTTCGAAGACACATATATACATTCTTCCATATCTTAAGAGGAAATCGTTAGTCTGGAATACGCGTTGAACAGGGTATTTCTTGTTTAAAAAGGCATTTAATGGACGTAAGTGAAATACAATCCGGTCCAGACGTCTTTCTAGGTAGCAGTTCAACGATCCGAACTGAGACCTCATCTCTGGAGACAGATTTTCAGTTACGCTAGTGACGGAAAGTGAGAAGACATTATGTATTTCATTTTAGACTTTTTTCGAATTTCGGTCCGAAAACAGATTGAGAGCGAACACTCGTTCGAAACGAACGCCTTCTTCTACGATCCATCCATGGATTTCCCAAACGATCGTGGTGGGCGGGACTGCAAGGGCGATGTTTCTTCCGCGTCAACGCTGACCGTATTTTATGCTGCCAACTGTCGACATCGACGTTCTCTCTATATTAATTGATGACTCGTTGGGCTCTTGGTGAAACATATTAATACAAAGGTTTTTAAAAAAATATATAAACACTTGGTACGCTTTATATATTTTTTACCAAGTGTTTATATATAAAATAAACACCACGAGAAATGAATCGCTTGATAAGAGGACGGCTGAGGATAGCCAGTGATAGAATGAAAACTCGGATGACATTCGCAGCAATAGTGTGGGTTTCCAAGAAGATCAGGTTTGGTTGTACAACGAAAAGCGCCGTCGTGGTCGTTCACCTAAACTTCAAACTAATTGTGGAAGGACCTTACACTGTAAAAAATAGAATCAACGATGTTGTTTATTGGATTCAACAGGAAGGACAGGGGAAATTCAAAGTTGCCCACCTAGATCGCCTTGCCAAGTATTACTTCAGAGACGGTTTGCCAGTTCGGGACGAACAGGCTTAAGCAGGTGGGCAGTGCTACGATAATTAAGGAACGCTCTTGAAAAGTCGGCAGGTGCAGTTATGTAAATGTTCTACACATTTCTCGGCTAGCCAAGCAGGTGCAGTGTCAAGGACATGCACTCAAGTAGCTTACAGGCTGTTCGAGCACTCTTAACTATGCAAATTATGCCGGCACGCCGCCAAAACAACGGAAGATTATTCTGGAACTTCTGCGGGTTATATATAAGGGTGTACGGCCAGTTTAGAGTTAGTTAAACCTGGGGATATTGTAGAGTGCGCATCGATTGATTGTTGCGGATTAGTGGAAAGTGATTACTGTGTTATAGTTACCCCGGAACTCTAATAGTTGACATTATTTTTGAGTGTGAACAAATTTAACTTGAATTATTGAGAATATGAGAATTAATTATTATGAGAATACCTTGTTGATTTAAAATTGTTATTTGTGACTAATTAAAGTTGGTAATTAGTGACTTCATTGGTGTATGTATTTTGTTTCCACTGTACAATACTAGGATCCGTGAGACCGTGGTAGCAGTATTACAATTGCTTCGAAAATCATATAATAAATTTCCGACATTTGCCCCAAACTATGTTACACTCAGGGAAGAATCGAGGACGCATTTCATATGTGTAGTATGATGCGTAATTATTATACTTTATTTGTGCGTGTAAGATATTTACTTTCATTTTTAATTCCGCATTTTGGAGTGCTGTGTACATTTTTGAATCTTATAAGTCATTTTTATGGTTTAAAGTTACGTTTTAGGTTAGTCAGTTGTTATGGTACAGTGAAGCGGTGAAGAAAGAGGTGTCCTATGTCTGTTGGTTAATTTTTACTTCCATATTCCTTAAGGAATGGAAGTATGGTGATGGCAAAAAAAATCGTGTTCGAGATTATTGCAGATTCTGATTCTACTACACTCAAAACATGAAAAAAAGTCGTTTTCCGAAAAGTGTCTGTGTGTCTGTCTGTCTGTCTGTGTGTCTGTGTGTCTGTGTGTCTGTGTGTCTGTCTGTCTGTAGATTTTTTTTCTATGGCAAACGATAACTGCCGCAAATTCAAACAGAATCAAATAATTTTCTGCATACAGCCCGGTTTTACAGAGTTCTCGCGACCTATTGTTTTTGGTGAAGATCGGTTGAGGGAAAGGGGTAGTTTACCTGCAACGGTTTTTTTTTAGCAAGGGAAATTTTGTTTGTTTGGCAAACGATAACAGCCGCAAATTCAAACAGAATCAAATAATGTTTCGCATACAGCCCTGAATTGTAGAGTTCTCAAGACCTATTGTTTTTGGTGAAGATCGGTTAAGGGAAAGGGGTAGTTTACCTGTAACGTTTTATGTTTTAACAAGGGTATTTCCTATGGCAAACGATAACAGCCGCAAATTCAAACAGAATAAAAAGATTATTTGCATACAGCCCTAAATTGTAGAGTTCTCAATACCTTTTGTTTTTGGTGAAGATCGGTTAAGGGAAAGGGGTAGTTTACCTACAACGTTTTTTTAACAAGGGTATTTTCTATGGCAAACGATAACAGCCGCAAATTCAAACAGAATCAAATAATTTTCTGCATACAGCCCTGATTTGTAGAGTACTCAAGACCTATTGTTTTTGGTGAAGATCGGTTGAGGGGAAGGGGTAGTTTACCAGCAACGTTTTTTATCATGCGTATTTTCTATGGCAAACGACAACTGCCGCAAATTCAAACAGAATCAAATAATTTTTTGCATACAGCCCTGATTTGTAGAGTACTCGCGACCTATTGTTTTTGGTGAAGATCGGTTGAGGGGAAGGGGTAGTTTACCTGCAACGGTTTTTTTTATCATGCGTATTTTCTATGGCAAACGATAACAGCCGCAAATTCAAACAGAATCAAATAATGTTTCGCATACAGCCCTGAATTGTAGATTTCTCAAGACCTATTGTTTTTGGTGAAGATCGGTTGAGGGAAAGGGGTAGTTTACCTGCAACGTTTTTTTAACAAGGGTATTTTATATGGCAAACGATAACAGCCGCAAATTCAAACAGAATCAAATAATGTTTTGCATACAGTCCTGATTTGTAGAGTACTCAAGACCTATTGTTTTTGGTGAAGATCGGTTAAGGGGAAGGGGTAGTTTACCTGCAACCTTTTACGTTTTATTTTCTATGGCAAACGATAACAGCCGCAAATTCAAACAGAATCAAATAATGTTTTGCATACAGCCCTGATTTGTAGAGTACTCAAGACCTATTGTTTTTGGTGAAGATCGGTTAAGGGGAAGGGGTAGTTTACCTGCAACGTTTTTTTATCAAGCGTATTTTCTATGGCAAACGATAACAGCCGCAAATTCAAACAGAATCAAATAATTTTTTGCATACGTCCCTGAATTGTAGAGGTCTCAATGACTTTCGATTTTGGTGAAGATCGGTTAAGGGGAAGGGGTAGTTTACCTGCAACCTTTTACGTTTTAACAAGAGTAAAGTACTTGAAAATTTATTTAAACTTTTTGAAACAATGGTAATTGTTAAAAATAAAATAATTTTGTTGCCAGGCAATAAAATTATAATTTTTTCATTTTAATGTAATATAATATTTTTCATTTAATACAGCAATAAAAAGGCAGGTAAGACACAGCCTGGCTGTTTGGCTGAAAATGATTTTAAATATAAATCTTAGAATATGGAAGTCATGTATGGTTCTCCATACCGATATTTTGTTAACTCCGTCGCGTGAGTGTATGTTTGTGCATGTGTAAAAAAGAATGAACGAGAGAGACAAAGCTACGTGTTGTAGATATTTTTATGAACGAAAATACAGTTTGATAGTCTCATTGAGTTCCCGAATCTTAACTTACTTTAAAACAAAAAACGTATGAAACTTCTTTGTTTGGTTACATCATAACTTAAATTTAAAAGGTTTATTTTTTTTTAATAATTAAAATGCCTGTGTAGAATGATACGGCAAAAGGCATAATTGAATTAGAAGAACTAATTTATAAAATTATAAACAGAAATTACACTGCTGCACACCATTATAGAAAAAATTCCCGATTAGGGCTTTCAAGCTCCACAGCCGATGGGCCGATACCTGATATATTTCCGATCTGATGGTGAGCTGTGAAGCTTAAAAGCACTAATCAGGAATTTTTTCTATAGTGATGTGCAACAGTGTAATTTCTGTTTCTGATTATAACCACTAACACAACTTTATTAACTAAATAATTTACAAAATTTATAACGATGAAGCCTCTGTTGCATCTGAGAGATTTAATTATGCCTGATCTTCTTTTGCTAATTTCTTTCTCATTCTGTACTCTCGTGATCGTTTGTGCTAGTTTCCATGTTTTCACGTTTTCTTGTGCAGTTTGTTCTTTTAAACGTTTTTTCGCTCACGGTATTCGCGTGGTTTTTTCGCGTGATTCGTTCCACAGGGGTATTTGGAATCCTTTTATTGACCGAGTATACACTTTGATTCGAATTTTCACATCATAGTGTAATGTACTTGAACTGGGCACTTTGTTCTTCGACAGGGGTACACGCTTTTTGCGCAAACAACATCGAAACGTTTGCTACTGCGATATTATTCTAGATGGTTTTACAGTTGTACTTTGCAACTAGACAAACGAGATTGTTTCGCAACACTTTGGTTACAATAAATTATAGTTTTTTTTTTTACTTTACGTTTATGAATTGTTAGCAGCTTATTTTGTTATTGAACAGTTTTAAATTGTTTTAGTGAACTTAGATAATTTGCTTAATTTATACGAATCTTAAAACTAAAAGTGGATGACAGGCCGTTATTATTTATTATTACACACTATAATGTTAGGAGATCAGATCATCTCACAGCAGATTCAAAACATAACGTTTTGATCTCCAAAATATCTGTGGTCGCCTTAGGTTTAAAATAAGTTACTACAACATCATGTCTATTAATTCTCATTAGATATCGTCATAGTATAACAAGACACAATATGTAAATAATAAACAAAAAACTTTACTTACCATGAAAGCCGTCTCACTGAGTAGGAGGTGTTCCAACTCTGGCCACAAAAGAAAATGACAATGTAACTGGGAAAAGCGCCTTCTAAAACGTTTGGTGTTGCGGTACAGTTACCTACGAATTTACCGACGTGCTTTGTAATTCCGACGTATTAGGCAGAAAAGATCGTTTCGGAACACTTTGATTACAATTATAGACTTTTTTTTTGCTTTTATGTTCGTGAATTATTAGCGGGTTAGTTTATTAGTTAGCAGTTCTGCTTCGTGCTATAGTGAGCCCTTGGTTCGGAGCACTGTATGAAATTTATAGGTTTTTAATGTCAATAATTAATTAATCCTTACTGTGAGAATAGTAAATACAATGTTACAGATTCTAAGTATTTTGTGAGATTAGTCAGATCTTGTGGGATTGAAATCAATGATATTATGGTTAGTTCTGACGTGGTTAATCTCTTCACAAGTGTACCGAAACAAAACAATTGTCCCTGGATATTGTAAAGGGTCGTTTGGAAGAGATTTTTCGTTAGATACAGTGCCGACGCTAGGGTGCTTGCCGCCAGTGTGCAGTTTTACTTTTGCCACCCTCCTCAATATACTTTACATATCCCTACTTTGCCACACTATTTAAAATTATTTTAATTAAAAATTGATGCAGACATAAATAGTAAAATTTACCTACTCTCTAGTCAGTAAAATGTTGCCAATCATTTCTTCCCTTAGCCCCGTACAATAAATGTTCACAAATTTCACCTACAACGGTATAAAATAGTTTGCAGGGAGCACAAAATACACTGTTCAGTAAAGTCGAATACAGCAACTATGGACGATGAATTTTTTCATTATTGCTTGAAGTACGGTAATAAAATTTTCTGAAAATTTCCTGTTATTTTTATCTCTCGAAAAGGTAAAGTTTTTAATTTGTAAAGGGAAATTTTCCACTACAAATTTAACTTTATTTGGAGTCATTTTTACTGGCCATTTCTCGGGACCATCCGAAACAAGGCAGAAAGTGGACTTTGATGAATCAGGAAATGAAGATTTCGTATCTACTTCTACTTCTGCTTCATTATTTGAAATTACCTCAGCTGTCATATCCCTTGTTGGAGGACTGGCCCATTCCTCAGTCTCTTCCTCAATCACTTTCTTAGAATTCAAATTGTTTCGAAGTTGAAGCACCGACGTTTACACCTTCAGTCCCATCAGTTTTTGGACGCCTAGCTTCACTTTCACTAGTATCAACTAAATATTTTTCTAACGCACCTCTTAATTTCGGTTGTTGTTAAATTTTCGCCTTTCGTTTTTGTTTATATTGAAAGCCCGACAACCGTTTTGTTTGTCTGTCAGATATTTTGATGATATTACGAATATAAACCGTACACAAATACGACAGAATTACACCGCCACACCGTGATCAAAAACAAGACCGTACTTGAAAACGTCTTAAGCATAACTAACAAATTTCTGTTACTGCTTACAAACTGCTGTTGTTTTGAATACAAGTTGACAGTCCTAAAGGTGCCCGTTCATAAAAAAAACATGAATAATTTCTTTTCTTATCAGGTAGGTACTTTATAGTTTGCCAGCGTCGACATGCCCGTGTCTGTCTACAAAACTACAAAGAGACCGCAGCTATAACTCAGATAAAAATGTCGCACACCAATACCTATACGCTTTCTTGACAATCAAAACAAAGGCTGATGCCAGTACACTGCGGCAATGCTACAAAAAAAATATCAAGAACAACTCAATAAACGTTAAAGTCGTTATACCTAGACCTAGTTGGTATTAATTGTTTTCATTTATTTTGTAATATCTGCTGATAAATTTGGCAGTCTACGGCCACCCCTTTGGTATGGCCACCTCACACATATGGTAGAGGTGGCTCTGGTTAGATAATAGAACAAATTTACCGTTGGAGGTATTTTAGAACTGCCCAAAATATGCTTAGATTCAGTTTAATTCGTGTATAAAGATAAATATTATTCTCAGAAGGTAGGATTACCATGGTAAGCGTACCAATAGGATTACCAATCCTTATTGCCAGCGTTGGCCAATATTTATGAATTGGATGGAGGAGAAATTAGCTTCAGCTAATAAAAGCTAATAAAGCTAAATTAGCTTTGTCACTGATAAACCTAAACTATGGATAAGGTATGTTAATGACACTTTGCAACATGGCAGGAAAGAGTTATATGAATTTTGAAATCATATTAACAAATTAATACCATAGATAAAATTTACTTTAGAATTAGAAAATATCAACTCTCTTCCTTTCCTTAATGGTTTGGTTATTAGCGGAGATAAGTGCGTCAGTATCGTAGTGCATCAAGACTACTGTATACCGTAAACATAGTGAGGTGCATATTAAGAGGAGCGCGAGGCTGCTATACCGCCCATGTAAAATTAGCCATTTTTAGATACATTTTTCTCTAAAACTAATAACACAAGATCTATGAAACTTTTCACTGTGTCTTCCAGGATTTTGGTGAACACCTGGGACTAGAATTATTGTCTCGTGATAAAAGTTAAAAAAATTATGTTTTTTATTGAGAAAAAATATTAAATTTTTCTAAATAGAGTTTTTAATAGTGAATTGAGAATTGCTGTAGTAATAATGCTTTAGAGTATGTTTGTCATAGAGAGTGCATAGAAAAAGTTTCAGATTTTATCTTTAAAGATTCTGAGAAAAATGTACATTTACTTAAAAACATGACTTTTCGGAAAACGTGCATTAAAGGGTAGTCTTCATTCTTCAAACAGCCCAGTTCCATAATCTGGGTCGTCATTCTACAGCTCTACATCTTCCAGAAGCTTTTTCTTGGCACTTCTGTTTTGTTTATCCTCTTTAGTCATTTCTGTAGCAGCCTTTTCAGGTTTTTTTTTTAGCCGGATAACATTGAAACTTCGTAGAGCATCAACAAATCGTTTACACAGCTTCATCCCTAATTCCTTGTAGATAGCTGTCTTACTAGAGTACCCATTGTTAAAACTAAAATGGCATTGTACACATCAAGTTATAGGTTGGTAAGCCTAATGAATGTAAGTTTTGGGACTCTGGACCTAATGACGTTATTGAAACTTTCGTTTGGATTTTGGGTTCGTCCGTGCAGACATTTCTGCAAAAGTAAACATGACAGCCTGGCAGTGGCTAAATCCTTGTAAATTTTCTTTATTACCAACATAACTGGCTTTGGTAGGCTGTTTTTGTGTTGGTGAGGAAGTTTCAAGTGCTGAGCCTTATTATAACTACACCACGAGGTTCCCTTGCTACATAAACCATGCTGCGAGTTCGCATTATGTAGACAGTGTGTGAAAATGAGCCTAAATATTTTCTTTCATTTCCTGTACACTGGACACTCCTGATATATAGTCCATACGAATTTTGTCGTTTATCTACAGCAGCATCTGTCAACCTATCCCCCCCCTCGAGGTCCTTTCTATCTTATAATTTCCTTACTTTCATTTCTTGTATTAATTTTCTTAGCCTTGTTTCCATCCACTTTTGTATATGTTCAACACACTCCAATTTTTATACTGTTATTCATCACGATAAGGCTTATCATCAGTTACTTTCTGAAGCCCTTTGCTATCACCATCATCTAAATATTAAACGTATCCAACACTACGATTCACTGAATTTCTAAAGACTTTCACTGCTCCGGTATCCTGCATTCCACACCTTGAAACTTCATAATTTTTTGTACGAATATGTTCCTTATTTCCATCTAAAGTGACACATATCTGGCAGTCTTTGACATTACTGCAATATCCAGAACTTTTCCAGTGTGTACACTTGTAGCACTGACCAGCGAGGTATGTCCGCGTTTCTGCCATGTACCATCTATGGCAGTGGCCCTCTTTTTTCTGAAATGGATTTAGAAGTAGCTCTCATCGTACTGCCTTGAGCACACTTTTCCGCTGCTGAAGATAACTCTGTACAGTTGGCCTCATATTTTTGTACAGGAAAGGGCAACTAAAGTAGAGAACACAGTACATTACCAACAGTAAAGCCCTTGCCTGTCGTTTGCATTGCGTACATACGTAAATTTTATATTTATATCAAACTTTCCGCTAGGAGTGAGGTTAGAATTTTGCAGTAACATCTTTTCTTGACAAAGGGAACATCTCATTTTAACATTCACAGATTGCGAAACAGGCAGTTTGTGTCTGTCCAACATTTTGCATTTGATACACTTTTCGCCACTCCCCAAAAGTTTACAGCTAACAAAACTTTGCTTCACTTTGCAAGTCTACATTAAAAATACACTTGCCATTACCTACACACTCATAGTCATCGTAAGCACTCAACAAATTTTTTTTGAAGGTGGACTTTGTGTTTCACTTAAGGGCTTTTATTTAAGTGTAGGAGTATGTTGTACTTTAACAGAAAGAATAGGGCCATCTTCTGTCATTAAAACACTTTGTTTTGTGTATCTGTTATCCCTAAAGTGTATCTGTTATCCCTAAAGTGTATCTGTTATCCATAAACTTTCTTTTAACATTATTTTGCCGTGGTGGTTCTATAATCTAGAATAATTTTACACTAACACAAACAAACCAAAATCAACTTCACAGAACAAAACTTCACATACTCTGTAAAAACACAAGCACTAAAAAGCTAAACAATAATATTACCAGACGAACAACAGTAAAACTGTATTTCCTATACTACTGCCAACACAAAAAAATGAAATTTCCTGCAAATATTACAAATTATTGGCTTTTAATGAAGAAATTTGTGTTAGTGGTTGAAATCACAAGCAGAATGATCACTGTTGCACACTACTATATAAAAGTTATCCCGATTAGCACTTTCAAGCTTCACAGCTCATCGTCAGATCGGAACAGACAGAAATTATGTGAAAACAAACCCTTCACCCCTTTCACCCCACCCTGCTCACACACAACAAGCTATAATATAAATGTCCCTTCACCACCCCCTAAACCCTGTCCCACCCTCTGTACAGTTACATATTTTTCTAGCAAATTCCTTGTGTTTCAGTGTTGTGTGCGTGTGCGCGCGTGTGTAAATCAGAACTATTTTAGGTTTAATAACAAGTTTTATATACAGAAAAAAGGTTTACCTATGGGGTCTTCATTATCCCCTATTCTTTCTGAAATTTACATGAATGATTTTGAAAAGCAATTATTAAGTTCCACTAAGTATAAAGACAATATAAAATTATGGTCTAGATACGTTGATGATGTATTAGTAATTTGGGAAGGAAGCATAGAAGAAGTGCATGAGTTTATAAATGAAGTAAATAATAAGGATAAAAACTTACAATTTAAAGAAGAGATAGGAGGTAATAAAATAAATTACTTAGATTTAAACATAGAAATTAAAGATAATGAGAAACTACAGTTTGGGATATTTAGGAAAGAGTCGTATTCTGATATAATTATACCAACAGAGTCTTACCACCCTTATAGATATAAAATGGCGGCAATCAATTCATTTTGTTACAGAGCTCAGAAATGTTTAAAAGAGACCGAATCAAAAGATAGGGAGTTAAAAACGATAAAGGGAATTGTAAGGAATAATAATTATAACACGAACATAGTGGATAAAGTTATGGAAAGGGTTAACATACAAAAAGCTAAAATAGAACCAGAACAAAAGAATTATGCAGGGTCATTGACATACATAGGTTCACATACTAGAAAGATTATAAAATGTTTTAATAAATGCGGAGTAGATATAGCTATTAAAAAATGTGAAACGGTATTTGATAAGATAAGGAATAAGAATATAGAAAAAATTCCAGTATTACAGAAAAGCGGAATTTATAAATGAAAATGTAAAGACTGCAACAAAGTGTACCTAGGTGAGACAGGACGAAAATTCGTATGCAGGTTGTCTGACCACAAACGTGGAGAAGGTAATAGAACAACCAATTCGTTATATGCAAGACATTTCATAGAAGACAACCATAAGTTTGTTAATCCTTTGGAAGAATACGAAATTGTAAAAGTAGTAAATAACACAGTTGAAATGTTGCTTATAGAGGAGTTAGAAATATTGAAAGAAAGAGAAAAAGGGTTAGACAATTTAATTAATATTAAAATTAAATTTGATAATGAAGAAATATTTTATAACATAATTAAGAAGTAAATGATAGAGGACAGATAGATAAGATTAAGAATTATATTGCATAGTACTAATTGGATGTTTTAAAATAAGGGTGAGTGACTGACCCACGTGTGTGGAGAGGAAGAGGGTAAGTTTAAAAGGATGCATACACACACACACGCGCGCGCGCGCGCACACGCACACGCACACAACACTGAAACACAAGGAATTTGCTAGAAAAATATGTAACTGTACAGATGGTGGGACAGGGTTTAGGGGGTGGGGAAGGGACATTTATATTATAGCTTGTTGTGTGTGAGCAGGGTGGGGTGAGAGGGGTGAAGGGTTTGTTTTCACATAATTTCTGTCTGTTCCGATCTGACGATGAGCTGTGAAGCTTGAAAGCGCTAATCGGGATAATTTTTATAGAGTGGTGTGCAACAGTGATCATTCTGCTTACAAATTATTGTGTAAAATGACTGAATGAGTAACACCTCTTATGTCATCCAGTACTCCTTTGAAACCACGAAGATCGCTCAATTATTATTTTATTTTAGTCACTTGCACTTAAGATTCCCCCAGAATTAGATATATTCTGATAACATATTTTACAGGTAAAAACGTCGTGTATTGAATCGGTTTTGAAACGGTGGCTAATGGCCGTAATATTATAACGTGTAATAATAATGATTCATTTACTTTTGTTTATTTACGTTGTTGTTGCTTAATAATTATCTACAAAGGAGACTTT
Organism: Magicicada septendecula; assembly: GCA_034769895.1. Lineage (NCBI taxonomy): Eukaryota > Metazoa > Arthropoda > Insecta > Hemiptera > Cicadidae > Magicicada > Magicicada septendecula. Next base: position 161,949,972 of record CM068376.1, on the reverse strand, counting down.
TGAGACTTTCACAAAATGGGTACAGTAAACACTTTGTTTATGAAACAAAAAAGAAAATATTAACGACGATATGGAAATGAAAGGCGCTATAGTTATACTGGATATTAGACGTACGTCAGAGGTTTTCCGCAAAATGCAGACTTTGAACTGCATTTCGTTCTTGTACAAACGTAGGCAATATCATGTATAAAAGCAACCCAAGATTATCAAACTGGCATCCAAAAATTTTATATAGGCCTACAGCCTATCTTGTGAATGTGGGAAGAGGTACCTGAGAGAAATAGAAAGGTATGTGAAAGTTCGCTTGGACGAACATAGAAAAAATGTAAAACTAGGTAAATGTAACACGTCAAAATTATCGGAACATGTATGGGAGTAACACTACAAGGTCTTATGGGACAATATAGAAATTATGAGGAGGTAAAGTGATTTGTTGAAGAGAAAAATTGTGTAGGAATTTTGTATCTCGATTGAAAATAATTGTATTATGCCTACTCAAGCGATTAAAGATATTTCCACGATTTGGCGTAAGAATATTCGGGAGTATTTGGACAGGCGAAAAAGTGAGTAGTGGGGAACTACCCTTTTTTATCGTAAGGTGGGCAGAAATGTGTTGCGCATAGTTTAACCCCGCTTTCCCACTGCTAGGAAAATGTATAAATATCGGTATGGAGAACCATACATGACTTCCATGTTCTAAGATTTATATTTAAAATAATTTACGAAATGAAATGTTTCCATAGAAACTACTTCTTTCCACTTATTGCTTCAGCCTTAACAACAGTACTGTGGTCACTAACGTATACCACCACACGTTATCGCACTCGATTTTTACTGATGATGGCAGTCGACGGCACTGCCGAAAACGTTTGGTTTTTCAGAAAACATTGGACTACGGCCAAACAACCCGGGAAGGAATTTTAACAACAAACCGGAATTTTACTTTGTTGGCGATAACGTAGTACACATATAAACATTATCCCCTCCCCCTTCAACTATAATTTTCATTTATAGAAAATTACCCCCACCCCGTTCAACTAGCCTCTTCATTTATAGATATTTCATCTACGTTTCTACAGTGGATTATTAAGATCTTCTTATCAGGATACTTTATATATCAAAATTAAGTACTTTACTCTTGTTACAACAAAAAATGTTTCAGGTAAACTGCCCTTTCCCCGTAACCGATCTTCACCAAAATCAATAGGCCTTGAGAATTCTACAACTCAGGCACATATGTAAAAAATTATTTGATTCTGTTTGAATTTACGGCAGTTATCGTTCGCCATGAAAAAATTTCTCTTGTTACAACATAAAGTTTTGCTGGTAAACTACCCATTTCCCTTAACTGATCTTCACCAAAATCAACAGACCTTGAGTCCTCTACAACTCAGGCATATATGTAAAAAATTATTTGATTCTGTTTGAATTTATGGCAGTTATCGTTCTTCAAGGAAAACGTTCTCTTGTTACAACATAAAATGTTGCAGGTAAACTACCTCTTTCCCTTAACCGATCATAAAGAAAATCAATAAACCTTGAGTTATCTACAATTGAGGAAGGTATGCACAAAATTATTTGATTCTGTTTAAATGTGCGGCAGTTATCGTTCGTCATAGAAACAATTACTCTTGTTAAAACATAAAATGTGGTAGGTAAACTACCCCTTTCCCTTAACCGATCTTCACTAAAATCAACAGGCCTTCAGCCTTTTACAATTGATGAATGTATACAAAAAAATATTTGATTCTGTTTGAATTTGCGGCTGTTATCGTTTGCCATAGAAAAACGCACACACGCACGCACGCACGCGCGCGCGCGCACACACACACATTTCGAAAAATGACTTTTTTCATGTTTTGAGGGTAGTACAATCAGAATCTGCAATAATCTCGAACACGATTTTTTTTGCCATCTCAATACTTCCATTTCCTTATGGAACATGGGAGTAAAAAAAAGAGGCGCTTGTCCCAGTTACCTTGTTTTCTTTTGTGACCAGAAGTGGAATCCTTCCTACTCGTTAAGGCTGCCTTCTTGGTAAGTACAATTTTCTGTTCATATTATTTTATACATCTTTTTGTTATATTTTTAATATAACTATTTATTATTGGTAGATATGTTGTCGTAATTTATCTTACACCTGAAGACGATCTCATATTTTTTAGAGATCGAAACGTATGTTTTGAATCGGTGACTAATGGCCGCAACATTATAGTGTGTAATAATAATGATTAATTCACTTTCGTTTATTTATGTTGTTCTTGCTTAATAATTTTCTGTTAGGGATTATGTTAACATGAAGTTATATTTTCATTTAGGCCGGAGGTTAAATTTAGAATAATTTAACGTTCTATTCTTTCAGGTATTTTCTTTTTTAATAATACATAAAATATTTCTTCATTTACAAATAAATTGATTGATCTTTTAGTTTTTATATCTTATTTTTAATATTTTCACTTATTGATGAAGCAGAAAACTACCGGCTTTTGCTTCCGCAATGGCGTTGCGCGTCACTTTCGTTACACGTGACATCAACGAAATTGTACTTTGGGTTTCAAGATATACAAAGAATTTAAAAGAAATTTCACATTTAGAAGAAACTACTATTAAATAGGAAAATGTGACATACTAATAGTAAAAGATACCAAAACTATAATCGATTGTATTATACTGTAGTATACCAATACATCTTAAAGTGCGTACAAGCATAAAGGACTTGAAATAATAAAACACACACTTTCGCTGCATATGTTTTTATACGACCTTAAATTTGGCGTTCAGTTTTCGCGACGTACACATTCTGTATTGTATTTTCATGTAAAGCAAATGTCTGCTAACTTGAAGAAACACTGGACTCATAGAGGTCAGATCTATTTGTGTGGGTTAATGATTTCTGTGACTCTGAATTTTGAGTCACTAGGAAGAGGGGAAAGGAACTGTTAGACGATTTTTATAAGTGAACAAATGTTTCGGTTGGAATATCACTAAAAATTTTTAAAAATCAAAGCAATGCGTGGCTGCTGAAGAGCGCAGCCGCCTTTAGACTACACATTAATTACATCTATTGACATCCTACAAGCAAACACTACTCTATCACAGCACGATCATCGCAATTTTAGTAGAGAGCCATATAATTACAGACACAATTAAGAATACAAATATTTATAATTGCACAACTCTCTACCGTGAAAAAGTACTGCTTGCTTTTGGATGTTAACAGATGTAATTAATTTGTAGCCTGAAGCAAATTGCAGATTTCAGCGACCGAAACGTTGGTTTGTTTAAAAAAGTTTCTATGATGATTGGGTTACGAAACGCCCATTTTACGCATTGATAACCCATCGTTACCTGGTTTTAAAGAAGGCTTCATTACTAGGCGAGGCTGCGAAGGATTTCATGGACGTACGGACCGACCAGCGACGACGTGTTCGAGAGTGTACATGAGCAAAAAGGTCTCGGAAAATCAAAAACAAAAACAGACATCCGGGTAACTTAATTAGGCATAGAAGGTTGCTTACCACACTTGCTGACTATTATGTTGTATTAGATGGAAAGATTGATAGGAAAAACTTTTCGAAACCAGCGGGTTTATTCTTTGTCCAAAAACCAGGCCTTATTGTAACTACGAATTCCCACATGGTACTACAAGTAGTCGTCACACACACACACACACACACACACACACACACACACACACACACACACACACACACACACACACACACACACACACACACACACACACACACACACACACACACACACACACACACACACACACACACACACACACACACACACACACACACACACACACACACACACACACACACACACACACACACACACACACACACACACACACACACACACACACACACACACACACACACACACACACACACACACACACACACACACACACACACACACACACACACACACACACACACACACACACACACACACACACACACACACACACACACACACACACACACACACACACACACACACACACACACACACACACACACACACACACACACACACACACACACACACACACACACACACACACACACACACAAACACACACACACACACACACACACACACACACACACACACACACCTGTACCCTCTTCCTTATCTTCCATAAATTTTCCTTCATAATGTGTAGAATAAATACATTGTAGAATAAATAAATACACGTGGCCTTAAAAATTTACCTTTTTTTTCATTAATTTTAAAGGTTTTCTTTTCACTTTCATTTCTTTTAGAATTTCAACATTTATATTCATTTCTACCCAACTTGTTCTTTTTATTCTTCCCCTATCCACGTCTCCACCTCTTCTTCACCATCGTCCAGACTTCACTTCTGATGTAAAGTACTCCAGACAAAAGGTTTTGCAGAAGTCTTCCTAACTTCTAAATACATAGGCTATGATTATTTGTCTGCAGATTCCTTGCACTTTGAAAAAAGCGCTACTTTTCTTTAATTTTCGACACATATCGCCTCTAATCATTCTTCCAGCCAGTCATTCGATTAATTTGTTTATTACCAGGTTTTGCTCTTGACCTCTACCCTCCTGGTCATTAGTTTAGTCTTCTTGACATTTATCTCTAATGCCCATTGTTTAAGAGTTATGGTTAAGGCTCTCAGCGTATAATACGTTTGTTTGTTCGAGTCGTCTAATATTACAATGTGATCTGCAAACCAGACATGGTATAGGCTAATTACATTAACTTTTATTCGTTTCATTCCTCGCTTCATAGATCAAATGGTTACAATAATTATTTTGAAATGATCCATCTGTTTTGCACATGTGGGCTGGTATGTACAAAAGGTACACACGTACTGTCATTTTACAATAAAGCGGTAGGAAAAGAAACATCTGTTTGTTGGTCAATTTTGAAAAAATAAATCCGTGGAGACAGGTTGATAGATACTTAGATAGATATCACTGACCTGTAATCTGAGCAGAGCAAAGATCCCTGCCGTTTTCAACTTTTAAAAATTGTTGTGACTTTTAACTTTTTACTTGGAACGAAACTAATGATTTTATTTTGAAGCCGGTCGGGCAAAAGTTGATTTTTAAATAAAACAGAAACAGCAGTCTGAATTTAGCATTCATCGGAAAGCACCGATCAGTTAATTGTCACAGGCAGCAATCAATCAACCCAAACCCCCTGCAGGTGCTTTCTGCATTAAAATCACCGTCAGTAATGAACTTGGCTTTTGAAAGAAAGCGAAACAGATCAATCCCCTTTACCAATCTGCGTTATCTAACGCAGTAAATGGATTTAGTTTTATATAAAAGTATTTAGCTTTATATTTTGTTTTGTGTCCGTAGACGCCCAAACAAATAGAAATTTACGTCGATTCAAGCTAAATGTGTTATGTTTTAAGTATGTTTGAACACTTAATTATCACAGAGAATATGTCTCTGTCGTTGGAGCGATCTCTTTATTTTTAAGTCAAATTATCTGTAATATGGGTTTCAAATATGAAACAGGTTCTCATGTCTCATTAATTTTTGTTAAGGGCCATGACATTATTTGTTCCAGTTCTAGCATAGCCTTCTATATAGTTCTTTGTATAAATCTAAAAGCAGTTTTTGTTAAATTGTTCAGTATATGGCAATCAGTATTCTCTCCATAGGCAGTCAACCATCATCTTATTCCCACAAAAAGTTTTGCTATTAAAATATACATAGTTACTTTTACACTAAATAATTCACTTCCCTCATATCTGTCATATATTTACCATCAATTTCTTCTCTATCTGTGCGACCGTATTTTTTACATTTTTCTCACTTTGATTGTCATTAAATTGTTTACACTTTCCTGGTTAACCATATTAATCAAGCAAGCAGCACTATCAGGAAACAGCACAAGATCTTCTTCAATCTAAGATTTGAAAATATTTTTCACCTACTTCGAAAATTTCCTGATTCTTCTCGCATGAACAACCCCTGAAATAATGTTTATAACAGCTTCCAATTCTCTTGTTGTCTTGTTTCGAATTACATGTTTTTTGTATTTTATTTGATAACTTGTGCAAGTTGATTAAAGGTGTTGAGTTTTTATATATATTGGAAAAGGTGGAATTTGCATATAAAGTAGTAATTTAACTCTTAGCGTATGATAGCATGTTGCAATGAAAATTGTTTAAGTAATACATGTCAAATTTGTTAGTTTAAGTTAATTTTTGACATTAAAAAAAAAAAATTAGTTTTGTGAAGTAATGTGAACATATGCGTAGGCATATGGCGAGTGCGGGTGTGCGGATATGTATAACTATGTTACGGAATGGTAATAAAAAACAGATTAAATAAAATAAATTTTGTGAAAATAAAATTTCCGACATAAGACACACCAGAATATGCATAAATAAAAGTCCTATCGAGTGATAATATTTGTTCATAAATTAAAGAACTAATACGAGTTTTTTATAGAAAAAGTTTTATGACCCTGAAGAAAAGTAATAAAATTAAACTAGTTTTTTCTTTATGTTAAGTTCTGTCCGTAGACAGAAATTTACAAGAAGAACGTTATCTGATCTTAAGCCGAAGAGTAAGGGAATACGTTAGCCAATGAACACTCGAGATATTGACTAAGATCTCATTTTGATTTTATTCTTCGTAGGATATAATTCAGTCTCGCTCTGAACTCAATAAAGCGTAGTCGTTTCGCCCGTCTAGATATTTGGTCTACACAAGTACACGAGCACAAACCAGAAAGTTTGCGAGTACATTAAACATCGAGTGCTATTCGGTATAATACAAGATTCCTAGCATAGGGATTTGAAAATAACACTTCACGTTTCCTGGAGTATTCTGTACTTTTAATGCAGATAATAAATCACTGTTACAAATTAACTTGCTACAAATTGTAGAAGGACCCAGCCCGAGAACGACCCTAACGCCGGACAACAGGAGGAAATCGCCGTCTGTCGCCGCTTACCAGGACCGGAGCATCGACATCGAATCATCCATCGTAAAGGGAAGTGAAATTATTTGTATAAATTTTATTAAAAAACATTTATAAACTTAATGACAAAAGAACTCGTATAAATTAAATTTTATGCAATTAGAATATAAGAGAAAATTATTTTAAATTTGGAAAAAAGGTCAACAGACACAGTTAAGTAATTTCATTTTGTTATCAGAAACAGTAGTAAATTATTATTGCAATTTAAAAAACAAATCCTTAATAAATCTGAAGCATTTCAAAATTCGATAACCGACTACTTATTGCATGCGACCCTTGTACATCACAATATCTTCAGATACCTTTTTGCCTGTCTGTTATTTAAAACAACTTGTAAGACACAAATTCCATATAAAGAGGGACTTTCGCAGTAATGTAATGTTTTTAATTTTAATAACCAACAATTAAGACTGAGAAGTAAGTTGAATTCAACTCGAGACGGCACACAGGCCTGATCTACCTGTTGATAAGCTTATCAGTTGGGATAACAATGCTGCAGCTCCAACTGACCAAACAAGAATTTTGCTTTACTTTTCCTGTCGCTTATTGTTCATCACTGCAAGCCAAGTGAGGCCTGATCGGCTGAACACCTGTTCAACCCCACTGCTGCCTAGATGTTCTGGATAGAAGTGTGAGTTAGCTGCCCATGGAAATCACCACACCAGATCCTTACTTTTGCACTGCTCCCTCCTAATCCAATGTTCCAGTTGGTTAAGGGATTTCTCCGGGAGCTGTGTCCTTTGATATCACATCTACCTGGTGCCTATACTTTCACTACCGGAGTTGCTGCCTGACTGCCTGCTCCGGGTGGTTGTCCTACATTCCTGGTTGCCAACGGCTGGTGCTCTCCAAACCGATAAGTGGAAAATTATCATTCTAACGGACATTATATCTTATCTTTACTAAAACATTTCTGAATTGTTATCTGGTATCAGTGACTTATCTAAAAATTCTCATAAACGGGACTCGGTAATTATTGAACTCCCATATTGATACTCGGTCTACTGGGGTGCGGGATCTGTTCTTATGTCCGACAAAGAGTAGCAACCTTGTTAGTGCGGCAACCTAACTTCGACTACACCGGCTTGTGGAGGAACTGTCTAACTGCCATTCCATTAATTTATTTATATGTTAAATATTGTGACTTCATGAATTTATTTGTCCAACTGTATATTAAATGTTAAGTGTATTTGTATGTGTTGTTAATGTTAATTCTTTCAGCGTTGTAGTGGCCACCCAATGTATTATGAGTAATGGTTTGTCGGGAATAAGGATCCATAAGGGGTATGGTAATTAGAATTTTTGGGAATAATCTAGGGAAGTTATCTGAGTTGTGAGTCGTTGGTTGTACAACTAATTAATTATTTAGTTATAATCTATTGAAACCTATTAAGGGCTATATTGGAGGTTGACACCTAAATTGTATTATATTATATTTCCTGCTTTTATTGAGATATTTGAATTTGAATTAGTACATGGTTAAGCCTAATAATTTTGTAATAAATCAGGCTCTCTATAATGTTGAGTACATTTATTAGAAACCTGTGGTTGTACATTAAGGTAATCAATTTAACTGGATTTCCTTTTATTTTAGTATTAAGTTCACAAATAGTTCAGATCAAATTTAGCACACTTTCACTCACATCTTAAGAATTTTGTTTGGTTGTTTACAATTTAATAATTATTTTCCAATTCTACTCACTATCCCTAAGGTGTTAAATATAAATAGTGGTTATTATAGAGCTTTCTTTTTTTTCCTTTTATTTGGATGGTCCTCAGGCTTTACTTTCGCCTCATGTCATCATCTTGCAGTGTCGGCCTTTTCCTTGTTATGGTCGTAGTAATATAGCACTGTGTGAAAACAAGGTGGCGCCCTCAAATGATTACCTATTGAAGTGACTTGAGGATAATATTTTGAGTTATTGTCTACCCACCCCCTAGGCTGAGTAATCCGGGACCGTTACATTTGGCGCCCAACGTGGGGCCTGTCTGCTATTCCTCCTTGATTTGACTTGTGTTTTAAAACAAATATTTGAACTTTGGTGGGAATTTACCTTGTTAAGGAGTTGCACTTTGAGAATTTACTTATTATTACATTTTTGTTGTCTGTCTTATGTCTTGTGCTGTCTTTGTTTACATTTTGTTATTGATGTTTTGACTTTAATTTTTCTTGCAAAATAATAAAATTCGGAGGATTTATGCACTTTTCTAATTCTGTTTTGAACTTGATATCTACAATTAACATGAATGCTTACTACTTGCGTCGCTCGGAAATCGAGTATTAACTGAGAATTAGAGGCGTTGCTATTGAGGGAAATGCGGATGATTTAAGGAAGAAATTATCACACTGTTTTTCAAACACATACCGGTTGATGGAAAACGTATCGCACAGCTAGACCCTCTTCGGAAGAATTAGACACTTGTGAGGAGAAATTCTCTGATCTCAATAACTTGGTAACCGACTATGAAGGGGATGCTAAAGATAATGAGTATAAGCGCATTCAAGCGAGGTTATGGCACTGGCTCATGCGCGTGGAGAGGATTCCAATACCTACGACTTTTGAAACCGACTTGGAAGATAGGAAAAGTGACCTTCTGGGGAAGATGAAGCGGCTTGTGGATGCGTCTACCGACCTTAAAGACTCCAGGGAACAATTACAAGGCAATGAGGAAGAATTGGAACCTAAAACCGGAAAGCCGGGAAAACCTATTGTCTCTGAGCCTGAAAATGCTGGATTAGAACTTCCGTCCACATGGACAACATCGCAGTCACATCTTGGTGGTGACTCGGTTTCTCGACAGGACCATACTCTTCGGAAATCATCAGTAAAACCAGGTGGCTCACCTTTATCTACTTTCAACCTACATCAACTAAGCGGGAGCCCTCGGGGACACTCCACGCATTGGAAGTTGGTTCTAAGCCCAAGATGGTGCCGGTCTACAAATGGGGACTTAAGTACGATGGCGAGGGAAGTCAAAGCGTAGCAGCATTTCTTGAGAGGGCAGAGGAGCTAGGAAAGTTTAGGGGTGTCTCCTGTCAAGAACTTTATGAAAGTGCGGTAGATCTTTTTAGTGGAATTGCACTTATCTGGTATCGCTGTGCCGGTGTTTGCATAACCCGGCGATCGAAGATATAAAAATTTTTCCAATAATAAATTCGTTGACTTATCAATGTCAGCTAGCGCGGCGATATTGGGATGGCACTGTCAGACAGTGCACGCGATCTCGCGGCGAAGTTTGGGGTTCGTTGCGCTGTCGCTGTACAAATCAGTTGCAGTCAGCCTGTCACCGAATAAACAGCGTCTCCTCACCTCGGACAGTTTAATTGGGCAGCCTTCTACTCGTCTTTGATGGCAGGCTAAGTTTTTGAGACTTCCCGGGTTCTCGCCCTAGAACGGAGACGTGGCCACAGCTGGTGTACTGGCACCTTCACCAGCCATGAACCACCTGAAACTTGGCTGTACCGAGGAGGGAGCTAGCTAACAGGAAGGATGTAATTCAACCGCTGCAGTTAAGGTGATATGAACTCTTTTATTATTTTTTTTTGGCCTGGCCCGCAGAACATTAGTGTAACAAATTGTGCTCGAACAATGTGCTTACTCAGCTAGACAGTTAGATGAAGGGTGTGTCACCAAGACATTCACTATGAACATTATCCACATTTATAACGTACTATCACTGTAATTGTGAGCTACACTGTGGGGGTGCGCCAGAGTTTTTTTTATATGTTTCGAATGCTAATATTGTAAGGGTAATTTGTTCTGTAAAGCTAAGTATAGGTATGAGTTTCTTGATTCTGAACCGGCTGGTTCAGATGTTTTCTGAGGGTTACTGGGGTTTCACATTTAATTATTTTTCTGTATTTAAGGGTTGGGGGTTTCGTTTTCAGGCTGTTTCCGGGTGTTAAATTTTACATAGTTTTTTGGGACACAAGTTAGGCACACGTAGGTATCGTTTCCTGCAGGTCTGATCCTTGTCTCACCTGGTCAGGTCAGGCCTATTCTGGCGCACTTCCACAGCTGCTAGTTACCACTTGGTTTTAATTTATATATGCACAGATGGCTGATATTAAATTTAATAATTTTTTTGGCATATACTATTTATATTCAGAGATTGTCAGAATTTTAAATGGAATGAAATGTACAGGCGGCACTTGTTATTGTAACTTAGATTCTGACTTATTACAAAAGTGGTCTCAAGAAGTGTTAAAAATGTAAAAAGGGGTTGGGTTTTTTTTAAGGGGTTTTAAGGGGTTTTCTGTTTCTTTTTTTTTAACTTGAGGCAGTTACCTGCAAGAGGCAGTTCTCTGCAGGAACTTGACATGTCATTTAATGTTGAATCTGATTCTGACATAGGTCTGCTGCCGGGTCAGTTCAGCCTTTGTGAATTCCTGATATATATATTTGTAACAAAGTTTAAACAAAAGATTTAACAATTTTGTAAAAATTATGCCAGTTGTTTTAAAACTTAAGTGATAATTGTTTTTATCACTGTTGTATACAGTTTTGAAAATCTTTAATTTTTTGATATACTTATAATATACAATTCTTTGATTTTATAAAATCATATGGGCTGCCATGCCACTCTGACTTTGCGGTTTCTAGTCGTTATTATCCATTCTGTTTTCTTTAAAATAAAAATTTCTTTTCATTTTTAAGGGAGTTAAGGGGTAGTGGCTTTTAATGAAATTTATTCCAGCTGTGCTGGAAGCTTAAACTTATGATTGCAGTTTTGGGGCTTTATGAAAAATACAGATTTTCCTCCCAGTTATTTGTGGGTTCGCTAGAATGTACAGGCTGTCTGCCAGGTCGAACGTGTATTTAGCTGTGATGTATATTATATGCATATGTGTCTTTATGTTCCAGTATGTGTTGTTAGTGTTAAGTGTTATCAGAGGGAATTTAAATAATTTATAGGATGTTGATTAAGGAGCTTATGTGATTTTTTTTTATACATATATATATATATATATATTTTAAAGATGTTCAAGCTTACGAGTTTACTATATTACATTAGTGATGTTATTTTGGGGTGGGGCTTTGCATGTTGAGGAATTGTTGAGAAATGATATATTGAATATTGTAAATTCTAAACATTAATTGTATAATGTCAAACGTTGGATTTGAAAATATTAAATTGAATATTAAATTATACTAAATTATATTAAATTATATATATATTTTTTTATAATGAGTTTTGGGATAATAAACATGTTATATTACTGATTAACATAGAGTTTAATTGCAAGTCCCGTCTCACTGGACCCAGCGCATTTTTGCTTCTCTAGGCCTTCTGCCTAGTTTTAAATAACTAGTGGCCCCTCTTTCAAAAAAAAAAAAAAGTTTATTTTTTATAAAGCATAAAAATAGAAAGAGGGGTTACAAATTTGCTCAGCTTGTCGAAGGATATTTACTTGGGAACAGCTTAAAGAGGAGCTGAAAGTTGTCTTCCAAAGCGCTGACTATGATGATCGTCTACAATTAGAGATTTTGCATCGAACTCAAGGGGAGATGGAGAGTTTGGATCTGTAGGATCTGTATCTCGCTGCAATGGATGGCTTGTTTGGCCGCCTTTCAAAACCTGTAGCTGAAGAGACTAAACTTCAACGCATCTTGGAGAATGTGAATACCTTTCTACAAGATAAACTCTGCATGTATAATATTCCATCCGTTGAGGAACTTCGTCGCCTCACCCGAAGAGCTGAAGTTGGAATGGCTGCGTTCATCGACATTTCAGCCTCCGCCTCGACCGACTGGTGTCCTGGAACCGGACCTCACTTGTTCCTCAAATCGTCGGAGGCCAGCCCAGAGAATGTGGCCTACCTGAACACCACCAGGGACTCTTCGTCATCTACTTATCGATCGTCTCGACCACTAAAGTGTTGGAACTGCGGAGAAGGAAATCATACACACAGAAACTGCAAGAGAGAGAAGAAGACATTCTGCTTTGGATGCGGGGAAGCAAGGGGTTAAGATGACGGCCTGTGCCAAGTGCCTCTCAAAAAAACTTGTAGAGTCGGAGCCCTCCGTAGACAACTCTGGAGTGCTCCCTGGAAGACTTACAGATAAGTTTATGAACCATGAATTTACCCCTAAGTCAGTCACTCAACCATTTGCTTTAGATTTTCTTGTTGATTCACGAGAGAATGACCCGCGACCCTATCTAACTATTCGCATTTTTGGAACTCCTTACAAAGCATTGTTAGATTCTGGTTCTTCGCACACTTTTATGAGTGGAGAACTCATGGGGGTTTTTGATAAATTTCCAGCCAAGTTAGAACGTCTCTCTGATCAATATATATTAACTGCAGATCATAAAAAGCGTAAAGTTATAGGAAAAGCTATGCTACCCCTTACTTTTTCCTCTAAAACTAAGTGTTTGTCTGTTTTGGTCGTACCCTCCTTGGGCCAAGGAATAATTTTAGGAATGGATTTTTGGAATAAGATGCACATTGTCATGGATGCCTACAACAAGAGTTGGGAATTTTCCGATAATTGCAAGTCAACTGGCTGTATCTTCTCCGTTGGACTTTTAAACGAGACCAACTAAACTGAATCTCAAAAGAAGACCTTGGATGCCCTCCTAGAGACTTACCTTAGCGATCAAACAACAACTGCACTAGGAAGATCTCATTTGGTGGAGCACAAGATAGAGACAGGGGATGCTGCCCCGATAAAACAACGATACTATCAGATTTTAGTACGTAGGCTTTCACGGCCGGTGTCACTATAAATACTTAAAACTTCCGGGCTGAAAGGCCGTGGTCGAATGCTTGATGTTGTGTAGCTAGACGTTTCGGCCACACCACCGGTGGCCATCTTCAGTACCAAAAATGTTCGAAATAGGTGGTATGCCGAACAAATCCGGTGGTATGCCAATCAGAGTAGAGAATGATGAACTGGCTTCTGATTGGTTCGCGTTATACACCATAAGCGGCCAAAAAGTTATAAATAGAAACAGCGTAGCCTTCTCTCACTGTTGCTTGTTCTCAGTTCACTGGGCGACTTTGTTCGGCATACCACCTATTTCGAACATTTTTGCTACTGAAGATGGCCACCGGTGGTGTGGCCGAAACGTCTAGCTACACAACATCAAGCATTCGACCACGGCCTTTTAGCCCGGAATTTTTAAGTATTTATAGATACTATCAGATGTCTCCCGCTAGATTAAAACTGGTGTACGAGGAACTCGACAACATGTTAAAACAAAGCATAGTGGAACCATCAAAGAGTGCCTGGTCTTCACCCATTATCTTGGTTGACAAGCCGGATGGAGGCAAAAGATTCTGTGTTGATTTCCGCAAACTAAACTTAGTGACTCAGAGAGATGCCTATCCCCTACCTCATGTTACCTCGATTCTTGTTCGCTTAAGGGATGCTCGCTTTCTCTCGGCCTTAGACATAAAAAGTGCTTACTGGCAAATAGCTCTAGAAGAGTCAAGCAAAGAGTAGACAGCATTTACGATACAGGGGAGATGTCTATTCCATTTTAATGTATAGCCTTTTGGGTTGCATAATGCGCCAGCGACATGGCAGCGGCTAGTAGACAATGTGCTGGGTATGGACCTGGAGCCATATGTATTCGTCTACTTAGATGATGTTATTTTGGTGACTCAGACCTTTGAGAAACATGTAGAAGTATTGGAAGACATTTTCAAACGCCTTGCTGTGGCCAACCTTACCCCAATAAAGAAAAATGCCATTTTTGCAAATCAGAGCTGCGTTACCTTGGCTATGTTGTTGATCCAAAAGGGTTAAAAGTAGACCCGGAAAAGGTCAACGCCATCTTGCAAATTCCTGTCCCTTGCAGTATTAAAGAAGTCCGGCAATTTTGTGGAACTGCGAGCTGGTATCGTAGGTTTATACCTAACTTTGCTTCGCGCCTTCATCCCTTAACATCAATGCTCAGAAAGAATAAACCCTTCAATGGACCAAGGAAGCTCAGGAAGCATTTGACGACATCCGTGGAAGTCTAGTACAGTCACCTATCTTGTCGTGCTCGGATTTTGTAAAGCAATTCACTATCTCTTGTGACGCTTCAGGTGTCGGGATGGGAGCTGTATTGTCACAGTCCTCTGATGGTGGCGAAAATGTGATAGCATATGCAAGCAGAACCGAGCAAACGTTTTCCGCTACAGAAAGGGAGTGTCTGGCTGCAATATGGTCAATAGAGAAATTCCGGCCCTACATAGAAGGAACCCACTTTATTGTTATTGCCGATCATCATAGCCTTCTATGGCCGCACAACTTAAGGACCCACAAGGCCGACTGGCTCGTTGGTCTTTGCGCCTTCAGCCATTAAACTTTACCTTAATACACCGGAAGGGGAGGAAACATGTCGTCCCTGACCTCTTGTCAAGAAACCCCCTCAAGACTGCTGAGCCTTTGGCAGTTATCGACTCCATCAACCTGAAGAATGACGTCAAGATAAAGGACAGATGGTACCTGAGGATGGTTGAGTCGACCAAACAGAAACCTGGTCAATTTTCATCTTGGAAAGTGGAGGATGATAAGCTCTGGAAGCATGTCCCACCTTCGTTTTCGGTTGGCGATGGTGAAGAGGATTGGAAGCTGGTTTTGCCTAAGGAGAAGCGGCTTGAGGCTTTTCGAGAATGCCATAATGCCCCTACTTCTGGACACATGGGTGTATACAAAACTTATCGTAGGCTTCAGCAACTCTACTATTGTCCAAAGATGCGTAAGGACACATCGACCTATGTTGCCAGATGCAAGGTTTGTCAACAAACAAAGACTGACTCATCTAAATCCTTCTGGTTTAATGGGCCAACAGCGGGTTGTGGACCGACCATGGAAGATGCTGAGCGTGGATTTAATAGGACCTCTTGCTAGATCCTTTAAAGGTAACAAGTATCTTATGGTTGTGGTTGACTCTTTTAGCAAATACACACTGCTATTTCCCTTGAGAGCTGCCACAGCAAAGTCGGTGGCAAGGCACCTTGAAGAAGATGTTTTTTTAGTTTATGGCGTTACAGACTTCATTGTCTGTGATAATGGTTCAGAATTTATTGGCCGGCCAGTCCGCCGCTTAACTCAGGAGTACAAAGTTAAGACTATATTCACACCTAGCCATCATCCTCAGGCGAACCCTACTGAGAGGGCCAATCGCACCATTGGAAATATGTTGAGAGCTTATGTTGGTGAAAACCATCGACACTGGGATACGAAGCTGCATTAGATTGGCTGTGCCTTGCGGACAGCAGTGAATGAAACCACAGGGTTTTCTCCAACCTTCCTGGTTTTTGGTCGGGAGATCAGATTAGCAGGAGAGGGATCAGGAAATCTTCATGAAGAGGATTTGCCTCAATGCACTGATTTTGATCGTTACCACCAGAAGCTGTTGCGTCTAGAAGAGATTTCCAAGGAAGTGAAGGAAAGGATGAAAAAGGCTTATGAGAAGAGTACAGTGAGATACAATCGGCGCCGACGAGAACAGCAATTTCATGAAGGACAACGAGTTTGGAAAAGGAACTTTGCCCAAGCAGATGCTGCCAACTTCAAGTCAGCGAAGCTGTTCTCTAAGTTCATCAGGCCGTTTGTGATAAAAAAGAAGCTGTCTCCTGTCACTTACACTTTGCAATCGGAAGAGGGGAAGAGCATTTCTGGAACCTGGCACACAGCGGACTTGAGACCTTACCTGGACTAGCCTTCCAGAAGAAAATTTGGGAAATTTTCTGCTGCAGAAAGGGGGCCTTGTAATGTTTTTAATTTTAATAACTAACAATTAAGACTGAGAAGTAAGTTGAATTCAACTCGACACGGCACACAGGGCTGATCAACCTGTTGATAAGATTATCAGTTGGGATAACAATGCTGCAGCTCCAACTGGCCAAACAAGAATTTTGCTTTACTTTTCCTGTCGCTTATTGTTCATCACTGCAAGCCAAGTGAGGCCTGATCGGCTGAACACCTGTTCAACCCCACTGCTACCTAGATGTTCTGGATAGTTCAGTGTGAGTTAGCTGCCCATGGAAATCACCACACCAGACCCTTACTTTTGCACTGCTCCCTCCTAATCCAGTGTTCCAGTTGGTTAAGGTGAGATATTTTATTTGCTCATAAATTTCTCAAATCAAATTTCACAGATTATGTAACTTCATAATTAAAATAATATCCATAGAATATATTCGTGTGAGTAGATAACTAAATTATTTTGTCAGTACACCTGTTATTTCAAGTCTACCAACCAGACAAGTTACTCCCAGTATGGTTTGGAAAATAATTATTTTAACTGATAGTAAAGGGCATAGCAATCATTTTGATACGCTATACCAACATATTTTAAAGCCATCAAGCCATTTGTAGGAGTTTTATGTAGTAAGGTAATTGCCTACAAATGTATTACGTGTTAGACGTGTTGGGGTAAATTGTTTTATATGTTCATATATGTAACTGATTGTTTAGCCTGATAATTGGTGTAAAATTATTTCTTGATAGCTGCCATCTTTGTTAAAAAAAAATAAAGAAAAATAAAAAACATATATATTACAACAATACAATTTTATGTTTATTTAAATTTGTGGAGCCCCACGATTTTTGGAGCGCCAATTACAACATGACAAATACATCGATTCAAGTTAATTTAACTTGTGTAGCCTCATGCTTTTGGGAGACAATTATTTATACAACGCAAGTTAACCATTTTAAATGCATTTACATATTGTGTATTGAATTCATGGGTGTAATCGTAATAAGAGATGATACGTTATTTACTTTTAAAATCTTTCCATTATTTATTTATTTAAACAACACATCTCATATCGGATATTAAACAATAACTCATTATTAAACCGTTTGTACGAAGTTTTCGTACATAACTCATTGCTAACACATTACATACATAAGTTATATACAACCCTTATTATCTAATTGTAATTACTTTATTTTGCTCTCGGTTACTCATGGTGTGTTCATATTTTTGCAATTGCTGATTCATTAGCTTAAAAAAATGAATTTACTTCAAACTTCTTTTATATTACTTTGTTTTACTTTCTACTGCATATGCATCTTTTTCTCTTTATCATCAAAGACTTTACTAATTACGTTAATTCAAAAATTACTTATTACTCTTATCATTTACGTTACTAATTACTAAATTTGATACAAGAAATATTATTCTAATTTTTACTGGGTTTAGATTTATTTATTTTAATATTGGTTGAATGTCTTCCATTCCAGGTTTAATTAGTGTCTTTCAACTGTCTATAATTAAATGTTTTTTTATCACCTCGTTTGACGTGGTTATTCATCTGTACGTCCTCCGTGTCCTTCGGGTCGTGTCGTCTGCATGTGCTTCTGGTCCTCTGGTCGTGTCCTCTGTATGTGTTTCTGGTCCTCTGGTCGTGTCCTCCGTGTGTTTCTGGCCCTCTGGTCGTGTCCTCCGTGTGTTTCTGGTTACTTACAGTCGTCTCGTCTCACGTCATATGCTGCCGGTGTGTCCATAGACCTCATCGTATGTATTTTGCAGCTCTGGCTGTATAGCTAGTTGATCCGGTGACTCTTACGCTAATTGTGAATTTGTGTCGTCGACTGACATAGCCTCCTGCGGCAATGGTTGAATCGAGAAGAAGAAACTTTATTAGTGCGACCTGGTATTTATAGTTAGGCCGTGCAAAAATTCCTGTCTGAACACTTTTCAACTTGTCAGATTCTGTCGAGGCGTTACTACCTCCACTCTGGCTCAATTCACTATTTTCGCCTATTATCGCGAATTACGAAGTTTGTTTCACCTCACTCGATGCTCAATCGATCACTAATTTTTATGTGATTACTATACGTAAATTGCACTTCTTTATGGTATTCACAAAAAGAGTTATTCATTTTTTACGTACAGTAATTGCACTTTTCGCCACCTCTGTATGGTTTTTTTAACATTGTATTTATCTATAATTTCTACACACTTTGGTGTCTTTTGTTTTATCCTATCGTACATAGTTTTCTTATAATTAACAATAAACACATAACTATTTTACTTGAAAAGGGTAGGTTACATTTCAGGAACAGATAGGTTTCACACATACTAACAACATACGCGCGTACACAACGCTAGCGACAGGTGTGTCGAAACTGCATGTCCATGCTTGAATTCTGTACTCCCTATTTTGACTACGATTCAGCTTATGCAATCTGAATCATGTTTATTAATTGTTATTTATTCCTTTTTATTATTTATTTTATTTATTTGGGCAATGGATATAGTATAATTACTGTTTGTACTGTTGCAATATATATATATATATATATATATATATATATATATATATATATATATAAAATAACGATTCATAATAGCGTCCTATCAGAGCGTTGTATGAAAGCTATAGACAGTACGAGCGTAACGCAGTAAGGAAGAGAGAGAGCGTATAATTGCTGCCATCTCACTCTAACCGCGTCACAGCGACAGTAGAATCCAGTTCAAACAGGTAATTTTACTCAAAGCGAATTATCAGTTCAACCTGCAATAACTTCAAAAGTTGTAAATATACGGCAATTCTGAAAACAGCATTGTATTCAGCAAGAAAAGCTTTATAAGTAGCCGCAAACTCAGTTAATATAATTAACAAATAAAGAAGTTATACGGATGACGCACGCCAACAGGAATAACGAGAGAATTATGCTACGTAGGAATAAGGTGTTTTCACACACACACAGGTAAAGACCTGAGCAACAATATTCTGTGGTCAGATCTTCGGAAACACATTTGCAAATACCTGTAATCAATCGATTTGCAAATACAGGAAGTACGATTTTGACAAGAATTTCTATGCCGTTTGGAACCTGTCACCGCGTGTAAGGCCGACCTGTTCGAGATTGTCACAACTGGAAAAACGCATGAATTATTTGTACAACCAATCAGCAGCCCGTATTTAAAACAGACGCCAGCTCAAAGCGAGGGGTAGCATCACTCTTCGTTCGGTACTGAAACACACTAGACGTGTATAATTCGTATACAGAAATTTTTTAAATTACACAACAGTGCAAATTCAGTTCTAAATCGAGAATTAGTCCGCAGTGTAGATGTATTAACAACATTCAATAATACTAGCTGCGTAAAACAACAATTAATTAATTAATTAATCCATCAGCCGTGAAGGACCTGTGCTACAGAAGGCTACAGCATCTGTAATTGCCAGGGCATCTTCCACAACATTGATCAACCCATTCTTCTGTGCAACACCATCGAAAGGAGGACCTCTACAGATTCCTATCTTCGGTCAACGCATCAAAACAGTAAGAAATAGATTCATTGATCAATGATATAAGCGCTAAACAAATAATAAAACAATAAACAATTTTAAAAAGACACTAAGAAAAGCACACATTGTATTTTAACTGTAAGATTAGCTTTAATTTATTATAAGAGTGTTGAATGAAAAATAGTGTGTAGTATTGGACGTGCAAATTATTGTAGACCTGTTCTTTAGCATTGGTTTGGGAGATAGAAATCTCTTAATCAGACCAGATAAGAGCTAGAGGTCGTTTGAGCGTCTTAATCATTACTTTCCACACTCACTCAATAATTATAATGTTAGGGTAGAATTAAGTCCTACCAGTAACAAGTTAAAGTTTCAAAATCATTTATTAAAACATTAAAAATAATAATCAAGCAAATGTTAAAGAGTTGTTTGTAACGATTCCCCTTGAAAACCACAATCACTGAACGAATCCTGAGAAAGAGTGTCTCCATGCGCTGAGCTAAGCCGAAACCGTGTCATTTGTATCTGGGATTTGTTCTGCCGCCCAGGTAAAGTAAAATCACGGGTAAGTAACTTTTTATCTAACATTACAAATATTAGATAATTGTGTTAGAAGAAAGGGAGCGTAGTAATATATATATATATTTACAATTAATAAAAGGAAATCCTGTTTAATTGATTACCTTAATGTACAACCACAGGTTTCGAATAACTGTACTCAACATTATAGAAAGCCTGATTTATTACAAAATTATCAAAATGTATCAAAATATCAATTAGGCTTAACTATATAATAATTCAAGATCAAGTATCTCAATAAAAGCAGGAAATATAATATAATACAATTTAGGTGTCAACCTCCAATATAGCCCTTTATATGTTAATAGGTAATTGTGTTAGAAGAAAGGGAGCGTTGTATGTATTTGGCGCCCAACGTGGGGCCCGATTAAACACAAAATTATATAAATAAAGTTATATAATTTGGCGTTGCTTTTACCCAAGTGATTAGATAAATTGTAGTATTAATAAATTTTAAAAGAAAGTGGAATTCAAGGTTACAAATAACTATTAAATAATTGTTAAATTTATTTGTTAAAAATAATAATAAATTGTAAACATTGCTAAATCATCATCAGTAGATATGGCAGCAATTGAACAAATGTTTAAGCAGTTGACCACTAAAATGGAAGAAACTAAAACTGAAATAAAAGAAAACAATAATTAAATCGAAATTACTAATAGTAAAATTGAAAGTACAAATAGTGAATTATCAAAGAAAATTGAAGAAAATAATAAAAGTTTAGAAGAAAGTAATCAAAAATTAATAAATGATGTTAATAATAAAATTGAACAAACTAATAAATATTTGTCCAGTGAAATTAAACAAATAACTGAAAATTTGTCTAGCCAAATAGAACAAAGTATTAAAGAGGCTACATTTAAAATAGATGAAGAAATATCTAATCTAGCTAGTAAATTAGATAGTACTAATAATAAAATAGATGAGAGTAATAGTAGGTTTGATAAGCATACCGAAGAGGTTAAAACTACGCTAGATGAGTTTAGAAAACAAGTAAACACTAATTTTCGCCGTCAAGACGAAAAGCTAAATAAATTTAGAAATGAATTACATTAAAAGGTTAGAACTCAAAGTAACCCTCATTAATCAACAATTCAGCGAAGTAACAGTTGAATTAAAAACACAAACACTTCTAAATAAAGAAGAAATCCAAAATACTAGGGAAGAGTGTACCCAACTAGGTGTAAATATTAGTGAAGTTAAGAAACAGGTAGAGAGTAAGGCTAATAGTGACGAAATACATCAAAAGATGGAACAGCAGTTGAAGGTAATGCGGGAGGATCTGACTAAAGCAATGAAGTCAGCAAACCAAAGTAGTGAGGTGTGGCGGCTATAAGGAAGAACCGGAAAACCTTGCATTTTCAGGTAACCCACATGAGATTCCTGTGGAATTCCTGAAGCTGTTCGAAGCGTATGTAACTCGTGTAAATCCACTGATGGACGACGAGGACAAGAAGGACATGTTAGGCCGATTTCTCAAGAATTGGGCAGGTACGTGGTGGAAAGTCATCTCAGACAGAGTCCAAACCTACTCCGACTTCAGAGAAAAATTTCTAGCACAGTACTGGAATGTTCAAATACAAAGTAGGGTACGTGATCATTTAGAATTTGGTAAGTATCATCCGTCAATGAATATGACAACTACCAATTATGTGCTTAATGTAATGGCGCAAGTTAAACATCTAACACCACCAATAGAAGAGAGAGAACTAGTATATAAGCTAGCGCGTCATTTCTCAGAACGCACTAGAGTAGCAACCACAACTAGAGGAGTGGATACTTTAGAGAAGTTCATTATGGTTGTAGATGAGTGTCTAGATTTAGAGAGGGACCTACAGCGGGTAGGTAATCAGCTGAGTAACTCTAGAGGCGATCAGCAAGAATAAACGTTCTACTCAAATAAGAGGAGAGATAATGAACGTATGAAAGAAAAAAGGTTTACCCCATATCCGGGTAACAAACCACAAAATCAACAGGAAGTGGAGGAAAAAGGTAGGAGTAGAAGTGCAGAAAATAAATCTAATAAAGTGTATAAAGTGTGTAAAACAACTATAACCTCTACCGAGCAGCAACCGTCGACTAGTAAAATGAATACGGGAAACGGAAAGCCACTGCAGGTAGAAAAGAAACAAAACTAAACCTACCATTACCTGCAGTGAAATCACAAAAGAAAACAGGTAAGAAGAACGTAGCTAATAATATAAAACAAGTGAGCGATAGGGAGTTCTTGTTAAAAGAGGAGCAAGAAGTGGGTAGAAACCATTATCCCGAATGTCCGGAAATAATTTGTAAGATCAGTAATCTACTGGTACGAGCGCTTATTGACACTGGCAGTGAAGTTACCTGTGTTAGCTCAAAATTTGTAGATAATTATCAGTTGCGAAATTGTCCCAGACTACCCGTAAAACATTGTAATGTACAGGGAGCCACTGGAGCCAAAATGCAAAAGATAACTGAACAAATATATTTACCTGTCAGTATAAATGGTAACCAAACCCAAATAGCAGCTCTAATAGTCCCTAAACTCATTCATGATTGTATTATTGGGGTAGATACGTTGCTTGAATGGAAAGCAAAAATAAATTTTAAAAGAAATACCACTACTATGGAAATAAATGCTAATAAAATAAATGTAGGTATTAAAGAGTTTAAGCATTGGAACTCGGTAAGTGTCGTAAAAGGGTATATAGAAAAACCTGTAGTTGACGATAGGAATGACCAGCACTGTATTGATAATACTCCAGAAATCAATATGGGGACTGAGTTGAACAACGAACAACAGAACAAAATTCAGCAACTCGTTGGTGAGTATAGTGATGTGTTCAGAACAGAGCCTGGAAGAGCTAGGTTCTATGAACATCAGTTGACACTAACTGAAAATGCATCATTTGTACAAAGGACTTATCCAATCCCTCTACATTATAGAGATGAAGTGGAGAAAGAGATCCAACAAATGTTAGCGAATGGAGTTATAGAGAGAGCAAGTAGTCCCTATATAAACCCTTTAGTAGTTATCACCAAGCCGAACGGGAGTATCCGATTATGCTTAGATGCTAGGAAGTTAAATTCCTTATTAGTACCAGATTACGAGTGCGCTAGGAGTGTGGAAGAATTGTTTCAAAAATGTAATGGGGTTAAGTATATGACCAAACTAGACTTAACATCAGGTTTTTGGCAAATTCCCATTAGAACATGTGATAGAAAGTATACGGAATTTTTGTATAAAAACAAGTGCTACCAATTTAAAGTGGTACCTTTTGGCCTGAGCACCAGCTTAGCAGCAATGGTAAGGTGTTTAAACAGTGCCTTAGTTAATGAGGTAGAGAAGTATACATTAGTGTTCGTAGATGATATTCTATGTGTATCACAAACATTCGAGGAGCACTTGAAACATTTAAAGAGTATTTTTGAAAAATTAAGATCAGCAAACATGACGCTGAATCTAAGGAAATCAGAGTTTGGTAAGGAGGAAATTAAGTTCTTAGGTCACCGAATCTCAGTGGAAGGCATAACCACGGACCCAGAGAAGGTAAAAGCCATACAAGAATTTCCTACTCCAAAGAACTGTAAGCAGCTAAAGTCATTTCTAGGTTTAGCTAACTACTATCAAAAGTTTACAAGTAAATACGCGGAAAGTACTGTTCCGTTGTTAAAGTTGTTGAACAAAGGTATTAAATGGAAGTGGACAAAGGACCACGATGAAGCACTGCAACAAGTGAAAAGTCTTTTTATAGATACTGTTGTATTAAATCATCCAAGAATAGGAGAAAGATTTTACTTGCAAACAGACGCCAGCAATATTGCTATTGGAGCACACTTGTATCAGATCGATGAGAAGGGCCAAAAAGCGGTATTAGGATTCGTAAGTCGCACACTTAAAGGGCCAGAATTAACCTATTTTACGACAGAAAAGGAGCTATTAGCGATAGTGCATAGCCTGTCAAAGTGTAGAAGTTATATTCTGGGTGCTAAAGTTACTATAATCACCGACAATAAGGCGTTAGTGTTTTTATGAAAGTGTAAATTGCTAGGTGCTCGTCTGACTCGGTGGATCTTGGCTATACAAGAGTATCAATTCGAAATACAGTATTGCAAAGCAAAAGACAACTTAGTAGCAGATGTACTCAGTAGAAATCTACCATTAGAAAACAACAGGGAAACAGGTAATCTTAAAAGTAGTAGCAATGATATTGGTATTTACGCAGTAAAACGTATAACGAAACCTGAAGTAGTTAGACGACTTAAAGAAATAGGGACTCATCAACAACAAGACCCTAGGATTAGTGTAGCTTGGAGGAGTGCAGTTACCAATTCCAAACCAGGATTTTCCATATACGAAGGTAAACTATTTAAGCTATGTTCCCATAAGTGGAAGTTACTATTACCTAGTTGTATGATAGATGAACTTATTTGGGAATGCCACTTGTCATTGGGCCACGCTGGATTTAAAAAATGCTATCTAGCCTTAACCGAAAGTTTCATAGGAAAAGGGTTAGCAAAACGTATGAAAAGGTTATTATCTACTTGTGACCTGTGCCAGAAATGTAAACACCCAAACTTAGCTACAAGGGTAGAAATACAAACAATCCAAACTAAAGTGAAAGGAGAGTTACTAGCTGTGGATTATTACGGGCCTCTACCAAAAGCAAAAGGAGGGGTAAAGCACATTCTAGTTACTATAGATTTCTTTTCCAAATTTGTAAAATTATACCCAGTCCAAAGAGCCACGACAAAAGCAACACTTAGAGCATTAACGAAGTTCTACATCCCACAGTATGGTAAACCAAAGAAAATATTGTCCGACCAAGGGAAACAGTTCGCCCCATAACCTATGGAGAGAAACCTTGGAAGAATTAAATATTAAACCTATTCTTACATCCATACGTCACACTCAGGCCAATTTAGCTGAGAGAGTAAATAGAGAATTAGGGAGGTATTTTAGGATATTGTGTAATCAGAACCAATCTGCATGGGTAGACTACTTAAGTTTTATTTCGGATTGTATAAATAATACATGCAATGAAACAACGGGGTACACACCTTCAGAATTGTTTATTAATAAAGAACCTGTACATGTATGGACAAAAACCACAAAAAGTCCACCCAACTACAATCTACCTATCCCATATGAGGTAAAGACCAGGATAGCAGAAGAGAGAATACAAAGAGAAGGTCAAAAGAGAGTAGAACGATATAATCGAACTCACAAGTTGGTAAGGTTTGTGGAAGGAAAGGAAGTGCTAGTGAAAGCAAATCCTGTATCCTCTGCCATAGATAATACCACGGCCAAGTTCTTTCCGATATTCATGGGACCTTATAGGATAGAAAAACAGATTGCAAGGTACACATATCTGTTAAAAGATGTAGAGAAAAATAAAATTATAGGAAAGTACCATGGGGATAGTTTAAGAAAATATAAACAAAATATTGACCCATTAATTTATAATTGTTTTGAATCAATATTAATAATAATAATAATAAATATTATTTAAATAAATGTAGAATTTTTTGTTAAATTATTGACATTAATTAATCCAAAATGATGATTAAAAATGATCATGTAAATTTCCAATATACCATGTTAGGTTAAGAAACATTATAATCTTTAGTTGTAAGATTGATGTAAGTAACATTGTATAAGTGTAAGTTTTGTGCCGGAAAAAGTGCTTAAGTAAATGTGCAAAATTTTATTCAGTGTAAAACTGTACATTAGAAAAAAAAATTAATGATTTACATAATCAATTTTTTTTTATACCTAGTGGGGGTATATATAACGATTCATAATAGCGTCCTATCAGAGCGTTATATGAAAGCTATAGACAGTACGAGCGTAACGCAGTAAGGAAGAGAGAGAGCGTATAATTGCTGCCATCTCACTCTAACCGCGTCACAGCGACAGTAGAATCCAGTTCAAACAGGTAATTTTACTAAAAGCGAATTATCAGTTCAACCTGCGATAACTTCAAAAGTTGTAAATATACGGAAATTCTGAAAACAGCATTGTATTCAGCAAGGAAAGCTTTATAAGTAGCCGCAAGCTCAGTTAATATAATTAACAAATAAAGAAGTTATACGGTTGACGCACGCCAACAGGAATAACGAGAGAATTATGCTACGTAGGAATAAGGTGTTTTCACACACACACAGATAAAGACCTGAGCAACAATATTCTGTGGTCAGATCTTCGGAAACACATTTGCAAATACCTGTAATCAATCGATTTGCAAATACAGGAAGTACGATTTTGACAAGAATTTCTATGCCGTTTGGAACCTGTCACCGCGTGTAAGACCGACCTGTTCGAGATTGTCACAACTGGAAAAACGCATGATTTATTTGTACAACCAATCAGCAGCCCGTATTTAAAACAGACGCCAGCTCAAAGCGAGGGGTAGCATCACTCTTCGTTCGGTACTGAAACACACTAGACGTGTATAATTCGTATACAGAAATTTTTTAAATTACACAACAGTGCAAATTCAGTTCTAAATCGAGAATTAGTCCGCAGTGTAGATGTATTAACAACATTCAATAATACTAGCTGCGTAAAACAACAATTAATTAATTAATTAATCCATCAGCCGTGAAGGACCTGTGCTACAGAAGGCTACAGCATCTGTAATTGCCAGGGCATCTTCCACAACATTGATCAACCCATTCTTCTGTGCAACACCATCGAAAGGAGGACCTCTACAGATTCCTATCTTCGGTCAACGCATCAAAACAGTAAGAAATAGATTCATTGATCAATGATATAAGCGCTAAACAAATAATAAAACAATAAACAATTTTAAAAAGACACTAAGAAAAGCACACATTGTATTTTAACTGTAAGATTAGCTTTAATTTATTATAAGAGTGTTGAATGAAAAATAGTGTGTAGTATTGGACGTGCAAATTATTGTAGACCTGTTCTTTAGCATTGGTTTGGGAGATAGAAATCTCTTAATCAGACCAGATAAGAGCTAGAGGTCGTTTGAGCGTCTTAATCATTACTTTCCACACTCACTCAATAATTATAATGTTAGGGTAGAATTAAGTCCTACCAGTAACAAGTTAAAGTTTCAAAATCATTTATTAAAACATTAAAAATAATAATCAAGCAAATGTTAAAGAGTTGTTTGTAACGATTCCCCTTGAAAACCACAATCACTGAACGAATCCTGAGAAAGAGTGTCTCCATGCGCTGAGCTAAGCCGAAACCGTGTCATTTGTATCTGGGATTTGTTCTGCCGCCCAGGTAAAGTAAAATCACGGGTAAGTAACTTTTTATCTAACATTACAAATATTAGATAATTGTGTTAGAAGAAAGGGAGCGTAGTAATATATATATATATTTACAATTAATAAAAGGAAATCCTGTTTAATTGATTACCTTAATGTACAACCACAGGTTTCGAATAACTGTACTCAACATTATAGAAAGCCTGATTTATTACAAAATTATCAAAATGTATCAAAATATCAATTAGGCTTAACTATATAATAATTCAAGATCAAATATCTCAATAAAAGCAGGAAATATAATATAATACAATTTAGGTGTCAACCTCCAATATAGCCCTTAATAGGTTTCAATAGATTATAACTAAATAATTAAATAATACTTAAATAAATAGTTGTACAACCAACGACTCACAACTCAGATAACTTCCCTAGATTATTCCAAAAAATTCTAATTACCATACCCCTTATGGATCCTTATTCCCGACAAACCATTACTCATAATACATTGGGTGGCCACCACAACGCTGAAAGAATTAACATTAACAACACATACAAATACACTTAACATTTAATATACAGTTGGACAAATAAATTCACGAAGTCACAATATTTAACATATAAATAAATTAATGGAGTGGCAGTTAGACAGTTCCTCCGGACTACTTAGTTCGATAACCGACTACTTATTGCATGCGACCCTTGTACATCACAATATCTTCAGATAACTTTTTGCCTGTCTGTTATTTAAAACAACTTGTAAGACACAAATTCCATATAAAGAGGGACTTTTGCAGTAATTACAGCAATTTTGTAATTCATTTGGTGTTTGCATACGGTCTACTGTACTGTAGCTGCTTGTAAATTCTGTTTAGCAATGGTGACTGCTAACTGCCAAGTTCACTATTAAAACTGACAGTGAAAATCTTGCTGAAAACGTTGGAAAGTGGATTCGGCTTACAATTATCTTAATGATATCTCTTCATTTTTTTTATTAAGACCACTATGTTGTTTCCATTCCGCAGATATCGTTTTCATTCTGATGCACTTAGATAAAATACTTTTCTGCATTTCCGTATTAATAATTTTTTAAAGCATTTTTGTTGTTCTTTCGTAATTTAGTGACTTGACTTTTTTCATCTTTTTCAACATTTTGACAACTTCTTGTGAAAATGTGTGGAATAGTATAATGTTTTTTCATTTTATGTTGTTGTATGTATATGATTATTAATTGCATTTTCATAAAATTACACCTAATAATTTACTATTTTCTTTATTTTTTTGTTACACTTTATTATTGTCTTTAATGGAAACAGATTTTTATAATTTGTTTTCCATATAGAAGTAATATCGTTTTTTACATTTTTTACATCTTCAAGTTCTTATATATTTCTATTATATATGACATTATTATTATTATTATTATTATTATTATTTTTATTACCGTTGTTGTTATTAATTACAATTGTATGACATTATGGATTGGAATTTCTAATTTCTTTTTTTTCTTCTTATGATTTTACAGAATTGTATATACTGTATTTAATTTTGTATTTGCTTCACTGTTTTTATCATCTCTCTCGTTTTGTGTGATCTTCGTTTTGTCACTTCTTTCGTTAATATACAGCAACTTTTGGTTGAAATATTTGAAGTTTACTTCATTTCAGTGAACATCTCGAAGCATGTTTTTTTCTATTTCATTAAATATTATATTTGGGACTTTATATGTTTATATGTATTATCGTCTTCTTAGAGTGTATATACTTGAATCATTTTATATCTCTTATCTTTTATATTATTGATGTCTTTGTTCTTATAACCATATGACAGTACCTGTGTAAAAGATACTGATCGGTAATACATATATAGCAGTTCCTTTTTATGTGATCATAATAAAATCCATTTCATTTTTTATAGAATCGTTGGGCTTCTGCACAATACCCGTTAGCCTGTCTACTACAGTATCAAAGTTG
The DNA here is from genome assembly GCA_034769895.1 of Magicicada septendecula. NCBI lineage: Eukaryota > Metazoa > Arthropoda > Insecta > Hemiptera > Cicadidae > Magicicada > Magicicada septendecula. Next base: position 161,919,986 of record CM068376.1, on the reverse strand, counting down.
GTTTATAAAATTTTCTTGAGTTTCCTCTTTCTTATCTTTGTATTAAATTTCCTATGGCTATTGTATTCTTTATGTTTACAGGTCCAGTAACCAATCTGTGTCCCTTTATAACACATTTCCCTTTATAACACATTTTTTCTACACGTTTCTACAAAGCCTGTACTTTTCACAGTAAAAAAGTATCATAATTCCACTGATAATTCCATTTATGTTTTTCAATTCCTCCTTCAATTCCTGTAGCTAAATAATATTTGAAGATTCCAGTGAAATTGGAACCTGGGGTTTTCTCGTAGAACCTGCCGTGGTCTACGGGAGCTGTAGCCTCTAATATATGAAATATAACCAAACCGTAATATAAGTTTGTTCTCTTCATCGCTTATGTATGTAAGTAACGTGCTGTTCGCATCTTCAGGAGCTTATGTGAATATAATGATTATTGAACATTAACAAGGGCCTAATGATACAAAGACAGACCAAATATTATGCAGTTTCCGGTAGCTTGTATTGTCATACATTTGGCTACAAATACGGGGTTCTGGAACGGCACTGCGTACGTATGCCTTTATTTTCTTTGGCGCTGTAAGATTCAGTTACTCTTATCAAACCGGCCCCACGAAGTTTTTACACGATTTTATTTACTTTGCTCTACATGTTACATTCAAATATTATGATCGATCTGTAAACACAATTCTCGATTTTCAATCAATTTCAAACTCTACATACGTTATAGTCTTGAAGGCAATACAACACTGTAATAAATTTGTGTTTATTTCCCCATTTCCCTTTTGTTACCTCCTCCGGCAGAATCTTGTATTGTTGTCAGACAACCCTAGAAAAGTGGACACACACACACACACATATTACATTAATATTTTCTCAGTTTTTCTTGTATATATAGGCCTATATTTTTATATTATTATTAATAATAATTAAACTTTTTGTACAAGAATATATTTTTTTATTTTGTTAATATTACAATGTTTCAATAGTATTTAACTATCGTCAGATATATAAATTAATACATTAAAATTTTTTTAAATCAATTGTTCAAAACAGCTGTTTTATATGTAGACTAAATTTAATGTTTTATATATGTATATAAAATATTGTTACGCAATGCGGAAAAAGTGTTACGCTAATATGGAACGTTCTGGTACATTGGAGAATGTTGTTTTACTCTTTTCTCGGCTATTCCCGCAGCTGTAATGGGTGCGTGACGCTTGACATGCGAGGCAGTATTACGTAATGCGGAACGTCTCGTGCATTCGATGGTGTCATTCTAGAAGCTTCTTGACTAGCCCAACGGTGTGTGTTTCTGCCATGGCCGCGCTGAAGTATTCTCTAGACTTTTCATGTGTTTGTTAAAGACGCATATTATGGAACCCTGCAGACTTTAAATAGCCCATACCTGCTGCTTCGAGTACAGTGTTATGTCGGGCGATTTACACAGTGCGTCGCAAGTGGTGTATTAGTGAAAGGTGATTATAGCGCGGAATTCTTTATATTTGACATTATTATTGCGTGTGAACAAATCTAACTGGAATTAATGTACGAGTTGATTATAAACTGTTATTTGTGATAATTAAAGCTGGTTTTTAGTGACTTCATTGGTGTCTTGTATTTTGTTTTTCACTGTACCATTCGACGATCAGTAGACCGTCTTAACAATGTTATATAATTAATTGTAAAATATAATACAAATATTTATTATTTTATGAAATTAATAATTTTGAAAATATTATCATTTTTCGTATTAATCTGAATTTGTTCTGTTATTAATTTATTACATATTTTATGTTTAAGTATTCCTAAATTTTCCCATAAGGCCATTTTTAGACCTTTGGAAATGTGTTTAAATAAAGCGATGTTATTTAAATTTGGAAATGTGTGTTTGTTTTTGATTGAGTGTGTAGATAAATTTAATTTGTGTATATATATGGTTTTAAATATGAATTACGGTGTTGTATAAATCTTTCTTTTAAACGTTTTTTAGTTTGGGATACATAAAATCTGTTACAGTCAGGGCATTCAATTTTATAGTATACGCCATTTAAATTATGAATTAATTTATGTGCTGTTGGTTTGATTCTGTCAAAATATGACTTATTACTGTTATAGGTAATTTTTATATTTTGGTTTTTAAATAATTTTGTAATTTTATGATTTATAGTGCCTATTGTAATGGTACCGTACATATAACACATCCGTCACCAACGTATCACAAATGAATTAAAAGCCACTATAAATAAACTTATCTACAAAGTAGAACCTACAATCATACAATAGAGGAAGTATTATAAGCCAAAATAGGGGAATAAAATAAATAATAAATTACAAGTAAATGTACAACTGAAGAAAAGAAGACAAGACCAACGACGAGACAACATACCTAATTACCCAATAGATCAAACAGTGAGAAAGAAACTAATGACAACAACACCAAGAAGAAATTTACTAAGAGTGAGCAAGGAATCAGTGCAGATAAGAAGAAAACATAATCAGGTCAAACACCAAAGGGAGATAATATAAATGAGAACAAATTAACATATGAAAATAAAAGTATTATTATTGAAAAGGAAAGTAAAAGTGAGACAAACCACATGATTTAAATCCCTAAGCTGTAACTTGACACTGACCTAAACTTGTTAACCAAATACCTTCCATAACAATACAATACAAACAGAACTCAATAAAAGTTAATTATTGACAACAGAATTTTATAAAGAGAATGAGTACCAATAGGGTAATTGCATAGCTAAATGATGTGTAAACATTACAAAGGGACTATGTCCAAAATACTAATAAAAGGTTGTAAAGTGGAATTAAAATTGTAAATGACCACTAATTATCAATAATAAAGATTGTGAAAATAAACAAATTTAAATCTAGTGATAAACAATAATATACCAGTGTTATATAAGAATAAATAAATCATGTATAATGTAGAAACTCGAAACTAACATTCAACCATTATTGAGGAACCAACTTATAACATAACCTAATCTGGTCAACTAGTTTTCAATAAAACCATAGAAAAATAAGACTAAAATAATGTTAAACCAAAATGTGTTGTAGTATAACTTAAATAGATAATATAAGGAACATTTGATGTACAACAGATAATATGTTAAGGAAACCTAAATTCTGAATAGATGTAATTTAATATAACCATATGCATCACATAGAATGGTTACATGAAACAGCAAAACTATTAAGTAAACTTGTAATAAAAGAATAGGAACTCAACCTATAACACTGAATAAGACAGAATAACGTTTAGATGAGACAATTCAAGGATTATATCCACCTAATTAATAATAATAACACAAATAATAAATAAACCCTAGTAAATACTAGATGCAAGAAGTCAGAGTAACTTCAAACCAAAGTAATTGTCAATGTAAATGCAGAATTAACCACTGCACAGTACTAACAGTGTTATCAGAACACTGATAAGAAATAATAATACAATAATGAGATTAATGTGAAAGAATTACAACTAACGAAAAATGTAACATTCAAGAGTACTAAAAACTCACTAAAAGACTATAATTAAAGTAATAAAACCAGTGATAAATAAAACTGACACTATCAGAAGTGGTAATGACCAATGCACTATGCATAGGCCATAACAAAATGGTATTATCAACAACTATTATTGTGATATTATTAATAAACGATTTATGTGATAATAGGCCTAGAGTTTGAACCTAGGAAAATGAATATTCCATAACTATAAGTAAATAACCATGTGTGAAAAGTTCATAATACAGTAATAATATGTTATCACCATGAACACCGTGAATAAAAACAATATATTTAATGTATTATATAACTTAAAAAATATTATTCATTTGTACAAAGTGCGTTTTTATCAACCCCATATCAGAACTATATGATGAGGGTATGCAAATTACTCGTAATCAAAAGATAGAAACGATGGGAGTTATAAAAATATTGTCAGTGTAATTATAAATAAGATATTTGATTTATAAGAAAAATTAATAAATTGTAAGCCCCTGCGCGTGGCTTTGTGACCAGTAAAACATAGCCTCAACCCCAGCCTACTGATGCTAGTTTGCGCGTCTATTTTGACGAACCTCGCCGAGAGTACACGAAATAAAGACAATTAGCCAATCAGATCTCATTAAAAAGTACGAAGTGCCGAATCCCGACACAGGTAACAACAACAGTTCATCACCAGCAATCGAGACAGACTCCACGTGAGCAGAGCGACCATCATAACATTGAATTGACAGCCGACAGCTGATAATGCACACTAACCTCGAAATTTGAGTTGAGGTTAGGTCGGACCAACAGGGACAGTGAAGTCTATTTTCAAAGTGTTCTATAACGGAGTTCATGCGTATAGGCAGTGTGTGAAGTGAATTAATAAAAATTAATTAAAATATTAATTAATTATTGAAAATTAAAAAAGTGTTGTGTTAGTGGTACTTCGACCCAACAGTATACGCAATTATCAGTGCAAATGATCATTATATTGTATAAAAAATCATTAATCAACTAAAGAACGCTACTAGCGGATTTGATTTATAATAAAAAATAACCCTATTTCCATAAGGAAAGTGACTTTAAAAAATTGCATAAACAATAATCAATGAAAGCTTTTGCTAATGACAATTTTAACTTTCTGGATTAAAATTAACTGTAATATTTTAGGAAGAGACATTGAATAATCAATGATTGAACAATGAACCCTAACATTTTAATATTTTTAAGTAATTATTGTATTTAATGGTAGAACATTAACTCAATGTCACACATGAGTGAACCCTAGTAGTAAATTAATTTGAATTACCTGTCTTTGTTTTTATCCACTTTTTGGAGATCATTCAGGAAAAATCACTGAATTTAATTCATAACAATATTGTATAAAATAAGTAATGCCTTCAAGGAAGCATCAATTAATTAATCCCAAACAAGTAAGGTTACGATGAACCATAGTTAACCTCAATTTTAAGCAATGAACAATCATTCATACTTACTGTTATGTTAAAGAAACCAATAATATTTTTATTCTCCGCCTACTCATTATTACAGTAGTGCATTTTTTGTTGAAGTGTATCTTGCAGACTCAAAGAAATAATTTTATAAAGCATAACAACGAAATTATTTACAAAGAGACAGTCGATTTTCAGACTCAGTCTGACCACCCTGAGAGTTTAATAATTTTAAGAGTCCATACATGAATTTAATTGTTTTTAAAAAAGAAAATGAATAACATAATTGTAAGAACAATCATTCAAATTGAGTTAAATAAACAACTAATATTTCACGAATAAATTGAAGTGTTGACCATTATTGAAAAGAATAGCGTTACAGCTTAGGTGAGCGACAGCGACGGTTGGTACCAGAAGCCAGAGCGAGAATTTGAATCTAATGATTCTTGCCAGCAATATTCTCGCATATTATTAGCATACAACAACTGCTAGTAAGTATTGTATAAATGTTGTGTTTATGTTAATTTCAGTATAGGAATACACCGATCGAACCACCTCAGCTAATGGCAGAAGAGTCAACGTAAACTATTCAACTACGAACTCACTACATTGAACTAAAATATCAAAAAACCTAAATACATTTATTAACAAACTTCAAGAGCAATTCAACTGATTTATTTATATTGGATTCAATCAGATAATTGAATTGGATTGAATAAATCAATAAACCATAACTTAATAATAATACTAATACTCATAACAAATTCTACGAGAGAACGTCTCGTCTTATTACAAAATGACGAACAACGTTTGAGGCAATTGACTAGGTTCAACCTCAATAACATTAACGGATAAAAATAATTAAACAGTACAAGACACGTTCGTCTTATTACACTATGTATGTGAAATAAATATATTTAATATTTTGATTTTCTCTGTATTTTTATTGAAAGAATTATTTATAATTTTATGATTAATTTTGATTATTATCTTATCAATCATTTTGGGGTTATATCCATTTTTTATAGCAATATCATACTTAATTTTCTTTTCTTTTTATATTTAAAATTTATTTAGAGGAATATTATTCATTCTATATATCATAGAATTAAATGGAGCATATTTGTATTGAGGAGGATGAATGGAACTTTTTGGAATTCTTAATGAATTTTGAGTTGGTTTTCTGAATATACTGTGCCGTAACTATGACTGTTGTTACGGCAACTTACGAATGTGTTTAAATCGAATCTGGGAAATAGATCCATTCATCTACGTAGTTGCGTGATATTGGACGCTCACGCTATCTATGAGAGACTTTAGTCAACTTGACTTTTCTGTCCCGCGGCGTGAAGCAGTAGTTGTCTTTGAGTAGAGGTGAAGCCTGGTGTTGACTGGGGGGAGTTGGTGGTCAGCTGCATGCAGCGAGCTGTTGTCCGGTCAGCGTCTGAAAAAGTTTTGTTGTTTCATTTTTAATGCCGGGGTTTTTTTAAATTGATTATGGAAGGCTAAGTAAAAAGTGTGCCAAGGGGTCTCTGGCCTGGCAACTGTGATCCTGTGGTGAGGCCAAGATGTAATGTGTAAGTAGATTGAGGAACTCAGATTGAGCATGTGCTATTGCAAAATCGGACAGGTATGCAAAAATGAAAATTATTAAATTTTTCCTAGGAGGTGCTTTTGCACTACTTGAGTTTCGGGTCAAGTGAGGGCCTGGCTAGTTCTTAACTCAAACAAACAAAAAAACAGTTGCTTTAATTCTGGATCTGTTTTTTTTTACTTACTCAATACCTGGAATGCTCAGGGTTCCTTAGTTATTGCAAATTCATATATCTTTTAAATGGTGAGGTCAGCTCATGCTGCTAGTAGTGACAGTAATAACTTATGTGCAAAACCTTTTTTTTACACAAAAAAAAAAAAAAAAAAAAAAAAAAAAAAAAAAAAAAAAAAAAAAAAAACTTAAGAAAATGTGTTAGGACTCGGCCTGTGTGCCCATGTGCCTAGTGGAGTGAAATCTAGCCCGAGTTCCTTAATCTCTCTCAGTATTATTCAGTGTTGTTCATATAAATGTCTTGTGTTTGAATTGTGAAAAGCATGTAATGTCCAGTATACATTTTGTCTATAATCTGTGTTGAACTTATATTGTGTATGCCTTTTATTGGAACGTATAAATTTTTTTATGAAAAGGGTGGCAGATCACATACAATTGCCATAATATGTACTAGAACTGTAATTCAGAAGTGTTCATCATGTTAATAGAAATGACTGAACTTTTGTACAAGATGAAATTTCCACTTTGGGATTTAGTATTTATTTTAATTCTCTATCAATGTACAGTCACTGTTAAAATTCTTTTGTATATGTATATACTCATAATTCTAATAGAACTTAATAACGTTGGTTCAGTTTCAAACATGTTGAATGACTATATTTAATCGTTGAGTGATGAGTATGTATAAATAGCGTTATGCATCTAGTCCTCCGTATACACATGGGTGTATGCACAAAACATTTTTACATTTTTGAGAGATATATACCTGATTATTTGATATTTTTTTTTAATAATGGTGTGCACTCTGAAATCAGCAAGCCATTGTGCTACACAAGTTTATACAAGTTTAAGGAAAATTGAGCACACACACTTGTGAATTCCACACAAAGTATATAATTACCTACCTTATGTTTACATTCGTAGTCCTTCAGCCTTTCGACTGGTTTGTACCCTCCCCGCATATACCCGTGGTGCGTGTGGTACTGAGTCCCTCACAGGTATATGGGACCTAGAGTTTAACGCCGGATCCGAACGGCATAGTTGGGGAAGGTTTATACTAAGCAGGATACCTCTCGCTGGTTTGCCATTGCCTTGCGAGGGGGAACAGTCGTATCTAAATCAGATGGCCCCCGGCGGGAATTGAACCCGCGCCGACAGCGTAGCAGCGCCACACGCTAGCCACTACGCCACGACCGCTCCTATCTAATTAGTATCTAATGTTTACATTATACTTTACTAATTATATGCTTCTCCTTCCTAGCTTGATTGAGATTTCAGAGGGCGCATGTTGTTGTGTAATATAATTGTTTAAATTGTTGTGGCTGTAATAATTGTTGTAGGGTAAAATTGTTAGTTAAATAATTTATAAAAATTGTCTGTATTATTAAAATTGTTTATAGTACAACCAGAGGGGGACTGTAAAAGGAAAAAAAAAGACTTATTGTTATTAAATGTATTGGATTTTGAAAACCTCTGGATTTATTCTTTGTATTTATTAATGTTCATATAATTACTTCCAAATAGGGAAATTCTATTTGGTGAAGGTTAAAAATGTACTGTCGAGGCTTGTTGCATGTCATGGTTATTTTGAATACCATGTAATATATTTTAGATATTTTACATATTTTATATATTTCTAATAGAATACTTTCACAGCCTGGATACTATGAAATCTCTCATTGTAAGAAAAACAAAATTTTATAGAATCAATAAATTTGTTATTTGCGGAATTTTAAAATTGAGGTCACCTCATTAGTCCAATTGCCTAATGGTTCCCCAGCATGTGGCCATTCTTCCACTAGGAGGCCTCTCCTGGTTCAAGTGAACAAGTGAGCCGGTCATCCAGGTAAGTTGTAGATTTTATTTATTTATTTTTTTTAAGGAAGTCAAACTTGTAAAATGTGTTAAATTCGGAAAGTTGAAAATTGTGTTGTGATATCCTTGGTGATGAGCGGCTCACAAATGGTAGCAGAGCGTGGTTGGACGTAGGCCTGGCCACCTCTGAACCGAAATTTGGAAATGGATGCGGTGTCCTCAATATCTTAGTTGGTCATGTTCTGTCAGTTGTGATGTGTTCACTATTGTTGTAAATCTTGATCTTTCGGTGCGGTTGCCGGGCCGGGACACCTGGGGGGGGGGGGGTGAGCACAGCTTGGTGATTCCTGATTGTGTCTTGGGGTGTTGTTAAGTGTTTATCTGTTTGTTTGTGTTCTTGTTTTGTCTTTGTCTTTGTTGTCTTCTAGCACATGATCTTGGTCTTGGTTGTTGGTCCGGTGTCGGGTCGGGGACCCTGAGGTACCTTGATTTTAATCACTTTGTTGTATTCAGGTCATTGTTGTGTGAAACTATGGCGGAGGCGGGGCAGAGTAGTGGTCGGCGTGAAGGTCGCGGTCTGGTGCCCGAGTATTTTACGAAAGATGAGCTCCAGTTCGAGATACGCTTGCGGGGTGGGGTTCCCCAGAGGGATGTAGCGTCCTTGAGGAGACAACTGCGGGAGCTGCTGGTGGGGGACGCCCCCCCGGAGAGTCGAAATTGAGCATTTGGGGGAGGAGCTGGCCTTGTGTGCGGACAAGTGGACCGAGTTTTCCACCTTGATGGAGGACTCGGAATATATGGGGAGTTCCACCCGTGTTTGGCAGCACCAAGCACCAAACGGGTGACCCAAAGAATGCACCACTTGTCCGCTCGTCTCAGTAATTTGCTGTTGCAGGACGATCTGGAGGAGGAGGTTAGGCGGACTGCGTCGGCCCTGCAGTCAAAAATTGGCCTACCTGGGGAGGCTCCAGAAAGTCCTGGTAACCCTAAGAAGATGCTCACGCGCCAGACCGTGGCCACTGAGCGGGTGGATCTCCTGGGGGAGGCCTGTAATGCTCTGGTGGAGGAACGTCCTTCTGTTTCGGTGGGCAGTCGCCCCCAGGGATTTCAGGGGGATCATGTGGAAGTCCCTCGAGGGTTTGGTACAGCCCTTGCCAGCGTCAAGTATGAGTCATTGCCGAACCCCATTTATGACCTCCTCCGTCGGCTTCCAGTGGTCGACGGTCTGGACCTTGACCAACTTGTGAAATTCTTTGAAGGGATTTTCGGCATCTATGATTTCCCTGGGGTGACTGGTGTTTCGTTGTTAAATATGATCTACCCGTATTGTCGGGCGCCCCTGCTGGATCGTGTGGTCTGGCATCTAGGCGCGGGCGGGGATTTTGAGGGGTTCCACAGGGATGTTCTGGAACTGTTCATGCCCGGGAGGCTGCGCGACCAGATGCGGCAAAGATTATTTTACAGAGTCCACGGCACGGGGAAAAGTTAAACGTGTTTATTAATTCTATCAAAAGTGCTGCCGTGTGCTGCGGGTGGACGTGTCGGAGGCTGAGGTGGTGTGGGTTATTTTGGAGGGCCTCAATCCTCAGGAGGGGTCAAGGTTGGTGTTCTTGGAGAGACCGCGAAGATTCGCAGATCTTAGCAGAGCTTGTGTCTTCACCCGCACCATCCAGATGAACGATGAGGCTCGCTCCAGCAGTTCCGAATTCCCTGTCCCCTGTTCCCCATCTGGTCAGCAGCGGCCTACCCGGAAGCAACGTGGTGGCAACTCTGAGAGGAAAGAATACCGTTGTTATACCTGTGGTAAGATGGGGCACTTGGCCCGGAATTGCCCTCTCAAACGGTCGGAGGTCTCGCGGGAGAACCGTCCTTCAAAAAACGGCCTGCGTGGGGGGATTGAGGGGACGCCGGTCCCTCCCCACGTGTGGTAGCGTTAGCGCATCCCAGGTCCCGTTATGTGCTGTTGAAACAGGACACCCATCAGGGGAGCCCTATCCTAAGCCGATTCGTCCTGGCCTCTCCGTGTGTCCATATTTGGAGCTGGAATTTGGAAAGGGCCGTATTAGGGCCCTGGTGGACTCCGGATCGGCACGGTGTCTGATCTCCTCCCGGGTTTACCAGCAGTTGGTCAGGGAGTCTTTGATTCGGTCAAGTGCTCTTTCGTCGGTGGTGTGTTGGACGGCCTCGAGGGAGGTTTTGCCGACCTCCAAATTGGTGGCCTTTAAATTTAAAATAAATTATTTTTCGTGGGTGTGGGAGTTTCTTGTTGCTCCGAATCTGAGCGTTGATTGTATTGTGGGTGCGGACTTTATTGTGAAAAGTGGTCTGGTCCTCGATATCCAGGGGCACGCATGTTTCTTTAAGTTTAACCGTGCCGTGCGCATTCCCTTTTTTGGATATCGGGATGAGGCGGGGGAAGGACTTGAAGAACTTCAACCCCCGGCGTCCATTAATAATTTGAGCCAATCCCAACAGACCACTTTCCGTCAATTGTGTGAGGAGTTCCCCGAGGTGCTGACTGCCAACCTCGGACTCACTCACAATTTGGAGTATCGTATCCGTCTTTGCGACTCCTCGGTTGTCCGTTCGCACCCGTATAAATTCGCTCCGCCCAAAATGACCATTTTGCGTGAGAAGGTGCAAGAATTGTTGGACCCGGGGGTTATTGAACCTTCCACGTCGGCCTATGCCAGTCCAGCATTCTTGGTGCCTAAACCGGGAGGGAAGTATAGGCTGGTTATTGATTACCGGAAATTAAACCAAAATATAGAAGTTGAGTCGGTGCCCCTCCCGGACCTGCATTCGGCCTTTGACTGGTTTTCGCAGGCCCGATATTTCACCATTTTTGACCTGAATTCGGCTTACCACCAGATTCCCTTACACAGGGATTCTCGGCCGTACACTGCCTTTTGCGTACCGTGGAACCTGTACCAATATAAGAGAGTCCCCATGGGACTGGCGGTTGGTGCTCAGACGTTAACACGTCTACTAGACTCTGTGTTCCACCACGTTAAATTCCAGTACGTGTTCAATTATCTAGATGATCTTCTCATTTACAGCTCTACCCTAGAGGAACACATGAACCATCTCCGAGAGGTGTTGTGTCGCTTGAGGCGCGCGGGGCTTACGGTAAACCCCGACAAGGTGAAATTCGCCCAGGAGGAAATTTCTTTCCTCGGTCACCTTGTGTCTCATAAAGGGGTCACGGTGGACCCAGAGAGGACTCAGGCAATTCGGGATTTTCCTCCTCCTCGGGACGCTAAAGGGGTGGCCCGCTTTGTGGGCGTGGTAAATTTTTATAGGCGGTTCATCCCGGGGGCTGCCGAGATTGCGGCTCCCCTAAATTCCTTAAGGAAGAAAGGTGCCAAATTTGTGTGGGGCGACGAGCAACAGTGTGCCTTTGAGGCCCTGAAGGAGTCCATTCTGTCGCCGCCCGTGCTTCGGATGCCGGACTTCACGAAGCCCTTTGTTGTGCAATCTGACGCCAGCTCTGTGACGATCGGGGCCGTGCTCTCGCAGGAGGTGGATGGTGCTCGGCAGCCAGCCGCCTTTGTATCTAGGACCCTCACCGACACTGAAAAGAAATCCTCGGTGTATGAGTTGGAGTGTTTGGCGGTAGTCTTCGCCCTGGACAAGTTTAGGAGGTATTTGGAACATGCTGAGTTCCTATTAGAGACCGACAATCAGGCTCTCTCTTGGCTTCTGGCGCACCCCAGTCAACTAGGTAAACTTGGCCGCTGGGTGGTCAAAATTTCATCTTTTAAGTTTAGGGCACAGCATATACGGGGGACCCAAAATGTTGTTGCCGATGCTCTGTCCCGTATGTATCATCTACCCAGTGAGGAGCCAATAAATGAACCCTGCGCCTTACTCTTGGAGTTTCCCCTCGCCTTTACTGAGGTTATCCCTCATCAGCGTGATGATGCGGTGTTGGGTCCCATTATCGATAAAATTAGATCAGGCTAGATGGAGGCTCCCTATCATCTGTCCAAGGGCGTCCTCTGCTGCAAGGAACGTAGAGGACGGGTTCCTAAGATAGTGCTGCCGAGCAAGCTGGTACCCATGGTCTTCCAGTATTATCATGATTCCCCGGTAGGAGGCCATTTGGGTGTTTCAAAGACCATCGCCGCGATCAGAAAGAACTTCATCTGGAAAGGCATGGACCGGGACATCGCCACCCGGGTGAAGTGTTGTCATCTCTGTAGTCTGAGCAAGCCAGCTCAGAACACCAAGTTGGGGTTGCTGTCTTCTGGGGTGGCTGGCAGACCGATGGAGAAGGTTTTCATCGACTACGTGGGTCCTTTCCCACGTAGCAAGGCCGGGAATTCGTTCCTCCTTGTTTGTGTGGACGCCTTCTCTAAGTATGTCTGGCTACTTCCCTTGCGTCAGGCTAGTGCTGTCACTACCATCATAGCCCTTCAGACCAGCATCTTTCAGCATTTCGGGCTTCCCTCCATCATTGTCTCAGACAATGGCCCCCAATTCATCTCGAGGCAGTTCCGGAACATGTGTTTCAGGCACGGCAGTCGGCATGTAACCACTGCCCCTTATCACCCGCAACCTTCCCACGCTGAGCGATTCAATCGCAACCTTAGATCCGCTCTCATCGCCTACCACGCGGAACAGCAGAACACGTGGGACCAGAATCTTCAGTGGTTACAAATGGCTTTCAATTCTTCTCTTCATAAAAGCCATAGAGCCGTGCCTTTTGAGGTCATGTTTGGTTTCTCCCCCGCTCATCCCCTTAGCAATTTGTGGAGATTGGAGGATCTTCTCCCGGATTCGCCGAACGAGGGGTCTCTCACAGGTGGAAAGAGGTGAGGAGAGCCCTGCTCCGATCGCACGAGCGCGTGTGGCGTCGTTATAACGCGGGGAGAGTCCCCAACCCTTTCAAGGTGGGCCAGTTAGTATATTGCAGGAGCCACCCGCTCAGCTCTAAGGTGGAGGGTCGCGCCGCCAAGCTTTGCTATAGATGGCTGGGACCTTTCCGGATTTCCGAGTTTGTCTCGCCTGTTACTGCCAGCCTGGTGGGTCTGGAGGATGAGATGAAGGTGAGGGTGGCCCATGTGTCACATTTGAAGGCGTGTGCTCAGGTGGAGCTTCCTTGAGTGAAGGATTGGTATTGTTTGCCCCAGTTAGGTTAATTAGGGTCCTCGGGTTTGGTTTTCGGGGGGCTTCTCTGGAGGAATTGTGTTTTAATGTTTTACTTTTTAGTGTTTTATTGTTTTAGGTGGGGTTAATTGGGGTTTTAAAGTTTTATCGGTATTTTAGCTCCTCTCATTTCCTTTCTTCTTTCCTTTGCTTTAGGTAGCGACCGCTCACACTCCCCGTGTCTTCTACACTTACACACACCCAGCTACACACACACACACACACACACACCTTGTCCTTCCTTCTGTTGTCCTTTCGTTTTCAACTTCCGCCTGATTTTATCTTTTTATTGGTTTTTAGTTAGTCCCCGCTTTTCCTCTAGTGGTGGCAGTCCCAGTGTCGTCCAACCCGTTGGACTCCTTTTGTTGTGGGGGTGTGCCGTAACTATGACTGTTGTTACGGCAACTTACGAATGTGTTTAAATCGAATCTGGGCAATAGATCCATTCATCTACGTAGTTGCGTGATATTGGACGCTCACGCTATCTATGAGAGACTTTAGTCAACTTGACTTTTCTGTCCCGCGGCGTGAAGCAGTAGTTGTCGTTGAGTAGAGGTGAAGCCTGGTGTTGACTGGGGGGAGTTGGTGGTCAGCTGCATGCAGCGAGCTGTTGTCCGGTCAGCGTCTGAAAAAGTTTTGTTGTTTCATTTTTAATGCCGGGGTTTTTTTAAATTGATTATGGAAGGCTAAGTAAAAAGTGTGCCAAGGGGTCTCTGGCCTGGCAACTGTGATCCTGTGGTGAGGCCAAGATGTAATGTGTAAGTAGATTAAGGAACTCAGATTGAGCATGTGCTATTGCAAAATCGGACAGGTATGCAAAAATGAAAATTATTAAATTTTTCATAGGAGGTGCTTTTGCACTACTTGAGTTTCGGGTCAAGTGAGGGCCTGGCTAGTTCTTAACTTAAACAAAAAAAAAAACAATTGCTTTAATTCTGGATCTGTTTTTTTTTACTTACTCAATACCTGGAATGCTCAGGGTTCCTTAGTTATTGCAAATTCATATATCTTTTAAATGGTGAGGTCAGCTCATGCTGCTAGTAGTGACAGTAATAACTTATGTGCAAAACCTTTTTTTTACACACCAAAAAAAAAAAAAAAAAAAAAAAAACTTAAGAAAATGTGTTAGGACTCGGCCTGTGTGCCCATGTGCCTAGTGGAGTGAAATCTAGCCCGAGGTCCTTAATCTCTCTCAGTATTATTCAGTGTTGTTCATATAAATGTCTTGTGTTTGAATTGTGAAAAGCATGTAATGTCCAGTATACATTTTGCCTATAATCTGTGTTGAACTTATATTGTGTATGCCTTTTATTGGAACGTATAAATTTTTTTATGAAAAGGGTGGCAGATCACATACAATTGCCATAATATGTACTAGAACTGTAATTCAGAAGTGTTCATCATGTTAACAGAAATGACTGAACTTTTGTACAAGATGAAATTTCCACTTTGGGATTTAGTATTTATTTTAATTCTCTATCAATGTACAGTCACTGTTAAAATTCTTTTGTATATGTATATACTCATAATTCTAATAGAACTTAATAACGTTGGTTCAGTTTCAAACATGTTGAATGACTATATTTAATCGTTGAGTGATGAGTATGTATAAATAGCGTTATGCATCTAGTCCTCCGTATACACATGGGTGTATGCACAAAACACTTTTACATTTTTGAGAGATATATACCTGATTATTTGATATTTTTTTTTAAATAATGGTGTGCACTCTGAAATCAGCAAGCCATTGTGCTACACAAGTTTATACAAGTTTAAGGAAAATTGAGCACACACACTTGTGAATTCCACACAAAGTATATAATTACCTACCTTATGTTTACATTATACTTTACTAATTATATGATTCTCCTTCCTAGCTTGATTGAGATTTCAGAGGGCGCATGTTGTTGTTTAATATAATTGTTTAAATTGTTGTGGCTGTAATAATTGTTGTAGGGTAAAATTGTTCGTTAAATGATTTATAAAAATTGTCTATATTATTAAAATTGTTTATAGTACAACCAGAGGGGGACTGTAAAAGAAAAAAAAAGACTTATTGTTATTAAATGTATTGGATTTTGAACCTCTGGATTTATTCTTTGTATTTATTAATGTTCATATAATTATTTCCAAATAGGGAAATTCTATTTGGTGAAGGTTAAAAATGTACTGTCGAGGCTTGTTGCATGTCATGGTTATTTTGAATACCATGTAATATATTTTAGATATTTTACATATTTTATATATTTCTAATAGAATACTTTCACAGCCTGGATACTATGAAATCTCTCATTGTAAGAAAAACAAAATTTTATAGAATCAATAAATTTGTTATTTGCGGAATTTTAAAATTGAGGTCACCTCATTAGTCAAATTGCCTAATGGTTCCCCAGCATGTGGCCATTCTTCCACTAGGAGGCCTCTCCTGGTTCAAGTGAACAAGTGAGCCGGTCATCCAGGTAAGTTGTAGATTTTATTTTTTTTTTTTTTTTAAGGAAGTCAAACTTGTAAAATGTGTTAAATTCGGAAAGTTGAAAATTGTGTTGTGATGTCCTTGGTGATGAGCGGCTCAATACTGTATTCAAATTTATTATGGTTATTTACGAGTATAATAGTAATGTCTAAAAAATTTAATATAATATTAGTTTCGTGTTCAATTGTAAATTTTATATTTTTATGGAGATTATTAATTAAATTAAAAATTTGATTAATATTATTACCATTATTTTAGAGTGTGTCCTCTACATATCTAAATCATAATGATTTATGATCATATGATTGTGATTATGATATTTAGAAATCCTATAAATATCTACATATCATAATGACCTAGAGAGTCTAAATTTTTAATATCATGTATTTTTATATCTTAATGTTGTATGTGTATGTGTATGTGTGTGTGTATGTGTATACACGTATACACACACATACATACATACATAACTGCATCACATATATAGTTTTTTTGTGTTGATGACATAACACTGCGAGCGTTAAAACCTTACAAACCTTAAAAACATTACGACATAATGAAGATTACAATGTGGCTCATTGCAAAGAATTTCTCTCAGCATATCACTGTAGGACACTGTAATTATCTATTTTTTCCTTTGGCATAGCTTTCTGTTGGTGCAGGTCTGATCTTCTAGGATCCTGCCTTCCATTTCGGAATTGCCACTTTTGTAGACTCAAGTGATAATAAAATGTAATTACTGGCCATTCTTCTTCTTTTGTGGTGGCGCTACAGCCCATGTCGAGCCCTGGCCTCCTCAATGAATTCTTCCAGGCAACCCGGTTGAATGACATCTCCCCCTCTCCCAAACTGTAACATACTGGTCATTACTGTTAACATTTAATTGCTTTATATATATTAATATTTAATTATGTTTACTGAAAAATAATCTTATTAACAGTAGTTAATAACAGATGCCCATGTGAACGTTCACCTAATTATACTCAGTCGACTGCTAATTTCTGTATGCAACAGTTTACACGTATATAGATATTTACACATTTATACAAATCTACACGTGCATACGTATTTAACATTGACTTCCATACAAAATTTTAAATACTTAATTGAAATTTAAATGTACAAAGTTAAAATAATTTTAAAACTACAATGAAGAACATTAAAAAACTTAAATAGTAAATAGTTTTAAGAGTTTATAACTGTTACTTTAAAAAGCTAAATAAATAGGTAATATTTATTTCGAAATATTAATTATCAAAATCTTAGTTCACACTGAAATTGTAAAAATTAATTTTAAAGAATAAGATCGAAATGGTACCTAGATCGTAAGAAAAAACTGCGCACACATCATGTAAGACTTAACATCTACGAATGAGGAATCCTGGTGTGGTTGTCCAAGAACATTTGGTTTGTTGTGCTCATGGTAGTGGAGAACGTGAGTGTAAACAGTGTTTCTTTTCTTGCCAATTTCTTCAGCCTTCGTCGCCTCGTACTCTGTTCACCTTTGACCAACGGTTCGCAAAATATTTCCTAAAAATGTTCACGGTTTGGCTAGTGGATAACACAAAATAACAGTTTTCTACCAGAAACTGTAGCCTCTCAACAAGTCTGCAATTACAGTAGTTAAGGGTTAAACGTTTTTGCAATGCCATCCAACTCAGTGCAATGTCATTCAGTTTATTTACGACTTCCAAGAATCGGTTTTAATCCTTCGGTCCGCTCCTCAAATGAACGGATCAAATGACCCCTGTTTACCAAACTTACTGTTTTTGATTTGCACTGTTCCACCAGTAAGTCTACTACAAATTTTTGTATTCGTTTCCAAAAACTACGTATTTGATGTTTCCCTAAACTTAGAATCTTATTAGTGGATTGTTTATTTATTTAACTCCGTTTCCTTGTTAAATCGGGTTTTTAAGAAGCAAAGTAATCGCCCCGCATATGTACAGTTTTTCACTTGCTCTTTTTATGATTTGCAAAAGAAAATATTTTATGTTACTTCCACGTTTCACATATTTAAATATACTTTGAACAATATGCAGATACTTTCCTTATTTCGGTTTTTACGTAATTTACGAAAGAACTAATGCAATTCAAATGCATCCTTATGAAATACTTAAAATCTAAGGGTTAAACAAGTAATTCTTCGCGATGCGTAGTCCACTGTGAAGGCGTATAGCATATGGGTGGTAAATTAGAGTTGTTTTTTGCTAGCCTTTTGGTCGCTGTCTCAGAATCAATACCGGTAATAATTTGTCAAGTGGACTCAGTCCATAAGACTACAATAACTCTGCCAAATCGTCGAGAGAGGGTATACATGATGAAGTGCAACGTAAGTAAAGGCGGATTAATTAGATCTGATGACTAACAAACGTTTAGAAAGTAGTGTTCGCCATCAAACAAGCCAAAGGATTTAGTGCTCTAAACAAAACAACATTACAGATTTAGTACGTTTGTCCGTAGTTTCTTCGATGGGAAAAATTGTATTATAAATTATGTTTAGAAGAAAAAAGGCATCTGTAATAATTCACCACACAGACTGTGACCGATAAGTGCATACTATGTATTAATAATTGCGATAATGAATTAAAAGGAAAAACTATGACGTTAAAATCTATTTAGAAATTACTGTGTCTAACGTTTTAGCTCTGCATACTTGTAAATTACATTTATAGTCGTTATAATCGAGGCTTTTATGAGATATACAAGAATTGATAGCAATAGAGAATGTAGTAGTTAAGAAAAAAAGTCAATAACAAAGCAGAAAACATTTATGCTACATTAGTTTATTTTAAATTTATGAATCTGAGTCATATTTTTAAAGCCATATTTAAAAAGAGAAGTGGCATCGCATGCTTAGAAACCTGTAACAAAATTTCAAGGTGTTCACCTTCTACATCCGGGTTTGAAGATAAAGCATTCAGTATTGAAATATGCTAGGAACAAGGCCTTGGAACATACCTTAAGAGCAATTTTTATACCAGGCATATTAGAAATATATAACACTTGTAAATTACATTATATGTAATTATAATATTATTATTGATTTTTAGTTGAGTTTTGTAAAAGTAAGATTTTCACAAGCTATCTTAAAATTCCTTCATTTCGGCTGTGATCTCGGTATAGATATCTATAAATTCTTCAAAGCCCAGCTTCCTAGGTGGGGATTATATAATTATTGATAAATATTGAAATCTTTTCTAGCTCATTTTGTTCCTCAAATAATTATTAATGATTTATGTTGCTGATCGCATCTCTTGCAAAAATGATGGTGAAATGTTTTTGCCATATGTGTCTTCCAACTCTTGGTTTAATGTAGGATAACTGTCATTTAAATTTTCCAAACAAGTAGGTTCCAGAACACTGAATATTGATATTACTTCAGTGAAACCAGTAAAACGACACTGTATTTGACTTAAATTATATCCAGCACCATGGCGTAGAGTTGCGAAATATTTTCGTGTGAGGGGGGGGTAAAATTGTACTTCAAAATAACTGACTGATAAAGTCTTTACTGATGTGACAGAGTCTTTCTTTTAAAGAATTTCTTTTTCAGTTGTACCTAATAATACAAATTTACTTTATTGTATCACATTATCATCCCTCGCGCGCGCGCGCGCGCGCGCACACACACACACACACACACACATATCATTTACATTGTACACAGTCTTAGCTTGAGTGTGGCGTGATATGCCAGTACCGCCCTGCACATTCTGTGTTCCCCTTCGCTGGTTACTTACAGCTTCAATACGCATTTTTTAAAAATATTGACGATAATAATTATTTATTCTAATTTAGCAGTATTTTTTAACTAATTGCGACAATGCACAGTAACGTACGCAGACGTACTGCTGCAATATATATATATATATATATATATATATATATATATATATTACAACGATAAATAATATAGCTTCACTTTTCTTTAATGTTAACTGCAGATTTTTCAGATGACGGTTTGTTTCTGGATGATCCTGGATCTGGTCGAGTACGTGGGTTGATATACTCTGTCCGGCTTCAGGGTCGCTTTCGGGTGTAGATATTTGTCACCGCGAACCGATATAATTACACTGCTATTGGTGTGTTATGCTTACACCTCCAGTCAGTTTCAAGTGTCTATATACATAAACGGAATATCTTGAAATTTTGAGGATTAGCACAATTATAATAATTCTTGCAGTAACTCTAGGAATTTTCTAGCTCGTGTTTGTCGCTACTGGCAGACCAAACGGGGTTTACACGTTGTCGATTCCGAAGAGAGACGTTTTAATTACAAGTTTTAATTGATCCGTATTCATCTACTGACTTTGTCTTATACTGATTGGTTCTTCGGAAATCCCAACTCATGATTTTCTACAGATAATAAATGTTCTTGTCCAAAATGGCTTACGAACAGAACAATTCTTGTTCAAAAAACCTTAATATTTTTACGATCAAATTTATGGCCATAAGATATTTTTACTTAAAAAATGAATACATTTAGTTACTGATTTTTAAAATAACTATTTTCATCAGTTAGTCTTTTTATTACGACAATTCTGATATAAGTTTCTCTCAAAATTTCCCATATCACGAAATTAATTTAAATTAATGTGTTTTTTATGAATATCCAGTAAAATAATATTGTACCCTCGCACACGCGACTAAGCATCGTCACGCACACCATTTCACACCACTTACAAGCTTTTTACAATCCTAAAAATATTTAAAACTAACCTTTTTCCCATTGTTCCTTATCTACTAATACATAATGTTCAAACCTGCAATCTCTACTTATTCATACAGCGTCTGCAAATGCTACCATATGCTTTTACTCTCTGCTGCATTCCATATGCAATTGGAATGTCAATTATATATATAAGTTTCTGAATAGATTTCTCCATTGATTGCTGTCTATAACACTGATCTTTAAACTTAAGCTGATCTTTAAACTTAAAATACCGGTTTTCTTATTTGATCATTCACTTGTTTGAAACTCGTTCTGCCTGTCTCAAATGCACCCTCGTCACACTCTAAATTAAAATGAAATTTATTTGCACTGGTTTCTTCACTAAGTTTTTATCGACTCGTTTGTCGTTTGAGTTCTAAATTTGTCGTTATTCAGGAGATTATTTGAATTTCAGATTTCTCTGTTAGATTGTCCTAGTAAATCATCTTCGTAACACTTATGATTAATTAGGAATTTCTCTTTTTGCTGTTTGTTCGCAAGCAGTGACCTTCACAAGGAGAGCGTCACGTTAACAATACACTCTTATGATAGCACATCCGTAAGCGGAACCGAAGTTTAGATATTAACCCCACACAATGTCTTGTTTTTTCTTTTTTATCATTTAGTTTATTTTCAACACAAACCTCCTTAATTACTGGCCTAAAGAAGGTTCAAAGCTTTCACAGTTTTATCGCGCCACTTTGATTTTCCTTCTAGTTGCACTGAAGTCAGAATTCTTGTTTGTCAACACTCGCGTACTGTTAAGACAGTGCTTTCACAAAATAAGTGAACGCATAAACATAAAACAAAAGTGAAAATAGGCGCGTCACTTTTACCTCGTGGCCACCTACCATTTGCCACTCTAACCAAGTTGTTCGTTTGTTCATACAAATAAATAAACACCATAGATAAATATACTGGATAAACACGTGTAACGTTAATTTGTATAGCATACGCATAGTAACTTGAAACTTTTATAATTTATATTAACGTGGTACATTTCCTTTTCTTTATGTATTAATTAATACCAGCAAATACTGTTAATATTTATTGCAATTTACCCCCCCCCCCCCAACACACACAAATACGTAAATACAATGTGAATTTACATGTAAACTTGTGAACCCGTTATGTAATTAACGGAAGAACGAACTGCTCTGAACTTAGTAAATCCTAAAGTATTTTCAGAAGTAGAAGTGATTACAGTCACATTCCTTTGAGTGCGTGTGCGCGCGCGATCATGTGAGCGATGTGTATGTTTACTGCCACTGCACTCTAAATTCAGTTCCCCTCCACAAATCGCGCAACTGCAAAATGAAAAACATATTGTGAGCTTCATTTTTTCGTTTAAATGCCAAGTGGTTGTTATGTATGGCGCAAATAAAACTCAAATCAGCACACCTAGGACGACTAGCATTCTATAGTCGGCAGTAACAAGTCATTACAATACTCTGCGCTCCCTTAATCTGTGGTGACGTAACGATTCTTGGCATGCGAATAATAACACAAATTATAGTTCATTAAATAATTCTAAATTTATCAAGTAATTCAATATACGATACCTTTCAACATTACAAATTGTTTGTGTACTTATAAATTTCTACATGATATGAATAATTTTTAAGTATCAATAACATCGATGTGCCAAGTTGTTATTCAGATATTAGTGTAATACTTTCTTTCAACCCCTACTTAATTCCAATTATTTTAAAGTAATTTATTATTCAAATAAGTAGAGCTCAAAATTTATTAATTGAGAAGTTAAATCTCAGGGACAGACAGGGATAGACTTTTAAATTTGTGAGTACTTTCATAACTCTGAGCAGTGAATTGGTTTGTAGATTATTACACGGTATACGTAAATTTAGTACCAACATTTGTTTTAGCGTTGCCGAACGACGTTATCTGTCAACCCAGGTCCGTAACAGCGTGTGTGCCGACGGCTCGGTCGTGATGAATCATAATTTGTGAACACACCTCCTGTCTGCACACTTGATCAGCACGCGTTGATTAATCATCCTTTACTCATCACATAATTCTTTCCTATACACAGTACTTTATCACTCAGTTTATCACATAAAATACTTTAGGATTTCCAGAATATTTTATCACCATCGCTTCACCAGCTTTCTGCAGTAACCTAGTAATTCTCTCTACCAGATCTCTACTAATTCTCGTCTAAAACTCTAACTCTCATGTGAAAACTCCACTTCTTGGCATATCACATTAATTTTGTTCAAACAGTAATATCGCCCTCAGTCACTGTTATAGGTGCGTTTCTCAGTGTCCATTCCTTCTGCTGCCACTTCTCGTTTAACCCCGACGTTAAATCTGGTCCTTTGATTGGGCGTGACGTTATTTTTTATTACTATGCGCACGTGGGTTCATCTTGCATTCGCCGCAGTGGGAATTAATTTTAAAATACTGTAAGGTCCTAAAAATATCAACATCATTATTGTTTTTAATGTGTTTTATATTCCATTTTTCCGTGATCACTAGATTTTTTGGAAGTTATAGTCGGTTTACTTGGATATCACAAGCGAAGACTTGGAAAATATGTGATGAACCCTTTTCGTCTGGTAAGCCCTGTACAATATATCAATTCCTTCAACTCGTCATATCCCTTTACAGCTAATTGTTTCAAGGCCTAAGATTCGTCAATCCGCTATACAATAGGCTGATTTCTATTTCATAATAAATTTTAGAAAGTTTGTTTCACGTCTTTATTTTACAATTTTCATTATATTTATTTAAGGACTGAACATTGATTTATGGAAACGTTTCAAGTGAAAGATACGTCTTTTTGTTGTCACATTTTTTTGACAGTACCATTGAGCACTTAAGCAAACTTCAATAAAATGAAGGAATGGATATTGGAAAATATATTAAGAACAAACTAGATATGAGAAATTGAAAATAAAGAACTGTTTGAACGGAGTTTTAACACAGTTTAGCTTCCACACATTAAGGTAATGCGGAAGGAATAAATTATTTATTTCATACTTAAAATTATATACGTAGCTAGCATTGTCGTACTGACAAACATAGAACTTAAGTTATTATGGAATTAACGAAAATTATTTCAGTTAACCCAGCAGTACTTCATGAAGCCATATTTAGGCTTTTAAACTCATACGAGTGTAAAATGAGAAGATGTTATCCACCGCAGGAAAATTTAGTCAATAATTAGACAGAAAAACATGAACCACGACAGAACATGAAGTTAGAACATTGTTAAACGTAACTACAGCCTAATTTAACTGTAACAGTGTTAATTAATCGATTTCGGCACACAATTATAAGAAAATATTTAATCTTAAAAGATGTGAATTTGAATCCACAATTAAAAAAGTATCAGTCAATCGATGACAAATTCATTTATGTGTTACAGTTATTTTTACATATTTTCTAATGGCAAAAATTTATTTTCCTTTTGTTGCTCGTCAACCCTTCTAACATAATTGAAACGATCAAGCTCACACGTATATTTTCTACAATAAATTATCAAATCAAAGGGCGAACAGACGCACCTGTTACAAGAACGCATTACAACCCACTCTTTCCATGTATAATCCTATCCGAACAGAAAATTTGAAAGCAGATGATCTATGGCAAAGGATATCACTTCCCCCCTCCCCCTCTCTCGCGCTCTCTCTCTGCTCTCTTTCTCTCTGTGTCTTCTCGTCCATTTTCCAGCCGGTTCAATATTATATCTTCTATCTCCCGGTGTTCCGTTGTTCCAATGTTTTTTCGTTTATTGTAAAAATTTTGCACAACAGTTGTGAGTGATCAGTTGGTAGTACTAAAAAAGAACTGACAACTATAAAAAAATGTTCTTAATTTTCTCACAAATTAAGTGAGTGATATTTAATTTCACACATATAATCTGTATATTTACCAATGATCATACCTTCAGATATATTAAGAATTAATTGTAATTTATTTTTTCTTTTATCGCTTAAATCATTTACGCTGTTTCTTAAATGGTTTATATTTTTCTTATTCTGTGCGTTTGGCATAATTTGAAAACAAACATTTTAACTGGTTTTAAAAATATATAAAAAATTTAGTATCACTCGCCACAATAATAACGTGTAATTCTGTTTTAATTTTTCCACTCAACAATAGTGACAAATCAAAACCAATAAGAAAAACTATTATAATAATTTCACATAGTACATATATAGGTTCAGCTATCTAAGAAGTTCATTCAACCTCAAGCCACACAAGTGTTATATAATTATTATAAAGAGAAAAGGTGTGGTGTGTTTTTAAAATAATAATAACACTTCTTATATCATATCGACTTTGTAAAATTCATTCAAAATTTTATTAAATAAAATTTTCAAAAATTACGAATTAAAATTTCGTCATTATTATTCGCATAATATTTTTCTTTTGTGTGTGCTCATCATCCACGCAATTATTGTCACTATACAAATAACATTACACAAATATTCATAAATATAATACACAAGATATAAATTGACATGTATAAATAGAAATTTTTATAATATACAATGTGCTCTTGACTTGCTCAGATTGTATTTCTTTTAAATCGCATATTTTTTTTATATTATTGCTATTTTGCTTTGTGTGCCTACATATGAATATCGTATTCATGAAATATCAATCAATTTTAGAATTACTTAAACATGTATACTACATTATAATTTAATAAATAATTTCGTAAATGTTGAAAATCATTATAAATTACTACAATTTAACCAATTAGATTTTATAATTATTATTTACACTATTAAAGTTTATCACTGTCTCTTTACTCTTTTCTTTTTATGTCTTTTATGACTCGTTGGTTGACAAGTAAAAATGGTTTCATGTCACCTTATTGCTGTGCGGTGATACTCAGTGATTCCTCGTCATGATCCTGAGTCCTGTGTCCTGTGTCGATCCTCCGTTGTCATCTGATCCTACTGGAGTCCGTCGTCCGGTCCTCCTGGTCCACTCAGCATTCAGATGACTCGTACTGCTATCTCCATACTGCTGGGATATCGACCTTGGATGCTCCACCGTCGAGCATAGCCTTCGGCTGCAGATGTGTTCCAGTGAATGAAGGTCGAGGCTGGCGATCCTCGCTTATTTATACTGTCGGGCGCAAAACTCATGTTTCAACCATTCTGTGGACGATTTATATTGTTATAGTTTGTCGAGCGTCCCTTTACAGCTTCGTTTGTTTTTCGTACTTATTTTAATTTTATTCGCAACATGCGAAGTCTTGTTTATTACTCGATGCTCATACGATCGGTAGTTTTATTATGTATAATTGTATGTTAACAGTTTTTCTATACTTTAATTGTTCTTGGTTCTATTCACTTTTATTTACACTGCATTAATATGTATTATTTGTTTCGCACTAGATTTTGCACATGTGCGCGTCTTTATATTATTAATAACGTGGCGTAACTTATTTCGTCATATCTTAGGCGCACTTACCAAAATTTAAATAATTTACATATTTAATTCACATTTATTGGTGACGGTAGTTATTGGTATAGGTGACGCTATGCCGGTTTCTACTGGCTCACACACACACACACACACACACACACACACACACACACACACACACACACACACACACACACACACACACACACACACACACACACACACACACACACACACACACACACACACACACACACACACACACACACACACACACACACACACACACACACACACACACACACACACACACACACACACACACACACACACACACACACACACACACACACACACACACACACACACACACACACACACACACACACACACACACACGCACGCACGCACGCACGCACGCACGCACGCGCGCGCACACACACACACACACACATATCATTTACATTGTACACAGTCTTAGCTTGAGTGTGGCGTGATATGCCAGTACCGCCCTGCACATTCGGTGTTCCCCTTCGCTGGTTACTTACAGCTTCAATACGCATTTTTTAAAAATATTGACGATAATAATTATTTATTCTAATTTAGCAGTATTTTTTAACTAATTGCGACAATGCACAGTAACGTACGCAGACGTACTGCTGCTATATATATATATATATATATATATATATATATATATATATATATATATATTACAACGATACATAACATAAATTTGATATACTGTAATTTATGTGGCCCCACGTTCTTTGGGACGCCAAAATTATATAACGATACCTTCTGTATATGCAGGTTGTAAAAAATTATAACAACACCAGGTGTAACTATAATAAGAGTAAATTTATGAGTAGTTAAAATATCATGTTTATTGTTTTAACAAGCATTATAAATAATAAAACATTGTTAGTAATCTCCGATCAAGATATCACTCATTATTAAGTTCATCTCTTAAGCTATACGATTTAACACACTTAAAACACTCTTACCTCTAGACATGTTAATAATCTTAATCTAGACATTTATTCAAATTGATTTAATACAAAAAAATAAAATTTAAATGTAATTAAGTTTTATTTTAATTGAATTCATTTAACTCAGATCTGACCTCAGCTTGCTCAGTCTAGCTGAGCAAGATATTTTAACTACTCATAAATTTACTCTTATTATAGTTACACCTGGTGTTGTTATAATTTTTTACAACCTGCATATACAGAAGGTATCGTTATATAATTTTGGCGTCCCAAAGAACGTGGGGCCACATAAATTACCAATGTTTCTTTAAATGTTTTTTAAATAATTTAAAATTATATTGTTTACTCTTAGACTGGCATTTGTTTCGTATTCAAAATTTAAATTATTATTTTCTACAAAATGCAAATATCAAATCATTTCAATTATTTTACTTTGATAAAAAAAATATACTATCTCAAAATTAAACTCTCTCTCTCTCTCTTTTTGTATGCGATCGCTCATTCTTACGACTAAAACATTTACATAAGACTCTATTACATTCTTTCTAATTATAAACTTTTTTGTTTTAATTCATTGTCTCTTTACATAGTCTTTATGAGCTCTTTAAAAAAATCATTTACAAATGCATTATGCATGTCACCTCGAGTGTTGATGACCTTACGACTTATTGACGGGGTCCAGCGTTGTCCAGAGAGTTGGGTTTCCGTTACTCCTGGCTTGTCGTGGTCCTGGATATGTCCAGAGTCTAGCGTCGTTCTCCAGCAGTGTGTGGTCCGTCCCAGAGAATTACTATCTGCTGCGAGGTGGATCTCGTTCGGCTGTTAGGCGTCTAAAAAGCATCCTCCTAACGTCTAGCATCTGGCGTCGCTCTTTGTAGCTTCTCTGTTGATATTCTTGCTGACCTAAACGGTCCCGGCACTCTACGTTTCCCGAAATAGTGTAAACGTAATTACTGAATGTCTTTATTCGTTCGTAGATGAGACTTATAATAAAATAAAACTGTTCTGCCGACGGACAGCATGTCCGACTGCAACTGTGTTTTGAAAAGAAGAGAAGGGTTTCCAGTCGAACCCTTAATATTTATACCCTCTCGAGATTCCGCACCTGTTGGTTCCGAAATTATCCTGTCGAGACCTACAGATCACATGATAGCCCCCACTCCCGAACCTTTTCATATATTTGCAATTTTTTGCAAATGGCAATGTTTTGTACGGAATTGAGATAGCACAAATCATAGCTATTTTGATTTAGCACTCACTGTATTAATTTGAGCGTCTTAGTGTAATTTGCGTATTTTTGGCACATTTATTTCGCACTGACTTCGCGTAGTGTGTCCTACTAACGTCATTTTCTTACTGTGGATAACTATAAAATTTACACACACTTTGGTGCCTTTTGTTTGTTTATACACTAATTAGTTTTCACACAGTGAATTAAAATAATTATTTTAGTAATTAATTGGGGAGGGTAGGTGAGATTCCTGTCTGTACATGCATCACTAACACACACAAGATACACGCGTAACACGCATACAATCGAGCAGGTGTTCTTTGCCTGTTGGAACAGGTTAATTTTTCCCCTAGTATAACAATGAAACATTTTTACAATCCCAGACCTATCCATTTACCCCAAACGTATAATAATTTTACAAATTTTATATTTATTTAAATCAATGCTCAATACAGTATATGGCTGTATCGTTGTAATATATATATATACAAATTAAAACTGCATACATAGGTAATATTTAAATTATTACAACAGAGTCTATATCTCTATATCTTGTCTGGAGGTAGGAAAATTTATTAAATTAAAACATTAAGATTTACTATTGTCTTATTACTTTATAATATTAAATTGTTTATAAAAAAATTGTCTTTCAATAATTGAGTCTATTTTCTTGTTTTACAAATATGTTACTTGATCGTTGAATTCCACTGTTTGAGTAGCCTCTCGACTCTCCGCACGCAGTCGACTGGAACGCTCCAACTCTGCACGTCGACCGTTCGAAGATCACTAACGCTGACAATTTATGTTGAAACTTCACGTCTTTGCACACACGCACACTGCGACATGAACTGATATTGTTTACAATTTAAATTTACTTAATCTTAGGGATTTTAACTGGGTAAAATAGATCGTGTATTGATCTTACACAAACTCCGGTTTCTTGAAGTGTTCTCGTGTAACTATCAAAATATCTCGGCAGATATTTTGCCCCTTAGCGGAAATCTTCCACTCTAAGCGGGAAAGAACTAGAATTATCTATTTATTATTTGAGTTCTCTAAGTGGTAATGGTTACGAAGAACTCGAACTGTGAACCAATTTCTAAGTTTAAAGGAAAACGACATGTCGTGTCACGAAAAACTCGTGACAGCGAGTATGTGTTTCTATGGCAAGTCCTAAGAAGAAACTGAACGGTCCGTCCTCTGAAAGTATCCGTCTCAAATAAATTTTAGACCTTCTGATTGGAGGAAAATCTAGAAACGTCACAGATGAGAACAAAGATAGACTGAAATCAGGCTTAAACTCTGTCCGTTTCTGCAAAGGCCTGTATAGATTTAATCTACAAATTTTATTACTTTCTTGAAGATAACGAGAATAAGGAAGACTGATTTCATTAAAAAAAAAAAATACAAAAGTATAGTTGTGGAGAATTGAGTATATGGAATATGTAGCTTGTAACCATGAGAACACTCTGTCCAAGTTTGAGAACGAAATGTTAATTTTCCTCGAAGTTATTAAATAAAATGTAAATAACACGCGCACCCGCGCATTTACACACAAATATTTCACATGACATAAAAGAGAATAAAATTGTGAACATTTTGACATAACATACGTTTTTAAACATAGCTTGTTTCAAAACTAATGACTACTTTACAAAGAAAGAACAAAATCAATATAAAACATGTCTATGGCCAACAGAAAATGTTATACATCATTAGTATTCCACTTAAATGAACTCATATCCTGAGTACTGTTGCAATATATTGCGATGTATAAGATTGCATAGAACAAATAAGTCGATATCTAGATATGGAATGTTTGGCTTTAATCAAAGATTTTCTTAAATTTAGACAGCACAGAGTTTACTACAGTTTATAATAGCACAACAAAATTAATAGACAGTTTTTTTAATACAAATAAATATATAGTTCTGTTTAAATAAATAAA
This sequence comes from Magicicada septendecula, assembly GCA_034769895.1. Lineage (NCBI taxonomy): Eukaryota > Metazoa > Arthropoda > Insecta > Hemiptera > Cicadidae > Magicicada > Magicicada septendecula. The sequence goes on along the minus strand of CM068376.1, from coordinate 161,889,527 downwards.
TAAATTACTGCTTCTTTTGTAAATAAAATTTATAAACAGTTTCTGTTGACTTTCAGTATTACTTTAAAATAATTCCTACACATTAATAACATACACGTAATGGAGAATAACGAGACTGCTTCTTCTAAGTTCTACGGTAGACTGCCTTGCATTTCGTCACGGAACAAATCAACTGATATATTAGCCCATCTGATTGGTCAGAACTGCTCCCTCACCCTTACGCTACAGTCCAGATAACATTCTACTTGTAAAAAATTGCATATGGGCAATGTAAAACGTGCAAAATAAACCGGTATAATTTTTTGCTTTTCTTGTTGGTGATAAAACCTTTTTTATGAAAAAACTCATATATTTTGTACTTTATATCATTAACAAACATTACTACCAGATTGGTCTTATTTTTATGCACAATCTGGTATAAGTCTTATGTCGGACATTTGATTTACATAAGAGTTATTTAATTTAATTCGTTTTTTTATTGTTAATTCGTAACACAGTTATTCACACGCGCACTCGCCATATGCCTATGCATACGTTCGCACTATTTCACAACACTCATATTTTTTTATACAGTCAAAAATTAACTTAATCTAACAATTCTGACATGATTCTTACTGTCTATAATACAATGTTCCAACACGCAACTTTTACTTTGACCAGTTCTCTTTGAAACATGCTATCATATGCTAAGAGTGAAATTTATTATTTTATATGCAAATCTCACACATTGCAGAAATCAATTTAAAATATGTCTATGGCCATCAGAAAATGTTATACAGCATTAGTATTCTACTTAAATGAACTTTATGTCCTGCGTACTGTTGCAATATGTATACAACCTTGTTGTCCTACAAGGTAACAGGTTATAGCCCAGACCAGTCTTGCAGAAAGAGTCCTCAATTATCGAAAATACTTACATTTATTGTCCTTTTCTTTTACACACAATTATATCAAAATGTTCTTTCGTTATTTTAAACAAAATTGATTTATTGAAGTTCAAAATCTTCTTTGAATATATATTTTAAATAAATGTTCTCTTTATTTAAATAGTGCTGTAGATTTTAAACAAAGTAGTGTTGTTCAAAGTCTCCTTTAAACAAAATTATATTTAAAATAAGTGTTCTTTTACTTTACAATGAAATACAATTTTATAGGTTCAAAAGTTCTTTCTTTTTCATTTTAAAGTTTTATACTTGGATAACAAATTTATTTAAATTTGGCTTCCCTGTTCTGTTGTCTTCATTGTCCTCCCAGTCGACGATCTCGATCCGGCCTCCAGCGATCCGTCGTCTTGGTTCCACGTTCCAGAAACCGCCTCCAGGAACTGCCTTGCTCTAGGTGTCCGTTTCCAGCGGCCACAATCAGCAAAACGAAGCTCAGGAACGGTAGCCGACTATCTCGTACTCCGTATTTGTTCCCTGCCGACACTCGCTGCTATCACGACTCCACGGGCCCAAAGACTGCCTGAAATTTATGTTGACTGGACGATGCCCACCGCGACTGCTTCCACTGAGTGCCTTCACTGTATGAAGACTCTCAGAGAAGAGATAGATGAAGAGTGGCTACTGCTTTTATAATAGGCTACTGCTCCATGTATGCCGCGGCGGTGCAGAATGACGTCACCGCCGATATGCGCGTAGGCGTATTTCCCATATATTCTATGATATTCTGGACCGGCCATGTGTTCACTGACTTCCTTATTCTTGAATTTTCTAGAACGATGCTTTATTACATATGAATAAACTTCCATAACCTTCTATTTGCTACCCACACTACACAACACTTCACTCACATGTTAAATTACATCTTCATAGTTTTTACATTGTCTTATTACTAATTTATCCTATTAATTTTAATTTTTAATAATATTATTTTACTTCCAAGCATTCGTCTATCGTTCTGGACAGCCATAACAGCTGATAATAATTATGCTCCACATTTACCTATAGTGAGACAGCTTGTCATGTTGCAATATATATTGCAACGGTACAACCATTAACGGTACTGTGCATTGCCAAAATAAATAAATAAATAATAAAAATAAATAAATATGAATTAATAAACATGATTCAGATTGCATAAGCTGTATCGTAGTTAAAAATAGGGAGCGCAGAATTCATGCATGGACACGCATTCCCGACACAGCTGTCGCTAGCGTTGTGTACACGCGTATTTTGTTTGTGTGTGTGAAGCCTGTCCGTTCCTGAAATGTAAGCAACCCTTTTCAAGTAGAATAGTTTTATATTTTATTTTAATGATAAGAAAAATATGTACGATAGGGTAAAACAAAAGACACCAAAGTGTATAGAAATTAAAGGTGAATAAAGAGTTAAAAGACCGTGCCGATGAGACGAAAAGGGCAATTACTATACGTAAAAAGTGAATAGCTCTTTTTGTAATTACAATAAAGAAGTGTAATTTACGTATAGTAAACATATAAAAATTAGTGATCGATTGAGCATTGAGTGATGTGAAACAAACTTCGTAATTCGCGAAGATAGGCGAAAATAGTGAATTGAACCATAGTGGGGAAGTGACGCTTCGACAAAATCTGACAAGTTAAAAATTGTTCAGACATGAGTTTTTGCACGACCTGACTATAAATACCAGGTCGCGCTAATAAAGTTTCTTCTTCTCGATTCAACCGTTGCCACAGGAGGCTATGTCAGTTGACGACGCTATTTTAAATTTATAGTAAGAGGCACAGGACTAACTGAAGTCCAACCAGAGCAGCAGATCACATACAAGGAGGTCTATGGACACACCCGCAGCATACGATGTGAGGCGTGACGACTAGTAAACCGTACATGCAGTAGGATCCGACGAGAGGACCAAGAGGACACGGAGGACACAGACTGGACCAAAGGAGGACGTACGGATGATTAACCACGTCAAACGAGGTGATGAAAAACCATTGTAATTCCAGACATTTGAAAGACACTGATTAAAGTTAGAATGAAAGATATTCGACCTGTATTAAAATAACTAATTTTACATAAATGTAAAAGCAAAGTAAAATTTAGAATAATATCTCTTGTATAACATTTAGTAATTGAGAGTAACATAAATGATAAGAGAAATATTTGATTTTTTTTGAGTTAACATAATTAATAAAGTCTTTGTTGATAAAGGAGAATGCATATGTAGTAGAAGGTTTTAAAACTAATTAATATTAAAGAAATTGGAATACAAGTAACTTCATTATTAAAGTAAATTAATCAGAAATTGCAAAAAGATGATCACACAATGAGTAAGCCGAGAGAAAAATAAATATTTAATTAATTAAAATTAGATAATAAGATTTATGTATAACCTGTGTTTGTAAATTGTTAGTTATAAGTTGTGTACGAAGGAGTCGTACAAACGATATAATGAAAGAAAGAAAAATGAGTAGTATTTCTATATGCGAAATGAAAAATTTTGTTTAATAAAAAAAATAAATAATGGAATAATTTCAAACTTAAATAACGTATCATCTTCTTATTACGATTAAACCCATGAATTCAATACATTATATAATTTGTTATGTTATATAAATTGGCCCTGAACGTGGGGCTACACAATTAAATTATGTTGCAATGTTTGTGTTGTTATAATATATATATATTGCAACAGATCAAATTTTATTATACTAATAAGGATATAGTGAGTGTGTAAAAATCACAAACAAGTCTATTATGGAGGAGATAAAAAATTATTTATTATACACACAAATATAGTTTTAAAGAGGTATATTGTATTATAAATTGTCATGTATTGTAATTTGCAATAATAGTTTATAATGTTCGATAATATATCGGATTTACTGGATTGAGGCTACGACCTCAGTACATGCAACCCTCCGCTTCCTATCGCCGCTCCCGTCCTGGCGTCCTCTTTTTCAGCGTCACTCCTTCCTGGCGTCCTCTTCGTCCTAGCGTCCTCTTCGTCGTCGCGTCCTCTTCGTCCGTCGTCTTCTTCGTCTTGTCGTCCTCTTCTCAAATATGTTAAACACACAATGCTTATTAATTTCTCTAGAATAGTTTATTATTAAATTGATATGTCAATTTTATCAATCTCAGGGTGAGTATGGGTATCAATTTAATAAGGTGTATTAGTCGTACACCTTCCACGCAATCTTGAAGTGTCTTTAACTTCCTAAGCGGATATCTTAAACTTACACGAAAAGCAATATACTATATTATAATTCTATTAAAATAATTGACCCACTCGGTTATGTACGCTCAACTTCGTACAGAATACCAAGGATTATGTTAAATTATACTTTTCTATGTTCGCTCGAGAAAAACTCTCTCACGCACGAGCTCAACTTCACCTTGCAATTGCTGCAGACAGACTGTGTCGATCTTTACTCTACAGAGAATGAATGTTACTGAATTTAGTGTATTCCGATTGGCTAAACCCAAGTCACATGATTAATGCTTTTATCAGATATAACCTTTTCCAGAAAGAGTTTGTATAAATATGCACTAACTTGCATTGAATTATCTACAAATTTTTATGACCCTATTAATGATAAGTGTTTCAAATTGAGTTTTTCCTACTTAAAAAACCATATTTCTAAAATAGTTATGAACCATAGAGTACACACAAAATGAAGCTATTTGCATACACAATTCATTGTCAAAGTTTCACGTCGATCGGTTAATTACCGCGGAAGATATAGCGATCACACCCGCACACGCGCACAAATTCACTCAAAAAATACATGACAATAAAGAACATCTTTTTACGGAGAATTTGGTACACCCTACATGCTTATCCATTTCTAAATACAAAACTTACGGCTAAAAGACAAAGTATTACATAAAACCACTTTAAATATGAAAATGCTCGTCATCCATATGCTCTGATACAAACAACATAGCTTATCATCCTGTGTTCCGTTGCAATATATATATATATATATATATATATATATATGTATTCAATCACTTTCTGCTACAGTTCGTTTCTTGATATATATAAAATATTTAAAATTTATATTTATTTTACCTCAAGATGTTATTTTTTCTTATTTGGAACATGTTTCGAGAACTCTTGTGTTCTCATCCTCAGCCTTCGTGATCTTGCGTCTGGTGAAGTATTTGTGTGTTGGCTGGATGCTATTAAGGTTTCTTGTTGGTCTCTGGTATTTTAAAGTGGTATTATTGTGGCGACTGTGGTTTATGCATTAGTATTTTGTGTATTTTCAATGTTGAGTGCTTTGCATATTGTGTCATGTTTTGTATTGATTTGTATTTGTTCAGGTATTAGTTTGTTTTGTGTTTTATGTTTAATATTTGTAAATTTTCCCAAATGTTCATTATGGTGCCTTTGTGTGGTATATGTTTTATTAGTGTCACATTGGTTATGTCTGGGAATTCATGTCCCGTGTTTATTTCATGTGTGGCCAAATTGGATTTATATATTTCTGGTTTTTTGTATGCATTTAGATGTTCAAAATATCGTTTTTTCAGCTTTTTTTCTGTTTGTCCTATGTAACATTTATTACAATCTTGGCATTCAATTTTGTATATACCGTTAGTTGTTGTATTATCTTTGTTGTGTGGGTTATTTAGTTTATGTAAATTATTTTTATTAGTTTTGTATGCTATTTTCATATCTGTGTTTTTAAATAGTTTTGTTAGCTTTGTCATTTTATTATTTATGTATGTGAATGTGGCCCATTTTTTGTTGTTATTATTTATGTGTTGTTCATTTTGAATAACTCTTAATTGTTCAGTTTTTATTTTATATTTGATTTTACTTTATATTTTGTTTACAGTATTTTTATTGTATCCATATACACCAAAATACAAAATATTATAAAATCATTTGATCCAAATGGCATATGGATAAGATATGTAGATGATGGGCTATATGCATCAAATAACAAAAACACAAATGCAGAGAACATACTAAAACAAATCAATAACAGACAACCAAAAATACAATTCACAGAAGAAAAATAAAAACATAACAAAATCTACTATTTAGACATAACCATCACAAGAAACAACAACCACATACAATATGCAATATACAGAAAACCAACTTCTACAAACATCATTATACCTAACCATTCTGACCACCCACCACAATATAAAATGACAGCATTCTATACGCTATTTAACACAATGTACAAAATTCCCCTAAAAAAAACAAGAAACTGACAAAGAAAGAAGTATAATATACCAGATTGGTTATGAATATAGATACAATAAAAATACTGTGAACAAAATAGAAAATAAAATAAAATATAAAATAAAAACTGAACAATTAAGAATTATTCAAAATGAACAACACATAAATAATAACAACAACAAAAAATGGGCCACATTCATATACATAAATAATAAAATGACAAAGCTAACAAAACTATTTAAAAACACAGATATAAAAATAGCATACAAAACTAATAAAAATAATTTACAAAAACTAAATAACCCACACAACAAAGATAATACAACAACTAACGGTATATACAAAATTGAATGCCAAGATTGTAATAAATGTTACATAGGACAAACAGAAAAACAGATGAAAAAACGAAATTTTGAACATCTAAATGCATACAAAAAACCAGAAATATATAAATCCAATTTGGCCACACATGAAATAAACACGGGACATGAATTCCCAGACATAACCAATGTGACACTAATAAAACATATACCACACAAAGGCACCATAATGAACATTTGGGAAAATTTACAAATATACAAACATAAAACACAAAACAAACTAATACCTGAACAAATACAAATCAATACAAAACATGGCACAATATGCAAAGCACTCAACATCGAAAATACACAAAATGCTAATTACATACACCACAGTCCCACACAATAATACCACTTTAAAATACCAGAGACCAACAAGAAACCTTAATAGCTTCCAGCCAACACACAAATACTTAGTGGCCCAGAAAAAGCAGTTTTAGGTGCTAACCCCTCTCCCTAGTCAGATAAAGAAGAAGAATTATAAAATTTAAAAAATGTGCTGATAAAATTAAGTCGAATTTAGTAATTAGGCTAAATACTTATGTGTGCACGAAAAGATTGAATTTAGTTAGGCAATAACCATCTTGGAAGTACGAAATTACTTCGTGTAATCGATGCTAGTTGTCTGATTGTTGAGGAATGGTTCAAATTTGTATCCCAGTTTTTCAAGTTGTCCACTTTAGGGAGTAGGAAAGATGTAGCGTTCGAATGCTTATTCAGGCTGCAGTACATTCGGCTTGGTTTACGATATTTACTACGATAGTGTAGTGTTTATTCAACAGGAACTTCAAAAATTGCCAGAACAGTTTCTCGCTTATTATTCAAATCTTATACAGATGTTCTTATTATTGTAGATGATTTTCGACAGTTATGTAATAATTTTTTACATTTTAAAAATGTATTCCTTTGCTACCATTTTGAAAATAAATCAACAATTAAAATCTTAAAACGTGTACGTTATTCTGGACCTAGTACTGAACGCGACCAATCACGTATTTGAACACTCCGCAGCTCGATTTTAAAATATTTATTTTTGGGAGCCTGCAGTACCCATTTTATGAAAATCTTTGATTTATTTGTTAGAAAAAGAAGAAGGCCGATTGGATTTCATTTTCTGCAAATTTTACAGATACGTACTCACCGAGATGGAGTTTTAAAAGTTTGTACAAAATATTTAACAATATCACCGTCTGCAGAAAATAGGAGAAAATGAGTACCAGTTTCCTGGTGTAGTTTTTTAATTTAAATTTTAATGTAAGATGTTGTCTATTGTTTTATGACTTTGTTAAATTTTAATTATCAATTAATGTTACTATTATATTTCCACAGCTTGCCTTACAATTAAATTGAAGTAAATATCAAACAACTAGTTCTTTATCTTTTAATTTTTGAAGTATCATTCGTAAAAATCTAAAGCCCCCTAGAAGGAAATACTGGATGCTCCCATGCTATACGCATGGTTATTTGTAGTACATATGCCTATTAACACGTTATCGAAGTACGTGATAGCTTTCTGACGCCAAGGAATTGGTGACGGGTTCGTTAAGCTGTTTAGGGGTACCTTTAATAAGGACCCAGTTCAGATTCGGTTAAAAGACCTATCCAAAAAAGGACCGATCAAATAGAAAATATGACGTTTCTAGAGTGGGGTAGATTTACCGATCTGCCTTCTGCTATTCGGTCGACTGAAAAAAGGATTAAGCGCCTAAACATTGGATTTACACATAACGAAATTTTGGATAGTAAAGACCTGACATAAATGCAAAGATGGATGACTTAAATTCAAAGTCAATAGGCGTGCAAAAATTAGTACTGAATAGTATATTTAAGTGCACTGTATAATAATTTGTATTTGAAAAATATAAATTAGAATATCAATTATAGGCGATGGGAAAAATTAAATTTTTTTTGCTGAAAAAATTTCCGGGTATCCAACTGTGATTCATTTATTAAAACAAGGAACTTCTGATTTCACCCTCAATATCGTTTCTATCGTCATCTCTTGAATGCCGCGTAAAGTATTCAAAATACTGCACTGTTCAAAATATTGCATGCATCTAAAAGAAATAAGTATGTTACAGCTTACAACTTGTAAACGTGTAACGTTCCTTGACAGTCAAATGAAATGCTTTCTCTCCCACCAATACAGAATATTCTACAAAACATTTTTATTATTACAGAAATACTTTCAGCAGGAATAAATACTTTAATTAATAATTTGGCAAGCAAAGTCTGAATCTGTTAATTTAGTTTTAATGACTTAACGTTTATACTGTTTTGTGCGTGTTTTCTTTATGGTTACAACGTATTGTTTCGTTTAAATATTTTGTAAACTTACGCAGGCAGGAAGCTACAAACGTCAATCAAAAGCGTTCATAATTATCCTGTTTTTAATTACTGCGTTTTCTATACATCGTCGTTTTTTTTTTTTGCAAAAAGATGTTGATAAAATATATACACAAAAATATTAAAGTTTAAATAACACGCATGTCTTGAGAAAGGATGGTAAATACTGCGAGGGGAGACTTCCTCAGTGTAAAATAACAGAATTTGTTGTCTTCTAAAGAGACGCACATGCACTTCTTGCTATGGCAGGTAACACAGGAGGTTGCTGATTCATTTTTTTAGGAAACTTTACAGTACTTGATATCAGTAACTACATCTTCCCTTCTGTTTAAGACGGCTGTAAAAACGAGGGCTGTGAAATATAAGTAACAGGCTACTAATGTAAACATTGAGCGTCCACTATCTTAAAGCAGGTCATCAAAGTGTTAATTATTACTCACCTGTCTTTCAAACCAATGCATTTTATACATAATCGGTTTTGCAGATTATTGTGACCATTTTATGTTTGTACAGTAAATAGACTTGTGAGGCATTCTGCCCATTTTTTTAACCCGTAGATACTTTTGACGACAGAAATGACACCCCCAAGTTCGGAATTAATTCCATCAGTTTATGGACAGTAAAATTTAATTTTTTTATGTACAATTATTTTTGACTAACTAAAATGCCATATATGGTATAAATTGGTGATTTTGACAATGTATTATTATTTCTTGAATTAAATACATTCCTTATTGATAAATTGTTAAAACAAATTTTTGCTTTAAAAAATAATAGTGTCTTAAATTGTGTTTATATCGAGAGAGGACTAAGGCTACTTTCAGTGTGGCTGACCTTAGTTGTTGTTATGTCTGAAAAAGAAAAGACGAAGAAGTTGGGCAATAATGAAAGCAAAATAAGATACGCATACATGCACTAGGCAATAATGAAAGCAAAATAAAGTACGCCTACATGCACTAATAGAAAGGAAAGAACGTTCTCGAATCGCCTAAAACAGCCACGACTATCTTGCGACATGACAGCTATAATCCGAACAACTGAACAGTGACTTAGGACCCTTCAACTGATAAGTCTGTTTATATTTTAATCAGAGTACTTTTTGTTCACCTTATTCCTGGTATTTTGTAGAAGTATTCTTTATAATTTACTGAAAATATTTTTGTTCTAAGTAAAATGATAATACAGAAGGTTTATGATAAAAAGAATCTACATACGGTTTGGTCGAAGGAGAAGTTAATACTACCGTGTAAGTCAATCTTCCTGTGAATGCTCTGTCAAAAGATTATAAATTTCCGTGGAGAACATTAACAGATTGTATAAAACATAAGGAAAATCAGGAAAAATTGTATAAAATGTACATTTTTAACTAGGAAGAAACAATACTTTGTATCCCCTAGTAAAAACTGATTTGTGCGAAACAATAATCCGGTTTGAACATCTAACATCTAACATTACAAGGTACATAGGCGCATTTACAATTTTGTAAAAAAAACGAAATGAATATAAAATATAATTTTAATAATCACATTAAACATGCTGGATTAAATTAACTTAAATTGTTTATAATCCATCATGAAATTGCTGAAAGCCTGTTACTGAACTCTCGTAGAACAGTTACACTGGATTAAGTAATGGTAGGCAATTATTTTTAAAAAGTGGAAGTTAGTTATTAACTGAGTGGACTCAGTGTATTATACAAAATTCTTGATTTATTTGGTAGCATCGCTGCAATGACGCCTAAAAGAAATATGACATGTGAGGTTCAATAGCTTCACCACTTTGCCTGATAGAAAGTTCAGGATATTTGCTTGCAATATTTGATGGTGTTAGATGTTAGATATTATAGAGTGAGGTAGAAAATCAGCGAATTACTCTTTATTATCTCCTAAGTCAAACCACCTATGGTTACGGTCAACAGACAAATTTATGATTGGTTTCTTGAAGTATAATGGTATCACAGAAGATATGGTAATTTGTGAGGCATAATACTAGCGGAACACACACACACACACACACACACACACACACACACACACACACACACACACACACACACACACACACACACACACACACACACACACACACACACACACACACACACACACACACACACACACACACACACACACACACACACACACACACACACACACACACACACACACACACACACACACACACACACACACACACACACACACACACACACACACACACACATTGCAAAAGATATTCTAATTGCATACGGATGTAGCAGAGAGTTAAAGCATACGATTTACAAAGACACTGTGTGAATAAGTAAAGATTACAAGTTTGAAAATTATAAATTAGTTGATAAGAAAAACATTGTTGAAAATGATAGTTTTAAGTATTTTTAGGCTTGTGAAACAACATTATGTGCTGTGAAATGGTGCGTAACGATGCTTAGCCGTGTGTGTAGTGCGCGTGTGCGAGAGTACCTATTTATTTTATGGGATATTTATTAAAACACTTTAATGTAAAAAACTTTCATGATATAGGAAATTTTTAGATGGAGCTAGTATCAGAATGTTTGTGATAAAAAGACCTAACTGATGACAACAGTTATTTTAAAAATCAGTAACTAAATGTACGTATATTTTAAGTAAAAGGTTTTTATGGCTATAATTTCAGTCTTCTTGGTCAAGAATATTGATTATCTGTAGGAAAATCATGAGTCTGGGTTACCGGAGAACCAATAAGACTACAAGAATTCAATCGATGGCAATATCGTTAAGGGAATAGAGCAGTCTCTCTTTGGAATCGATAACGTGTAAGCGCCACGTGGTTCACGACATCGGTCTGCTAATCACGACGCAAAAGCTCAAGATATCCTATTAGGGTACTTTAACCTTGCTGGAAGAAGAAAGTGTAAACATAATACGTTGACTTAGCAGTAACAACGCCTGTTCAAGGTGAAAATATATAACCGTGCTCGTTAGAAACATTTACAGCCATGAAAGCGACTCTGAGGCCGGACAGAGTATATCAATCCACATACTCATCCAGATATATGATTATCCATTATCAACCCGTCGTCTGAAGGATCTGCAGTCAACATTAAAGGGAAGTGGACCTATATTATGTATGTACAATAAAAAAAAGAAAACTATTTAAAAGAAAGACTCGATCACTTTAGAATAAAAAAGGCAAAAATTAATTTTATATATCAATTTATTTCATTGTATAAAAAGAAATTGTTAATTGTGTTACAAATGTCAACAGAGGCAGATTAATTACTTTTATAAACTGTATTTAAAGCACAGTAGATTGTCACAAATAGGTTCATTAATAAATCATTCCAGTAGCACATATCTCGACTACTTGTTTTATGCGACACCTTTACATCACACTTGTGTGTGTGTGTGTGTGTGTGTGTGGAGAGAGAGCAAGGGAATGAATTGTTCAGTTTAAGCTATTTTAATTTGGTTTTTAAACTGCTTCCTGTTTTTTTTAGTTTTTAATTTTTTTTAGTAATGATTGCTAAATGTATACACAAATATCGGTAGTAAACTACAACGATATAATTCGCAGGACCTAAATATTGGAGCTATATCTTTCAACGTAGACTCATACAAATTACAAGATATTTAAATATTATGCAGCGACAGGACAAGGCGTGAAATATGTGATTCCACTTTATTCGGCATTTGCTGTAAAAGGAAAATAAACTGCTGATACTGGATTTTGTTACAGAAAACATCATTAGTAGTTAACTACAGAAATATTCACGATTAGTTATAAATTTCCATATTGTTTTATATGTATTCTACGATTGTGTATAGTAAACTGAAAAAATAAACACTATGTAGTTCAAACACTCGTATTATCATTACAACGTTATTTGCCTTGTACAGCTAAAATAATGAAATAGGTGTCTGAATGCGGAGTGTCAAAAGAACTCATTGCGCATGCGTAGCTTAGACGAGTTGTTTTCGTGTAAACATTTTGTGTTCAGGAGAGCTGCACGATTGGTCTGTCAACGGTTGTGTTTTATGGTTAGTCACCTCACACCTCACTTCGTGCACTGCCTTCCCTGCTTCCCACTACGATCTGCGCGAACCGTTTCATGTCTTACTATTTCAACTGTACAGTGCAATGAACGCATGCAAATGAATTTTTTTTTTTTAGAGAATTAGATTAAATATCATCCAAATATTGTACAGAATCTTTGCTACTGCATTTGTCAAGTGTCATGCCTGTACCTACATTAACCAACAGGATTTTAGCTTCAGCGCGTCTGGATTGACATTTAGTTCAAACTACTCTGTTACTCTTTATTCGTATTGTGTCATTGTGCTTGTGTTAGATTGCGCGTTATGTGTGACTATAGTGCATGTGTGTATCAGCAATGCCCACAGATTGAGAGACGTTTCCTAAATACGAGCCTCGTTTTCAAAAATATAAGTATTGAAAAGCGGTAAAAGTTGTTAAGTGGTCAGAGGGGTACGTTTGAAAAGTTTATGCTTCCTTATCCTTTCAGAAGCATTAGAATTCCTAAATAACAGGAAATTAAACCCTCCGGTTTGTTATCGCACATAAATTTAGTATATTTAAATTACATTTGGTAGGGATAAAGTTTTTATAGAACTTAAGAAGGTATTATATAGAATGTGAGGAGTAAGTTGTGGAGACGTTGTTAGATTTTAGGGGGTAATGTGAGGATTATAGACGTTTGAGAAGAGAACTCATGACTACGTTTGTAGCCAGTCCAACAGCAGCTACGTGCGGCTCTGCATATGGGACAAAGATGTGTCACCTGCCAAAATTGAAGCTGGTTTCAGTACTACGGGAATACGTCTATTTCATACAGGTAACGTTTATGCACAACGCGATGTATTTCATGGGCGGCCCAACGTCAAGCACTACTCCTCCCACTTTCTCACACTGCAAGCTGATACTGTACACTGTTTTGAAGAGGTACGTAATTTAACACTTATAGTAAATAGGTAAATTAATATTATTATTACTTTGCATGAACCAAATATGATAAATTACTTGTTTTAAATAACAAATAATAGTTTCATTATTTTTTAATTTATTGGTACTAAAATGATACTAACATTTATTTTTGAAAAAAATGATACTAATCTACAGTTACTTTTGAAATGTCACTAAATACTAGAAATTTACAATAACCAATATCTTTGTATACGTAAATAGGTGGTATACGTATCTTTGTGTGGGTACACAATATCTTTGTATCCGTAGAATTTAATTTCGTCGCGCACGTGTCTGTAAGTGAATTGTTTGAGTCGACTTTCAATAATAATTTCTCACTTTCTAATTCTTCATTTTTATGTACAACGTTTATTTTTTTCCATTTTAAAAAGTATTTATATACGCCAATATCAGATTTACTAATTTATAGTTTACAATTATGTGCACTTTATTTTTGTAATCAAAACGTTTTACCTCATGAGTCAAATTATTACAGACGAGAAAAATAAATAAACAAATTCAAACAGCCACGGTAGGTAGCAAGTGTTACTCATTTACCTTGGAGCGTTGATTATTTTTAGCTATGGATTAGTGAGGAAATACAAATGTTGCTTGGTGAACTATCAACTGTGCTGTGGCAAAATTAATCACGTGTACATCCAAAAAGCGGTGAGGGATGCACTTTAAGAGAGTCCCTTAAAATATTATCAACCTGCTTCAGAAGGTTAAGCAACTTTACGATTTTCAGTATCTGTATTATTATTTCATAGACTTTTCATGCTGTGTACTAACTATAATTTTGTATATTTTAAAAATGTCTTTAAACTCTTAAATATTTACTTACCTTGAGACTGAAAAAACGTGCAGTAAACATTTAGCAATGCTGTTATTTCATTGCTTTTGGAGTGTGTAGAGAGCTCTGTGTATGTTTCCAAGAGAGGGAAGCTTTCTCAGATACACTATTGCAATCATATCTAGTTAAATATATACATATATTCTCCTTTAAAACAGTATTGCAACAACTACTACTTCTGGAATATGTCTTGTAAAAATTTCCAGACAATCACATGCAAACAAAAGTTATTTTCCCAGCAAACGAAGTGTAAAATCCGTGAGTAATTTTGCCAAGAAAGAAAATTTTCTATATGTTCTTTTGTTGTTTATTTTATCTTTCAAAGTTTTATGAAAATTAAAAAAACAATTATTTATTTTAAAACAACATTTTATTGGAGCTTAGGTATTAATTTTTAAGGCCATATAAACCGTTATCTGTGGCATTATTACCTAGCTGTAATATAATAATAATTGTTATTATTTGTTATCAAATTTTTATAATTGATAATCAAATTGTTATAAATTACACAGTGTGTAAAAAGAAATCAAGTTCTTGTATTGTAAACTAACTGTTTTTAACAGCACGTAAAAATAATACTTTATGAGACTTACTATTTAGTTGAAAAAAAATGCTACTTCAGACTAGAAAACTAATTTGTTATTAGCTTAATTGGACCATCTGTCAGGTTAACCACTCGCAGGCTGGTTCACATTTCTTGTTTTTCAGCCTTTTTCTTCACTATAAAGTAGACGAGTTGCAATCTGTCTTTAACTCGTTTAGCTAATTATTACATAGGCGCCTTTCCTCTGTAGTATTCCCTTTCCCATTCATAGTGACGCTGCAAATGAAAAGTGTAGCCTATGCACATTTTCATATTGTGCTTTTTCATAAATTTATTGAAACATTGAATTGTATGTTAAAAATGTAACTTATTATACTGTTGTTTATTTGTGTTTAAGGAAAATTAATTTTTTAGTATGGAAATAAAATAAAAACTTAGTAGGCTACTAATTTAGGCTATAAAAATCAATGCAGTAACAAGTTTAGACATCTTCATAACTATTTTTTAGGAAGACTAAAACCCTCGACAGTTCCTTGAACTGAGACCTCCATTCAGAAATTTCAGAGTTGAAGTCTTATTAATTCTCCCCCCTATAATAATGATTTTTATTTTATGTTCATTATCTTACTAATGACATGTTATATATGAGGGTCTACTACTATAAATTTAGTCTCAGAATTTTTAAAAATTATATTTTTATATTTTACTATATTTTCTTAAATCTTAATGTAGCTTATCTTACTGTCACATTATTAAAAGCAAAAAAAAATAGGACTAAGTAACAAAATTTATCAATGCCTTGATGCTTAGTTCCTTGAAATATTAGTTGTGTTCCTTGAAATATAGTTTTTGCTCCTCATTGGATGAACATTTAACACTATATTGTCCTACACACATATTGGTCCAATGCAAGTTTGGTCTAAAGCTGTTCCTTTTTTTATACTTATTACAGAGTGCAATTTTATATACCAAATAAAAAAAAAAGTTTAACATCATACTTGTTTAGAAGCGTATTTTTTTTTAATATGCTTTAATTCATTATTAGAAGATATTTTTAAACTTTAATGACAACAAATTTTTATTTTCGGTTTTGCTTATTCAGTGCAAATGACTTAATATCCATTCTCCTCTCTTCACATCGATTTCTGAAGATATCTTACCTATTGCTGTGTCGATCTTTCAACAGAGTAGGGCCTCCTAGTTACGTCAGCTACGCTTTCACAACTGTGCTTGCTCTTTACAATGTCATAACTTTTTGCTAGACCATCAGAGAATATCACCGATTCAACGGATTATGATATATCTGGTATTAAGGCCTATCACATTTCGTTCTTTAATTTTATGTATTACTGGCACAGGGAGAGGGGTTTGTGGAGGGGACCCTCCTCCCCTCCCAGAGTGGTAAAGAAAAATAGAAAATGTAAAAAAGAAAAAAACACTAAAAACTTGTGCTGTAAAATTGGAATTTTGTAAGTCAAATTAAATAATAAGGCTAATTAGTTGTGAAATTACGAAAATTTTAATTGCTGTATGTTTTTGCGATTACGAAATCGTTTCCTGTAAATATTGCTGCTTGTTTAGTAGTTAAGGTATGGTTCAAATTTTTATCCTAGTCCTTCAGGTTATGTCGTATTAGCAAGTAGGAAAGCTGTAGCTTTCAAATGTTTATTCAAATTGCAGTGTATCCATCTCAGTTTGCGATATTTGTAGTACAGTAATTCCTTCCACAGCAAATTAAACACTTCAATATTAAACAGTTTTTTGCTTCCAATTTGAATGTTACACAGATAGCCTACATTCGAATTGGTATTGGTACATGGTTTTTTGAACTGTATTTAATAATTTTTAATATTTTGTTTTTTAACGTTTTGTTGCAGGTTCGAAAACAAGTCTACAATTAAAATCTTGAAACGTATTTGTTATTTCGAATATACGTGACTAAGATCAACTGCGGCATTCGGAATGCCCTTTACAAGCCCTCCATGACTTCTACTAATTTGTTTACTAACTTGAACATTATTTGAGACCAACCACGTATAATTGAGCACCCCGTAGCACACGTTTTAAATGTTTGTTATTGAAGGCCTATGGTCTGTAGTTTATTTGAATTTTTTATTAATTTCTGTAGAAAACCCGAACGAATTGAATTTGTTACAAATATTTGCTACAAATATTCGTACCCACTAAAGCGATGTTTTAAAGTGTTCTTATCAAACCTTCTGTGCACGATCATAGTGCTAAATGTTCGATACGAACAATTTAAAACCATGATCGTTTGCAGAAGGTTGGAGAAAATTTGTATGAGTTTTATAGTGTCATTTATTTTATTTATATTGTATATTGTAAGGTGTAAATTTGATTTCGTTAAATTGTAAATTAAACTTACTTTCTAATTACAACAAAATACATAGCAAATAAAAAGCCAATTTTCAAATAATTTTTGTAGTTTTTTTACAAAAATATAACCCCTCTTAACCGCTAGAATCCCCCATAGAAGGAAATCCTGCACCCTTGTACATTCATATAAAATGAAGTGATATTATAAGTAATTTTCTTTTAGCTCAAAGTTACAACTCACATTGTTCAGTAGTTGTTATAGGTACTAACGGTGTTGTTATTTTATTTATAGTGTAGTATAGACCTATTTCTTGTTTTTGTTTTCTAGTATGTAGTTGTGTTCTATACTTGGAAAAGGAATATGGAAACATTTGTATACTTAATTTTATTTGCAGTTTTTTACACTCTGAGCGATTATATTCAGTTTAACAAATGATGTTAAATAATTATTTATATATTTACTCACTATATTCTAGTGGCTTTCATAATTTAAGTGGTTTGCTTTTATTGCCTTACTCCAGCCATGTCTATTGATACATAAGTCATTATTCACTTTTACGTGTAGAGTTGTTCCTTGTACAGGTTTTCTAAGATGTTTGAAACTTCCCAAGTTTACTTCTGTCTGGAGGATAAGAGACAAAGGAATTTTTGTCATTTGGTTTTGGGTGTTTTTCTAATCATACCATTGCAGGATTCTATTTTCTAATCTATTTCCAATGGAGTTGGGTTGTTGTTACAACTGTTATCTAAGCTCAACATGTATAGAGAGGGCAGTCAGGCCTATTTCTCAATCCATTCACAATTTTTGTACACAATCTTTGTTACAGTGTTTTGATCAGTTTCTCTACTACAAGTCTAAATGCTTTCAATAATACAGGTTAAAATTAAAGTTTTCTGGTCTGCTGAGTGGTGGTAGTGGGCTACTGAGACAGTTTTTTCTTTCACACGTTTCTATCGCAATGTTGATGTGGAGATACCTTTTTAATCAAGATGTCAATAAAACTGAAATTTCATTACCTGGTGGAACAACAGTTACATACCTATTTACATCTAGTCCAGTTGGTAAAATTTTAAATCTTAACTCATGTGATTGTGGCCATGAAAGTATCAAGTGTTCAGTAATAGACAGACTTCACAAGAACTCTCTGGTATCTAATGAATTCCTCACCTACATAAGCCTGTACAAAATCCATAGCTACCTCCTCACCATAATTTTGTTTTGTTAATGTATTTTAGAATCTTAACTCTACGTAGCATCTTTATATGTATGTTGATGATTATACAGTTATAAAGCAAACATATTGAAAAAACTGCTTAAATGTCAAACATCAAAAAGAAGTCGCCTAAATGTAATGAGTGCGTGGTAATGATAGGTGAGTAGCTGAAAAGGCTCAAGTTAAAGTTAATTTCAGATAATTATTGCACAGTAATTTTCTTAATTCTTTTAATGAAACTTAATTATGGCAACATCGATCAAGCATATGCAGAATGAGCTTTAGTATTATGGCTTGCCAATCTTTAAAAATGAAATGGTTTATTAGTAATTCATCAAAAACTATTGATTATTACAGATTGATTCACCTGTAGGTCTCCAATTCAACAGTGAAAGATATTATGATTGTTGTTACTTTCTATATTTGAAAATGGAACATATTTCCAACTAGACCATTATAATAATAGATAGATAACTGTATATTTTTGTAAGTGGAAATAACAATTGTTGGCAAATAAAAAGAACTTATCCATTTATCCCTTGTAAATTGGCCTTTATTATTATTCACTTTGTTAACTCACGTAATTACACATACATTGCCGAATGAACTAACTAAAAAGTGTCACAACTACTAAATAAATTTGATAAACTTTTTTAAGTAAATGACAGTAACTAGGCCTGTAAACGTATTTAATGATTTATTTTTTTATTGTACAAATTCAGTTGAATGATATACTGTAGATATTTCTGATGTGAGCAAAACAGACAGTTATATTTTGTTTCATAATTGTGCTATTTGTATTTAAAAAGAGGCAGAGAGACATTTCCATACGCTGTGTCGTGCAGAGAGCTGGACTGAAATTTCATTTGTTCATTCAGTACAAACGCTGTTGTATTTTTACTATTGTCTTTATTTTTAAAATTATTAAAATGTATAAATCCTTATAAATTTCAAATTCATCTGCAGCATTCATGTATCTGCCTTTTTTACATAATATGCAATGGTTTACAGTTTAATTTAAAATCAGTTTAATTATCATTATTGTTCATTAAGTGACGTGCTTAATTAGATATTACTTTTTTAATGTGTTTTTTGGTAGACGTTTTTTAAATATTTAAGAAAAACTACCAGTTTGTTAGATATAGAAGTTATTACAATCACTGCATTAATTTTTTAAACTACTGTTTTATGTACTAATGGTTTGGAAGGTTTACATCGTCAAACACCTGATGGTGAGGCATATGCTTTGAAACCCGTCGTGATTGGTACATGGTGAAGTCACACGACGGATAAAACTGGTAGATTTAAAAACTTGTTTTATCCGTGCACGTTACTTGGATCCTGAGTAGTCTGAATGTAAAGAATAGAAAGTATTGGGCTCCGCAGCTTATTGGTAATAAAGGTAAATATAAAAAACTTGTCCTTTAATTATCTAAATTTTCTTCGTCCTCTTCTTGTAAGGTGGCCATTGATGACAAAGTGGTAAAACTAGCAGTAGTTGTAGTAGTGACAGTGGTAACAGTGGTTGTGTGGATGGTGTTAGTAATAGTAGGTGTAATAGTTTGCTTCTTGAGTGATGATTCGGCAGCAGTCTCAGCGACATCCGGTATTATTCCCGTAAATCTTATGTTGCTTAGACAGCTGAGCTGAGAAATGGAGGTAGTTATGGTGGGAACCTGCATTGTCTCATTTGGTACCACTAATGGAACACAATTTTGTATGTAATTAGTAGAAATCTTATCAACTTGATTTAGGTGATACAAGTTCGATTGACCATCAGTATCAAAAGTGCCACTAATTGCTTTACTGTCTTTAAAACTGTTCACACTTTCGAAATTCACAACACCGACAACTCTGTGGTTATTTAAATTCTGCAGTCAGGATCCAGCTGGATATTCGATAGCGTTATTCACAGTTATGTCACTGTCCAGGAAGTTAGTAGTACTACCTTGTTTACTCGAAACAGATGTTTCTGTAATAACTTTGCTGCTACCCAGCGACTCGTTGTAATGGTGTTTTAACTGATGGGTTATCACATTGTATACCACATTGAAACACATAGCAGTTAGTGTCATACCTACGAGAATGTACACAGAACAAAACCAAAATACGAGGTTTCTTTCTGTACCACTTGGTTTTACTTTTGTAGAGAGAACACTTGATGGTGGAACAGCGTCTCCAAAGCCTATTGTGCTTAACGTCATGAAGCAGAAAAATATGCCATCTAAGTAAGTCCAAGAAGTTTCCAGATGGCACAAAACCAATGCACCTCCGCTGATGTAAACAAACAAAATGATGAAACATAACGTTAACACAGGTAACCAGTTGTTCTTATTGCAGACAATCGATGTGTCAGCGCTAAGACAGTCTGTGTCCAAGTCGTTGATTGAAGCCTTGACATCGTCGTTCTCAGTAGAATGGTAGTTGTTGCTAGTGGACACTGTAAACGGTGAAGAAGGTGATCGCACATAAAACGGTTCCTGATGGTGGTGGAAGGTTTGCATCTGTTGTTCGAACTCTTTTTGTTCACGTTTCTTCCTCATCCTTCTCTCTTTTTCTTGCATCCTTCTTTCATCGTAACAGCAGTAACCACAGTTAGAACACAGACAGCAGCATAGAGAGCGCGTGCATACGCCCCTCGCGCAGCTAGAAAACAGGCTTCCCACGCTGGATAGGTAGAATAACATCAGAGGAATACCCACGGCTGCGAAGCCCATAGTTATGGCTTTCCCCAGAGTCGTTCTTGGAGCACTGTTGGCGTAACCTGTCAGGACAACAGAAATATTTTCTATGTATTAATTAGAACTTACAAAGATGAGAGATTACTCTCTATTTTTCACAATGAGGTACGACCAAACAATATTATGTGATTGGAAAATTATATGTGTATATTTACAATACGTGAATGGATCAAAATGATACACTTTATACCTTTCGTCCTGTTCCTTGCATTATAAAAATGATTTTTCACCTGAAAATTCAAATTCACATAACAAGGCAGAAGTGAAAACAAACTCATAGGGAATACAAACTCACAAACGTAGCTCATAACTTCATGAGTCGGAAAATATATACAGTTTCTGACCTGAATATGTAGGGCTATGTTACAAACTAATGGTAGGTTTTACTTGAAACTTCAAAAATTCGAACGTCTTGAAAATCAAAATTTCTAGTTTCGAGAACTCGAATTTTTTCACTAATTTACTGCTCTGAAACCCTCGAGATTTTGAGATGAACGAAACTAAACAGTACACAAGTTGCTGTTCCAGCATTTAAAAGTGAGTGGGAAAATTCAACACTTAATTTAGGTTTATTTATTACATAAAATCTATACGAATACAAAAAATGTGTACCTACACGGATTATAAAATTAATCACAATTTCAGATTTGCGATAGCGTTATAGTTTGTTTCATAACTTACTTTTCTTCAATTATGCCATAGTTAAAATCCAAAAATTTAAATGTTAAATATGACAGAATTATTTTATTTTTATTCTATTAGGCTATGTATTGTCCAGTTATGCCTGTTTTCAGTGCAGTAACGGACAAAAAATAATTTTTTTAATCAGTTGTCGTGTGAATTACTCATTTTACAATAAAAAGAATAAAGACGAAAGATAAAAATGCATAAAATAACCTACATTAACAAATAAAATAAATTGACTGTAACCGTAAAAAAAGAGTATACAAATTGTACAAATAATATTAAGATGACAATAAACTTACACTTCAGGTTGCAATTAAAATAAAACTAATCCACTAAGATAACAATAAAACAACAGATATTTGTGGTATTATTCATCGAGAAAGCAGTTGTCACAGCTTTCCTACGTGGTTTTACACGTCATCCCCATGGTTTCGTAATTACATAAACTTAATGAATTTGTTACAATGACCCTGAAAACACAAAAAATGAGTTGAAATTTCAACTCAGCAGAAGTGTGTTTGTATCTAAGTGATAGTGAACACCAATGTCACTAAACACAGCTAATGACAATCTGTCGGTATGTTTTCAGTATTTCTGCACATAGTGCACTTGTAGAGAGGATTTTTCCAGTGGTATCTTAGCAGTGGACGAAGGAACGCAATCGCTTATCATTAACTTACTTGAATTTATTTTGAAAATTTGAGTCAACGAAAGGTCGTCGTGATCTATTTTCCAAAGAGTTATTGTCTTCCAAGCGACAGGTGTTTTGGAAGATAATAACTCTTTAAAAATCACAAAGATTCTCAACGTATATTGTAACAGTACATATCTTCACCATAAATGTAACAACCAAAATAAAGAATGAAACACTCATAAACTAACACCAGAACACCTAAGAAAGGAATGATAAATAAATAACTGTGTACTAAATATTATATCCGGTTCAAGAACTAAGTAAAACAATTAATGTAATGAACTCAGTAAACGAAGAATAATAAATAGTGATAAAGAAGAAAATATAGAAGACAACATAATAATGTGATTAACCAAATGACCCAATAGATATGGTAAGTGAGAGGACAAAACTAAAGTATAATGACATTCAGCATTAACAAGACTGAAGAGAATCTAATTAAACACAAGTAAAGTAACTAATAAAGAAGGATGAACAAATATGTCTATAATAGAATATATTATATTGTGCCTATAATATGTACTAACAGACAATGAAACAAATAAAACAAGGAATCTACCGAAATAAGAAACAGCAAAGAGACACAGACATAGACAAACTATTACCAAAGAGAAAACACGACAAAAACTCTTTATTCTAATAAAAGAATATAATTAATTAAAGAAATCAAAACCATGAAAGAAAATCATGAATGATAAGAATGAATTAAGTATCTTAGTAAGAATAATATACCATGCATGCTTCTAATACAGGCAAATCCAAGTAAAATAACTAAAAGAGAACCTAGTAATCACCTGTAGATAGGTAGAAATCATAAAGAAATAATAAATAATAATTAATAAGAGTAAAAGTGTCAAATAATAACCTGTAAAACATTGAAACCAGAAAGCCAAAACATAGACCATAGTTGTCAGACAAGGGGTACCAGGTAACCTCAATTCGGTTACAAATCAACTTGTAATTAGCATAAATTAAGACCAAAACAATGTAAACTAGTGTAAGTTATACAATAATGAAAGGAGACATTATAAAGACGAACCTAGTGATACAATTTTATTAATTAAAAGTGGTGTGTGTGGTGTTTAGTGCAAATACACAGACTGAAATGCGACAGAAAGTTGTACACATTAAATACACTCAGAATTTCTATAATATTGTAAACCAGTAAAGAACAATGGCATAAATGTGCAATACAATATGTATTACCACTATTATAGTATTGAATGATTATAATGAAATGTTAATTTAACCAAAATTAAGGAAAATTAAGGGAACTGTCTGACCACACTAGATGCAAGAAGTATTAGTGAATTATTATCAGTATCACATGTAATTATAAAAGGCCAACCATTGTAAAACAACCTTTAAACTGTAAATACTATTTAGATCTAAAAGAACCACTTAAAATTTGGTATATCATGAATTCTGAATTAAATCATAATGACACATGGCATACTAAGACTATGAACAATAAATGAGACTAAAAACAAGAAAATAATTGTATTCTAATGAAAACTAAGCTGTCCAGAAGTTGTAATGGACATCTTAGAATGTCTGTATCACTGTAAGAAAGTGAACAGAACAAATTATGTCAATAAGTAAAGTGACTCAAACTGACCATGTTCTAGGCCATAGAAGGTATGGATCAAATATTGTAATTGTATTAATTTTAGACAATCATTATACTAGATATGATAACAAAGGGATTTGAAAGGAACCATATGTTTGAAATGTAATCATCATTTGCTCAATTTTAGTAATTAATCATATAAAACAATAAGAAATATGTAATAGTCATAAGTAAGGAATTAACTTTATTATTATTAAACTCACACATGTCTTGTGAGGACTTATTTTAAAGAACAAATCAATTGTAATAACATGATGTGATTACATTAAGCATTAATCATATAACAAGGACGTTAAACCAATTTTGAAGGGATTGTATTTATTTTGGGAAAAAACGAGAAGGCAACAAACAAAATCTCAACCCCAAAGTCGCTAACAATTTTCAGCAAAATCAATTAATTCGCGAGGGGGGTGACCTCGCTGGATAGAATCGTAGTTTTTTAAACCAATGGGATCGATTAAAATCGACCGGGGGGTATGCGATCCTAAAATTGGAACAGCGAAGAAGCACAAAATGACATTCATTCTACCTCAGATTAGCGACGCGAGACGACGGCAAATTTCTGTGCGCGAAAACAGTCGTTTTTAAGATATCAGCTGTGCGGTAGTAAATGTAAACAGTGGGCGTAACCTAACCCAAAAAATTTTTAGTGTCGAGTGCATCGATATAACGCTTATATTATAGCGTATTAATTGCAGAGTGAATTATAAAGCTGCAAATAACAGTGAATTAACAGGAAGTATGGGGTTAATTAATTATTAATGAAGATTAATTCAAAAATAGATATTTTAAGATATTTCATTTTCTTAGCGAAATAACAGTGAATGAACAAAATAAATTTCAGTAATTCACAAACATTAAGAAACCATATATAAAAATTTTATCAACATAAATAATAACTTTTTTATCGATGTTACAATATTGAATCACTTAGAAGGATAAACAATGAGAAGCAGTAACTCGAAGAGAGGTTATTTGAACTTATAATTTCGACAGCTGTACTAATTAAACAATTAACTAACATTGTGGTGAAGACTAATGAAGTAGCCAATAATAATTAATTGAATAACCAGAGTGACACAAGAAATGGACATCATTATAATTAATAAATATTAAGTGAACTTGTAATTTAACTCCCAATGTATTTTACGATGTATAGGTTAAGGCGTTATTTGAATTTAGAATAGTGAATACTTGTATTAGTTCAGTAGAACTGAATTTAACTTAATGCTGACAAGAGTCAATTTCAGAACCACAGTTTCATAATAGTGGAATCTTTATTAACATTGTTATTTGTTTCTGAATACTATTTCAATAATGATTAAAATTAACGTAAAGCTGGCAACCGTCAATTTTATAAACCTAGATTAAGAATTTTAAAACTTTGTTATGTCATTATTGTTTAAATTATTTATGCTACATGCATAAATTAAATAGTATGTTATCAGTAATCAATGATAACGCCATGTTGATGATTTTAGAAAACTTTGAATGATTGTTCACAATAATTAATTCCGCCTACTAATGTTCAACAGTAGCGCAGACATTTTCTTGTTTTGTATCTTGCAGGCTCAAAGGAACCACTGAAGATTTGTACACATGATGAACCAAGGTTCAAACAAAAAATAATATTGTAATTATTATGTTAAACAATTTAAATATTTTCAATACCCTGAGATTAAGAGCAAAATAAAAAGTAAAGTCAACAACTGACAAGGCAAACAGCCTATTTTAAATCATAAAGTAATGATTTACAACATATCACAAAATTTGTTAATAAATTAAAATTCATAACAGATAAACTAAAAGAGTTGACGACTTTTATTAAACAGACATTACGATTACGAGTTAGATTTATAGCAATACTTCCACAGGTGGCACCGTGTGACATTGACCGATGAGAATCGTGTTACCGACTCACCTATTTACGAATTGGTCAACCGACTAGAACGTCAAAAGGCAGTAAGTAAAATAACTTGTGTTTTATTTTAGCAACATCAGATTCTGTGACTATCTACGCCTACCCACGGACGCCTGCGAGAGAACCGACTCGAGTAATTCGTCGTCAGTTTTGTTATCACCACAGACTATATTAATACACTAATAAAATAACTGAAATAAACGGGTAGAACTCGTAATATAACATTAGGCGCCGCAACTCGGCGCTTAATTTTATTCCAACGTGATTAACCGAAACACCAAGGAAAACGTAATGTAACAATATTGAAGTTCAATCGATAAGGAAAGTAATAATTAAAATGTAATAAATCTACGATTATTAATAGAATCTGGTTTCGTAAGGCTATTCTGTTTGTAAAGTTTATAAGATTATTTTTAAATTAGGCATAAATGAAAATTTTCCAGAAAATCGCTCATTTAGTTTTTAAAAGCGGCAACCCCACATTATATTAATATTATAATAATTTTATTAAATATGTGGTATCTAAAACACATGCGCGCGCGCCCACACACACACACACACACAAACCATAAGTACGCTGTGTCCATGAAAACAGCATAGATAAGTGTGCAATATAGTTGTAATGTCGTATTATCCATAACAAAGCGCCATTACTTTGTCTGTCATCCACTGTCGCACACATTTATGTAAGTGCGTTCGCGTGCGCGTACTTTGCGATCCCTAGTGGCAAAATAGATAGTAAGCATTACTGGGAGATTTAAAACGCTACGGGAAATGCGTTAAACAACTATATGTCATCGTTAGAAACATGGTGGTCGCTTTGTCATGCTGGTAGATCGGTTTGGAGCTGGATAGATGTAGTACACTGGCGTGGTCGGAATACGTAATACACTTTCCTGCCTTTTGTTACTTTGTTCCACTAATTTAATTCAATATTGTAGACTCTTTATACTGTACTTGGATACACCGTAAAGTCGTTTTCGTTTTGCACTCTTTGCGTATTCCACTTTATAGCAATGCCTTTTAATTAAAATATTTCCGTCATTTACTCCACGCTTTCCGTAATTTAGTTTAATTTGGCAAATATCAGTTTCAATTTAAACATTATTTTTCCCATAAATCTGACATCTAGGCTACAAAACCAATTCTATTTAGAACTAAAACGCATTGGTTTTTGAAAAATGAAGTAACAATTTTAGAAGATTTACTCACATTTTTAATAAACTGATTTCTGATCTTTCACGTTATAGAAAAAATTGGGTCTTTTCTATGACCTAGTAAAAGTAGTGAAATTAACTTAATTAAGTTTTAATTAATTTACTAAATTTTAATAAGAAGTTGGACAGTAGAGGGATATCCAATAATATTTGTTCGAATGGGTCCACGCCATGATAGGCCCTCGAGTGACATTGCATTAAATTGCAAAATTATGACCCTAGAGAGTTGTAACTGGTAGCGCACTATTCCTTGTTATAATCGGCATATAGGCTAACTTTCTACGAATTGTGTATTCCTAAATACACCAGTCGTAGGATCCATAAAAGTATATTTGCGATTATCCGTTAAATGTGTATAATTTTGTGGTCGATTTTGAATATTACTGTAAGTCTGTCAACAGTCAGACATTACTATAGATCATGGCACTACAGTATCTTGTATAAATTGAAGTAGTTGAGTTGCGCTACATTTATCGACATTGTAAACAATACAATTTTGGTTACGCTGGCAATAGCCTACAAACGCCTACTGCATGCGGGAAAGCTCTACTAACTGAATTTTTGCAACGAGGGAACGCACTTTCGTCTCGTGTCGTCTACTTCGATACACTTTTAACTGATTGTGAACTGCACTAATTGAACTGAACAAAATTCATTTCAAAGTAACCGGTTGATTTTTTCTCGCTAGAGGCACAGAGATGGCTGACGAATTGCATTTCAGCTAAGGCAGGTACCCAACAAAAGTTGTTGTAAAATGATCATCTCACAAACTAGACTATTTGCCTGAATTTGTATTACATAGGTCTATCTATCAAAATAATACAATTGTTTTGTTGTTTATAAGGTCATAAAGGGGAATTGAAGTTATATTTTCCTATAATGGGAAAAATCGTGATATTCTAACCACATACCTGACAAAACGTACCTGAGGTGTGCAAAGCTTCAGTTCACTTGCAATTATATACAAACCAGGTTAATTCACACAGGTAAATTTTCCGGGCACTTCGGCCCACAAATTACAAACCTTTTGAAGATAAACCATTTCCGAAAAATTGTTGTCCTAATTAAACATTTTATCACTTGTGTCTAAAATGTCGACTTTAAGTAAATACTAAGACTGTGTAGTTTATAACAGGATGTAGGCCTATATTTAAAATGCGATTAAGTGGGTGTGAGCAGTATTTTTCTCTCGCTAACGAGCTCAGGTGGACTCTAAAGGGAACTGGATATTATTTCCCTTGCCTTACCTAAATCCTTCGTAAGCTTGCTCATGGTGGATTAAATTGGGAAAGATTTTTTCTGTGGCCTTGAAAACGTATAAAAAAAGTGTATGCAACAGAACTGATACTAAAAGTTAAGAACTTAATTTACAAAACTTTAATTCAAACTACTTTCATTTAATAATAAGGTGGTGATTAGAAACATATCTGATAATATTTGTTCGAAGTGTACAGGTACAGCCATCGTTTTATAAAATTTTATCCTCGTGTCTTTTCGTGTTTTGTTATTTTATGTTCTATTTATTGTGCCACATATTGCTTGGAACTTATTTATTTTGTTTTCTATGTCATTGTCATAATTGTAGCTTGTGTCGCAGCCCAAGTACGTAAAATTTGATACTTGTTCGATTGGCTTATTGTTGACAATTATTTTCGACCTAACGGGATACTTGCCTTGGAAAGCCATAACTTTCGTCTTATGCAAGGGAATTTTAAGATTATATTCTGGACATATTTGATTCAGTCGGTTCACTACCAGTTGTAATTTATCTTCACTCTCTTGTATTATCATTTAATCGTCAGAAAATAGTAACGTACTCGGGTGAGTATGTCGGTCTAGCTGGACTCCAGGATATTCCTTTGATTGCCATTTTTTAAGAACATCGTCAATATATATATTGAAAAGAGTGGGAGACAAGCTACATCTCTGCCTCACTACTTGGTTAATTTTATCTCATCCGTTCTCTTATTACCTGTGTTTATTACTATTCTTGTCGCGTGATACAAGCTTTTGATTGCATTTACAAGGTGTGGAGGATACCCATTGTTTATCATTATTATCCAGAGCTTATTTCTGTCAACTCGGTTAAAGGCTTTCTCGAAATCTATGAAAGCGAGATGGGTTTCGAGATTAAATGCTCTACGTTGTTCTATAAGACGTTTGACTGTGAAGATTATCGCTGCATGAGCGTCCTTGCCGAAAACCATTTTGTCTTCTTGTAAGAGTGCGTCTGCCAATACCTTTAACCGGTTATTAAGTATTCTGGAATATATTTTGTAAGCAGCATTTAGCAGGCTTATGCCTCTATAGTTCCCGCAATCGCTTCTGTTCCCTTTCTTGAAAAGAGAGATCACCTCTACTGTTTCCCATGCATTTGGAATTTTACACCTTTTGCCAGCACATATTAATGAGATGTAAGAGTCTGATGTGACAGAAAGTCCGGCGTATTTGATTAGCTCCAAATTTATCCCGTCTAGTCCTGCAGCTTTTATATTTTTCATGCCTTTTAGTGCATCTTGTAATTCACTCATTGATATCTCATCAACGTCCATGATTTCTCTTTCGTCATTAAGGTTTGGGTTATTATTTTGTTCTTCTTCTTGTTTACACCACAGCACTTTATAATGTCCAATCCACTGATCTTCTTTACTGACATTAAATTTTGCCACATCTTTTTCTGTTCTGTTTAAATGCCTCATAACTTTATATGCAAATGACTGCCTTCCGTGTACATCGTGTTCAATATCAGAGACAAATTTATCCCAGGAATCTTGGTGAGCTTTACAGGTCAATTGTTTGGCATAATTTCTCTTGAATGTGTACAGATCTCTCGCTTGTTGAGCGTTTTTCTGTAGGAACTCTATATTGTATGCTTTCTGTTTTTTATTAATAGCTGTCTGTAATTCCTCGTTCCATACTCTTAGGCCTTTTTTTCTTATCCTTTTCTTCTTTCCTATTGCTTCTATTGCTGCTTTCTCAATTCATATATTATCCCACTCTTTATCAATGTCATTACTAGTTGGCACTTGTATTAGATGCTCAGCTAATCTGCTTCGGTAAAGATGTTTCACGCTTTCTTCTTGAAGTAGGTAGGCTATATTTTAAATACTTCTTGATTTTCAGATGTTCTTTTCGTTTTTGGTTTTCTCCATCTTGGTAACGATGTGATTGTGGCTACTAGTAGGTAGTGGTCTGTATATAAGTCGCTGCGTTTATAAGCTCTTACGTCTTGGTGGTCTGTATATAAGTCGCTGCCTCTATAAACTCTTACTTCTTGAACTGAGTTTTTAATTTTATCGTTTGCGATAATATAATCTATAAGGGATATTTGGCCTCTCGCACTCCATGTGTATTTATGTATATCTTTTTTTCGAAAAAAGGTGTTAGTTTTAAGTTATTGTAGGTTGCAAACTGCTCTTCTCCGTTGTCGTTGGTCCGGTCTTCTCCAAAAGTTCCTAACACCCCTGATATTGGCAGATTACCAACCCTGGCGTTCAGATCTCCACAAATCAAGACGTGGTATGAATTATTATATTTATTAAGTGTTTTTTGTAATTCATCATAAAATTTTACTGTATTCATTCCTTATTTCCATTTTCCGGTGCATATACACCTATGATATTCAAGTGGCCTCTGTCAATTTTGAACCTTGCTGTTATTATTCTTTCATTTACGTATGTGTAACTAGTTATTTTATTTTTCCATTTATTGTTTGCTAGTATTTTGCCACTCCACTACATGCACGTCTTCTTTGTGGTACTCCACTGTACACCACCATTTAACTCTTTTGTCCCTTTCAATTTTTTCTTTGTTTCGGTTATGACTACAATATCTATTCTCTGTTTTTTCAATGCTTCATTCAATTCTGCTTCTTTAGTTCCTAATCCCCTAACGTTCCATGTGGCTATTCTAATCCTATCGGTAATACTTAATCGTTTGTCCTTGACGCGCCTTGTCTTTTTCCGTATAGATCCGTTCGGGTTTACTTTGTGAGAATTACGAGTATTTTTAAATGAAGTACAGGGTACCAACCTGAAGTGATGGGGCTGCCATCTCTAGGCCTCTTGACCTGCCTGATTTTTTTATCAGGGTTTACTCCCTTAGCTGGTATGTTCCAGTTTTAAGGCGCCGGAAACCCGCCATTTGCCCTCTCCTGTTAGCTATCTAACGTACACCCATTGCACGCCAAACATTGCCCGGAAGCTACGCGACATAAATAAGTTATGTCTTCGAGGACGTAGGAGTAGGACTTGTTGGCAGAGCTGATCCGATTTATTCGTAAGTTATTGTAATTAATTTTTGGTACTGTGTCATGTTTGCTTATGTTTAATTGATGCACTAGCGGAAGGAAAGTTATTTCACTGCAGTGACCGATTGAATACTATGTACTTCTGGCTGGGTGAATTATCCGTCTCATAAGACAAATAGTTGATTAAAAGTAATTGAAAAATAAAATCTCTCAGATTACTTGTCTGTAGTTGTATTATATAGGTATATATTTAAATTATATACTTATATTTGGAGTCCTATTTTTGTCTTGTAACGGAGGATCCTAAACTGGTTTTAAAGGATTTTGAGATGATAGGTTTGGTAGAGTAATCGGGTTAAATTTGGCTTTAAAAACCGGAAGAAAAGTGATACTTGCCAAGTGAAACATTTCAATTTAATCCTTTTTTTTACCATACTGTTCTGTGCTTTCCATTTTCGAATAGATATATAAATGATTTTGACACAACTAATGTTAAACATTTTTGCAGTTACTCAAAGTCTCTCCATTATGCCATGACCCCATGTTTGTTTACATAACAAATGTAGCATGTGGTTACAATTTACACAAATCAATGTCATCCAAGTGAATGGTACATTTTAATAATGTAGCCTTGTTTCTTCTCAGTTACCTGTATTGATTTTCCCAAATGCATCCCAGTAGGTTCTGGTCAAACACGTCAATAATTACGGATGTTGAGACCTAATTACTAGTTAGATCAGTCTCAAATTACATTTGCAGTAACAACATACAGATTTTTACTATTCTCAAACGAATTTTTTAATAACATTAACTTGCCAGAAAAAATAATTTGATGTCAGAGTTTTATAAACCTTTTCTATGATTTAGGAGGGAGATATTCCACTAGTTTTCTCCTCGTTGATCCGCCCTCTATTGTGGATTGGCATTTGATAGCTTCATAAATAAAATTGGGAACAAGCATTTCCTTAATACGAAACACCCCCTTCCCGCTAAACCGAAAGTTGTCAAAAAATAAAGAAATGCACACATATGGAGAAATTAGACTGGAGAAATTAGACAAAACAGAAACTGCACAGAAATCCGCAGCTGCAGAACCATCAAACAGCAACGATAGGCCTGTATATGCACAAGAAATAAAAAGGGGTGGTGCTGATATGCAAACAAGTAGACAGCAGCCAATGCAGGAGTTGCCTAAATTATTGATAAGGATAACGTATGTGGGATTAAGAAGTATAGGAATAAGCCTATATTTAAAAAGCTTCCGCTACTTAGGGTGGAAGATGTAAAAGACTGAGAAAAATATACACTGACAATATATGGGTTAAACCTAAACGAAGGAGCCGAAAATACATATACGGAATACTTTTTAAAAGCATTAAATGCAAGAAATTCGACATGGCCATCAGCACTCTTGATGGAAAATGGAGCCTTAAATAAGAGGGTGGGACATTGTCCTCATTGTACGTTGACATTGTCCTAAACGATGTACAGAAAAGAGTGTTAAAAATATCAAAAATTTATAAGGGACTTACAAAACTCTTTGATTTGCATATACAGTAGAGCATCGATTATCCGAACCTCTCGGGACGAGAGCCCGTTCAATCGATATTTCGGATAATTGATCGTAAATTAAATACGTTATTTCTCTTTACAAAAATAAAAGTTTTTATTTCAAAATCATTTCTAATATACTGTTATATAATTACAGCAACCTGTATTCTGTACTATAATGTATTACTAAGGCTAAAAATCATTGAATTAAAACTGAGTGTAATTAATACACAGTAAACCTTTGAGGAACTCTGCGCTCACGGTAATCACGGTAAAAATAGTAATCACGGTAATTAAAGTAATCACAGTAATCACGGAATCACAGTAATCACGGTAATCACAGTAATCACGACAATCACAGTAATAACGGTAATCACGGTAATCATAGTAATCACGGCAATCACAGTAATCACGGTAATCACAGTAATAACGTAATCACGGTATCCATAGTAATCACACTAATCACAGTAATTACTGTCTATCACAGTAAACACAGTAATCACAGTAATCATAGTAAACATAGTTATCACAATACAAATCAGGGAATTTTTAGCGTTTATTGATCTCAGAACAGTAAAAATATAAGAACGATTATCTGCATTAAAATTATAATTTTACTAAATAAAATAGTAAGAAATGGAGCCTTAAATAGAAGGATGGGACATTGTCTTCAGAGTTCTAAACGATGTACAGAAAAGATGTTAAAAATATCAAAAATATATAAGGGACAATAAATCTTGGATTTGCATATACTATGGATTTGTTAAATAATTTGGTAACAGTAAATACATGTGCCAAAACAAGGATATTTACATCAATGCGCGTGCAGAATACGAAGACGAAACACAAGATTTATAATTGATTTAATACTGACGAATAAAGAACATTAAAAATATAAACAACATTAGAGTAAAGATAAGTTGTGATATAGAGAGGGACCATTATTTGAAAGTTAACCGGTTAGAGGATCAAGTTAAAAAAAGTAAAAACTATGATTTTATAAATAAATATTTATAATATGTAGTACAGAAGGAGCTATGAGGAGGACATATCAAGGAAGAATCACACGGATTATTTTAAAAAGTGAACGAAGGCATGTGCAATGCAAGCGCTGCTGACAATTATAAGAAGGATAGGACAGGTGAGGGGACAGATGAATATTGTGGGAAGAGATCTGTGAAGTAAAGCTCAAAACAATTAGAAGTAACGTAAAATACCTAGAAAACGTCGATTGAAGTGATGGCTTGCATAATAAATAAAAGAGGACTCAACTGCATGTAACTTATGCGAAAAGTGAAATACAGGAAAGTACAAGAAAGAGCCGTATCAGGTAGAAGATAAGCTTTACTTCAAACAATTGTAGGCACATGAAAGTGTGACTTTATTATACTACTACGCTGAGCTGACATATAAGAGTGCCCACGTGACACTTAACACGCTGCAACGCTAGAGGTTGCATTCCAGACGTTTGTCGATCATTCTGCCCGGCAATGTAATGGTCGCACATTGACATAATTTATAGCAAGTTCTAAAGCGCTTGTAACAACTCAATTTTTCATGACGCATCATCCGGAAAGTCACAGATTTTACTGAAACATCTGCATGGTGTAAAAAAGCATCCAGCGGCCGGCAAAGTTCAGTTTTAGCGGCCGGAATGAGCGGCCGGCAACCGTACTGCATTCCGAACATATTACAGTGCGGTTCGGAATGTTTGTTATTCTTACTTGCGGTTTAGTGTTATTGTGGTACTTATAATTTGGTGACATTTATTGTTGTGTGTTGAGCAAATTTTAACATGAAGAATTGTATAGAGTGTCTTTGTTTATTTCTAACCGTAATTAAAGTTATAATAAGATACTTCAATTGGTGTCAGTTATTCTGTTTCTAGTGTACAACGCGACGATCCGTGCGCCGTGTAACAATATCTATTTAGTCACATGACAAATTTGGCTTTTTTATTCAGTGTGGTTGATTGCGGAAGCAAAAGCTCGTACACACAACACATATATTGCAACAATACATATTTGCATATATTTATGGCTAAAGTAATATATTTGTTTGTAAATATAAGTAATGCAGTAACAGAAATTGTTGTAAATAATTTTAAATAGTGGAAAACAGGAATGGACTATTTTGGTAACACTTCGCCATGTGCAAACGAGGGTTGAGGTGGTGTGATTGTGTTTTTATCATCTCAATATTCATAATATCTTCTGCAGGTTCCTTAGTATCGATAGTTTTAGTATGTCGCAGCTATGACCTTCTTCGTAGACTTGTTAAGTTATATCGCTAGTGTGTTTGGTAGTTAGATCTCGAATATACTTTAGACTCCTGAGTCCTAAGTTCGTTGGTTTGTAAGATATCTTGTTCAATCTATTAATAAGTGGTCCTCTATTCAGTTCTAGATTTTTTACTGACAGATTCTTCCCGATTTCTTTTAGCTTCTTCTCGTTAAATAAATTATAATCATTTTTCCTACAAATGAATGAATTCTTCAGCTCTTTTAGTAGTTACTTACTTAGTTCCTCGTAGTTATAAATGCTACTGTTATTACACATTCTCGTAATTCGTAAAATTCTTTAAGTTTGATGTTACCATTCTTAGGGTGTCGGTGTGATTTCAAATGTCTCCCATAATTACTCGTGGTGGTATCGACATCAGAGTCAGCACAGTGGATTTTATCGTACGCCATTTTTGAATGTGTCTTTTTAGGTAGAACATTTTAAAGTTAAAGCGATGAAACTTATGTAGTTTAAAATAGTAAGGGAGTGTATGATCACTGTAGCTAAAAACTAAAAAGAATTTCAACAAGTCCGTCTTATTAATTAAAACGAATTCGTACCGTTGGCCTGCGGCAAGAGCAGGTTTAACGCGATT
Organism: Magicicada septendecula; assembly: GCA_034769895.1. NCBI lineage: Eukaryota > Metazoa > Arthropoda > Insecta > Hemiptera > Cicadidae > Magicicada > Magicicada septendecula. The sequence goes on along the minus strand of CM068376.1, from coordinate 161,853,216 downwards.
CGCCCTGCCAGATGATAGACAGAAAGTGACTTCGCGACATGCCAGATAAACTCAACGCAGAATAATAAACGCAGGATCCTACGCCTCGGCTAATACACTGGGAGGTAAGCTCATTTTGTTCAAGATGAACACCGTTTACAGATTCTACATGGAAACTTGAGAAAGAAGAAAACAGAAACATCCTCAGGTAAGGAGCAGCAAGACTGGGCAAAAAGGTCGATCCAAAGACCAAGGGCGAAATGATAATAATAATAATAGTAACAATAAGTTTATGAAGCATTTCTCCGTTCAGGAGTCTATTTGCTTTATTCACAGTTCACATGCCCTAAAAGTTATATTTTGTAGATTAATTATTTTCTTATTCGATGAACATTATTTCTGGTTGAATATAAAAATGTCTACAGATATTGCAATATGTGATTGTATCGCTATACGTGACATCCATACAAGGACGCATCCAACGTTTTGTATTTTATTATATTGTAGTCACATCAGTTTCTAGTAGTCTGTTTTTAAAAAATTCTATGTATTAAGTTTGGTACTCCTGTAACCAGTTCGACTCATTGCGACCACCGTTTCTTCAATTTCATGCGATTTACGATCAGTCTCGTGTACTGATGCGGTGCGATGTACTGAGTCTTTAAAAACGTACTCAGTTATGTAAAATTACTCCTTAAATGTTGTATATGCTGAAAGACTGGAAAGTAGCACGTAAGTTTTCTCCTGATGGCTTAGTAACAGATAAAAACGAACGAATATAGAAAGCATTTAGAACTAACATTTCTCATGAAGCTGACGGCAAGATTCGTAAAATTAAACGCAACGTAGGATTCCCTCGGTAATTAACGAACGGGAAAACAGTTATTAAATGCATTCCTCAAGGTAATATATTTCCAAGTTCTTCATGCTTAAGATTTGTTTCTACTTTCCCCACTTCCCCCATTTTCCCCACTTCCCCCATTTCCCCCACTTTGTTCCCACTTTTTACTTCTTCTTGTAGTTAATAAGATGTTTAATAAATGGTTCAAAGCATTCCAACAGTGTATCTTCTTATTATAATTTTACTTATAACAGTTGTTATTTTACACGCACGCGCGTGTGTGTTAAGCTTAAGCTTTGAGCATATTACAGCATGCTCTTCGTAAGCTGGTTTGCCTGGTTGCCTACCCTGGTGAAATATTTTTGTTTTGGTTGAATGTTGCTGTTAGTTAGTATTCATGAAATTTGTTGATTCCAGTGCTGTCACTGATTATAATGACGCCACTTTGGTCAGAACACAGCACTGCAACCAACATAAATACGACACCGGGCAACGGTACAAAGTAGTTGACGATGAGAATCTGCATGATGTTCGGACACGTCTTTTAGTGATCCACATTTTTATGACTTCTTCTCATCAGCATATCGACTTTTTTGGTCATGTTTTTTTTTCTGACTTTCTCCAGTTCTAATACAATGAATGAATGGAACGCACAGAATACAACACGACTACAGATGTAGGAAAGTTATCGAGAAAAAAAATTGTATAACGCGGAACAACCGGAAAAATCAACAAAAAAATTGTACGCAACGCGCACATGTGTGCAGCGTCCGTGCGCGCCCGTGGTTATACAGCGTAAGCTTGTATCTGTGGCTGTTCTGTTGTTCGCACTAATTCGTTTGTTAATCGTTACTGCCTTCGTTAATGCATAGTTACTTCTTTGTAAAAAGAATCTGTGCTTTCACTTGTGTTTATATTCAGAATTGGTGTTTCCAATGTATCCAATATTTCGAACAGACGAATTTGAATTTCCATATTTTACAATTTGGATAGCTTTACGCCGGATAAAGGTAGTAAATTTAGAAATTTGGAACACGAGTGTTCACATCCTACGGTAAATCAGAAGGCTGTAACAAGAATCGACCGTTCACTTACCTTGAGTATAACTACCAGAAATTTATGTAGGCCTACCTCTCGTGGGGAGGAAGGAATTCGGGGTTTCATATCGGTTCGGATATAGTTAGAAGGACATAAGTTGTATACTGCGAATCACCAGAGTTTTTTCGACGCGAGCGTTAAGACTAGAATATTAGCGCAGTGAGATAAAGAATGATTTATTATGAACAGGGCCGAAACAGTTGCTAGAGTGTTGTAAATATCACTCCTGTCGAGTTGCTTTGTTAGTTTTACGCAAATTGTCTGAAGCGTTTATAAAATAAAATATTTGTTTTTTTTTATGGATACAAAGAAGAACGTTAAACGATAGCGAAGAAAGCTTTAACGTTATTAATAATACAGAAAGATAACAGTAGATAAATATAAGAAATTATCAATTTGAAAAGGAGAGTAGTTGCGTTACAAGTTTTTGAATCTTAAATATAAAACAGTTATATCAGTGCAGATTCGTTAAGTGACAAGTTCCGACATTTTTAAATTGTCGTAGAATACTAGTTACATATAAGGTAGCATTATTATGTTACCCACATCCGGATTAAACGACCGTTTTTCTCTGCGGTATTGAAGATTAAACAAAAAAAAGTTTGTGATGGGGAACGAAGAATTCCACAATCGATAATAACTAACTAATACGAAGTAAGAAAGACTAATAATATTTCTCCATTACGTACCTTCATATCTGCCATAGGCTATAATATGTTTTCATCTTATTAGGTTGAAATATTGTAAAATCAGTTATCGATATTAAGCTATAGGTGTTGACAAAGCCACTTCTAGATTTTCCACTCTCCAATCAGAGCAATACACTTTACATTTTCACTCGCGTATACTTGTGTAATCGGTGTTTGAATAGCAACGCTTTTTGTTGACAACTATATTTAATTGATATCGTTATTAATATCAAACATCTCAAATATCAAATAATAATATCAAATATCAAATATCTTGTATGATATAGAATCCTCAATGGAAAAACGTTTTAGTTCTTGTAAAGCTCTTTTCACTGTGTTATTATACGTATATTTACAGCCCCATCTTCCATGAGCTTTCATTGACTAGCTGACACTTCCTTATTGTTCTCCGTCACTTCTGAATGAATAGCATTACTACATCATTTCCTACACAACCCAGTAGGATGCAGTAGTATCAGAATTCCTCATTTTTTCTCAGTTATTGAACTGAATAGCGATATTCATTTAATCCTGTCTCTGATCCTTTATAGAGTAGACCTTAACATTTCGCTCCCGTATTGTAAATATTCTCACTATCTTTTGTTGTATTGCGTTTCATAGAGTTGGCAACTGGAATAAGCTATTGGACATACAAAAGCAGACTGGAGTTGAATGGAGAGGGAAGAGTGATACAATGCTTTTATATCACCAAAAGTACAGGATAAAAGCACGTGGTGAAAAGGAGGAGGTATGCAGACAAGCAGGGAAATTAGGCAAGAACACTGCATGTTACCATTACTTCTTAACACGCACTAACGCGCGCGCGCACATATTAGAGAAATCAATCGAAGCCTTTAATGACACCTTAGAAATAGTAAGGGAAAATATAACGTTAAAAATTCAGATAATATCGCAATCACCACATGAAAATTAATTGTTCATAACTTATGAATTACCTGAGCAATTAAGTTGTTTTTAAATAGTCCAGTTATTCACGCGTAATTTGCACTCATATTGTGTCTATATACACGCATGTCATCGCTCGTCCAGTAATGGCGCTGTTCAGTTTGCAAAATATGTATTTAAAATTTCTACGAATTTTTATCAAAAATAATATGGAATTATTAGTATTTATTCATGCCATAACAAGAGTGATATACACAAAGAAAAAAATATTATACACAGAGGCAGTACTTCCTGTTTTGCATGAATTAGGTCTCAACTTGCTAAACATACGCAACTAAAATCTATATATATATATAAAGAAGAATGTTTGTCTGTTTGTATTTTATACAGATCTACAGTTTTATTCCGATCGTGATGAAATTTTACACACTAATAGTTCAAAACAAGAGAAAAATTCTTATCACATTTTATTTTGAAAAACTACCCCACCCCTTTTCCACCCCTTAAGGAGAATTTTAACGAGTGTAGGTTTGCGGTTTTTCGCGAATATCTCGAAAACGGTGAGGAAATCGACCAAAATGGATGGTAATTTTCTGAAAGCCCATAAACCGTGCTACAAAATGCAATTTGCCCGGCTCTGATAGAGTTCTTAGTTCCGAAGTTATTAACAATCAAAGTTGACTTAGTCATTGTTGGTCAGGAGCAGTACGACCGTCATGACATAATTATTCAGAGACGGAGCGAAAATTTGCTGCGGATTCCAGAAACACACCGTTCATACGATGCTCTGCAATATCCTCTTATCTTCTGGGAGGGCGAGGACGGTTACCACTTTAACATCATGCAAACGGATCCCCGCACGGGAAACAGTACTCAAAAAAAGGTTTCTTCTATGAACGTTTATGCGCACACCGCATCATGATGAGAGTGAGGTCGTCAAACCACATCTTAAAATTCCGTCAGCTGTTTCATCAATACATCGTGGATATGTATGCTAAAGTCGAAAGTGGGCGGCTTCTTTATATTAGGTTAAATCAGCAAAAACTGCGAGTTGATGACTATATTCACTTGCGGGACGCTGTGGCCAATGACCGGAATGTCGCTGATATAGGAAGGATGATCATATTACCGGCTACGTTCAGTGGCAGTCCGAGGAACATCCACGAATATGCTCTAGACGCTATGTCCTATGTCCGCAACCATGGCCGTCCTGAAAATGGGGGCTTCACGACAACTGTTAAAGTGAATAACCAAAACAGAGACGTCGAAATTGATAACAGATGGGTAGTGCCTTATTGCCCTCTCCTTTCAAAAATGTTTCACACGCACATCAATGTCGAGTACTGCCACTCTGTAAAATCCATTAAGTACATTTGCAAATACGTCACCAAAGGCAGTGACATGCCCTTTTTCGGTTTCGCCGATAAAAATGAAGCAGATTAGGTGTCTCAGTACCAATTGGGGAGATATATTAGCAGTAATGAAGCCATTTGGCGCCTCCTCAATTTTCAAATCCACGAACGGTACCCAACTGTTGTTCACTTAAGCGTTCACTTAGAGAACGGACAGAGAGTATACTTTACGGAAGAGAATGCTCAAGAAAGAGCGGAAAGGCCGCTCAACACAACATTAACAGCGTTTTTCCAGTTGTGCCAGCAAGATACATTTGCCAAGACTTTACTATACGCCGAAGTACCAAAATACTACACCTGGAACGCATCACGGAAAAGTTTCTGCAGGAGGAAGCAGGGAGCCCGAGTTCCAGATCATCCCGAAGTACGGGCAACTGACGCCATTGGCCGTGTCAACACATTTCATCCCAGTAATGCTGAGTGCTATTACCTGAGAATGTTGTTTCACGTTGTGCGAGGACCTACATCAATCAATGATGTTAAAACCTTTCAGGGACAACTGTGTGAAAGCTATAGGGAAGCATGTGAGAAACATGAATTGCTTGAAAATGATCAGCATTGGGACACGACCATGGCAGAGGCGTCTGTCACACGTTTCCCAAAGCAACTCAGAAACCTTTTCACCGTTATAATCACGACGTGCGCTCCATCAAATCCACAAAGTATTTGGGATAAATATAAACAAAATTTAAGTGAAGATATTCTCAGGGATGCACAAAGGGCTAACCCAACTATTAATTTTGACTACACTGCAGAAATATTGAATCAAGCGCTCATACATCTTGAGGACAATTGTATCTCTATCAAAGGCAAAACTCTCTTGCAGCTTGGGCTACAAGCGCCAAATCGAAATGGTCAAGAAGCTCTAGATATTTGGAGGGAAAGGAACTACGACATTAATGCTCTCCAAACATTTCTTGAAGATAATAAACCCCTATTGGTCACAGACCAGAGGCAAGCGTATGACACTGTTCTAAGTCTTATTCAGGGTGGAAAAGGTGGGCTCTGTTTCCAGGACGCACCCGGGGGAACTGGGAAAACATTTCTGATCAACATTTTGCTGGCTGAGATCCGCAAAAGAAATGAAATTGCCTTGGCTGTGGCGTCCTCTGGAATAGGATCTACACTGTTAGTTAGCGGTCGAAAGCGCATTCAGCTCTGAAACTACCATTGAATCTGCAGGTTTCAGAACAGCCCATTTGCAACATCAGCAAAGGCTCCGGTCAAGCGCAGGTGCTCAAGCAGTGCAAACTAATCGTTTGGGACGAATGCACCATGGCTCACAAAAGGGCATTAGGAGCGCTTGATCGCATTTTGCAAGATATACGGGGTAATAGGCTAATTATGGGTGGTGCTGTTGTTCTCCTGGCAGGAGATTTCCGACAAACGCTGCCCGTAATTCCGCGGTCACTTTGTGTGGCAGGCATTTACTTGGAAAGTCCATGTTTTTCGCACGGCCAATTATATGTAGCTTGCTCAAGAGTCGGGACGCCAGAAAATTTATTTGTCTGTGCTTCGGATGGACAAACGAAAAACATAGTGTACCGTCAAGCTTTACAGTAAAAATTTTGAGATACGTTTAGCTGAATTTATTATGCTTATTTTTTTTTTATCTTTCTATTATTAAAAACAAATTATTATAATTTAATTATTGTAATATAAGAAGTTTTTGTTAATTTTTGTTATTGTTTACAAGATCCTCACTTATAAACATTGTTAATATGTCTAACAAGTAAAATATGTTTTCGGCATAACAAGGTTTCAATTATTCACTCAATCCTTTTATAATCATTATCCCGAGCGAAGCCGGGAAAATCCTCTAGTACACCTCTAAACAGGAATACTTTAGAGAGTATACTCTGTCATCTAATAAAGATGACATCTCAGCTTACAGAGTCGTATAGAGACGAACTGGGGAGTTTAATTGAGGATGGGCTCAAGTCGAATAAAATCATTTACTGACAGTTATCTTTAGAATGTGTCTATCAGAAAACCAATGAGACGTTTATGCACTATGGCTTAGGATCTACAGATGTTCATAATATCGATGACTTCCTTGTGAATCAGTTTCAGTAGTTATTTATTAGAGAAAACGTAAATCAACCGGATGCTGGCTCAGGATGCCCTCTTGTAAGATGTGAACAGTTAACTCTAAGACTAAATAACCATAATTTATTAAATGCAGGATCATATATCAAATGACTAGACAAGATAAAGAATAAGAAAACACGTTAATAATTTGGAGGATAAGGATGATTATTGTTTTATATATTCTATCAGATCACCTGTAGATATTTTATAATAAAAAACAACTGAGTCATCCTGAAAGGGTCAAACAATACAAAAAATACTTGAGTGACCCTATATTTACAGGATACCAATATAAGATGTCTTTAAGGGATACAAGAGCATTCGTTAACCCTTCCCTTCAGTCAATTTGAAGGTTAACGTCGTATGTTGATAAACGTAAATACATACTTTCAAAGCTAATGTAACGATGGTTTCTATGCTGATTCCAGGGATATATATATATATATATATATATATATATATATATATATATATATTGTAAAAAAACGAAGTTTGTCGTATGGATAATAGTATTAAAGTTTAACGTTTGTGTAGTTTGTTGATTTTTGTTATCGAAAATTCAAATAGTTCGCCGTCTGGCTTGTGACTGATTCTCGTGTGAGTGGGGGAATACGTGTTGCCAACTTGAATTAGTGTTGGTTATGTCGACCCACTGCTAGCAAACAAAACATACATAATATATTCTACAAATAAATACTGGACAGTTTGTTATCAGTACGCACTTGTTTATTATACTTTTGCTTGTTAATTATAGTTAAAGCTTCATGAAAATAATGACTGTTATAATAAAAGTTTTAGCCTAGGCAATATAATCTCTCGCTCAGCGTAGCGCTGGGTTGGCAGTGCAATGTTTACGATTGACTCTGGTTATTATTTCACAAAATAAATCTGCCAAATGGGTTCTTTTAAGTACGAAACAGAGGTTTACATAACAAGATAACAAAATTAGAACATATAATTAAAAGTCTGTGATCATTAAAATTATACAAGGCTTGTTATAAAATGAATATTGTGGTGTTGAAGTGTGACAGTGTCTTTGTGTAACATAGGTTATCGTGTGTTCATTCAATGTTTACAAAGTTATTTCTTTGGTTTACTAATCCTTGAAAATATTCAGTTATAGTGAGAGTTTTATTTTTTATAGTTAAAATTTTGGAAAGAGAATTTGTTTTATAATAATAATCAAATAACTTCAGCAATACTCAACGTTAGTGGTTATGATGGGCATAGCCATTCGTCCATATGAAGTAATGTGTCAATGTAAATTCTTCCTACTTCTGGTCTTGGGCTCAAAATTGGGTTGTCATCTTCTTCGGGTTGGATTACTAGTATTTCCCGGTCATCTGGGTTAATTTCGGCTGGTCCTTGGTAGATATTAGTTGTAAAGGCCTCCCATCTGATGTACTGCTATTCCTTCTCCAAAGTATGGGCACTTATACGTTTTTTCTAATGAAAATTTGGGCCCTTCATCGCGTGGCGTCTCTTCAGTTTGGCGTCACTACATAAAGTCATTGTTCCTAACTGAATTTTGTCAATATTCGGTTGTTGTCATGGTTACTCAAAGTTTGTTGATTGGCTGAAATTGGTTAATTATTATTTGAATTTGTATTCAAACTGGTTACAGATCTTCTAAATGTAATTAATCTTCAGTACTCCCTTTTTAGTAGTAAATATTATCACCACTGTTCATATTTTTGCTCAAGGATTAATTTGACATCCAATATTATAGTGTTCACTTAGGTATCAACATTTTGACAGTTTTGTGAGTCTTATTTAATTATACTGTTTTCTCAGTTTACATTATTATCATAATATTTCTGTCTTATAATGATTGTCTATTTGTATTTCATAGTTTATGTGGTTTAGTCTTCCTAATGTCAGTGTTTAATTCTATAAATTGAAGTTTTTTGGTAGTTGACAGTTGGGAATTTGCATAGGCTTAAACAGCAATTGACTATTTTCCTTGTAATGGGTGATGATTGTTTGAATACAAGATTTTGTTTATTTACTATTAGTCGGTTCTTGTAATTGCGTATAATTTTATTGTTTCCCTATATTAACTTGTCTACTGTGATAATTCATTTTTGGTGTCATTGTGTTTGAATGTATAGTTTGTTTCTTGTTTACTGGTGTCTGATGGTTTTTAAATCTTATTTCTTATAACATATGGCATAACATCTAATGGTTTTAACTATTCTCATAACCATAATTCTTATCATTTAAACATCATTATTGGAACGTAAACCTTAGTCATTAAAACACAATTCTTATCCATTTAAACATAATTATTTGAGACACATTATTCACTCATACTCTTCATCTCCCCATACTCTTTGACAAATTATAATTATTACTTGACATAAAAAATAAAGACATAAACATGGATTAATTATTAATACAATGGTATATTGTTATGACTAACTCTAAATGACATTAAGCCATAACTGAATGTTCAACAACTGTTTATTATCTGATGTTAATGTCTTGTCCTTATTATTATCAGTTCGTCATGAAAAATATTCTTTAATGTATCATTTTAAATTAATGATATTGGATTCTTATTTCTGTGAATAAACTCATATATCTTGGTGTATTAACACACTGATAGTCATTCGTTCTTGAATACATGATTAACAATACTAATTAACAACTTATTCCCTAATATTAATACTTGCAAACGAAAATATGACAAGTAGTACGTACTACTATTATCTAAAATCTACTTATTATCTAGTCTGTTACACTTTGTTTCATTTTGTTAGTAATACTCTTGTGTTCACTGGATAATTGCTATTAAGTGTCACAGTCCTTTCTGTGACTAGCCATTATCAGCCTTCACTTATTATTTTACCACTCACTGATGGTCTTCGATCACTCTTAACTCTTTACTAATGGTTTCAATACTGATTATTTGTTGTCAATCCCTATCAATAGGGTTCTATTTAATTTGGGGTTTTCACACTATCACTTTGCACTTTATATGTTTAATTTAAGTGTTACTAGTGGGTATTACCTAACTTTAAATTCTCTTTCTCACTTTACTATGTTCACTATTTCTCTAACTCTCTACCTCTCACTTTACAAGGTTTAATTATAACATTAACAAGTTCATGTTGGTTTATTGTATCACAAATATGTTAGTATTGTGCTAATGTGATTTGTCATAGTTTACTCTATCTGTTTGGGGTTTACTGTGCCCTTCTATATTTTAAGTACTTAATAATTAGTATCTTTAGTTTGTCTGTCCTTACAATTATTAATATGATATACAATTTTCTTTGGTTTAATACAAGTTTGGTGTTCTTTCTTAGTTCATTTTCTTTTGTCATACATTATTCGTCACTTCCTTAGTGTTGTGGCTGATTATTTCACTATACTTATAGGTTAATTGTCTTTTAGTCACTATTCTTCTTATTTACACTTGTGTTGGTGCGATGGCTATTTCTATCCTATTTGTAGTTGTCATCATCAGGTTGTTCTTGGTCCTTTGGGGCTAGTTCTACTCTCTCACTTACCATCTATTGGGCTATTCGGGTTAAATCGTCTTGTTTCAGTATTCACCATTTTGACTTGTTTGTTTGTTACTACTAAGAATTAATATAAGTTACTGTTCTGACTATCTTGATATGTCTGATCGTTTTATTATTCTGATTCACCCATTCTTCTATTATAATTCATCCCTTTTTACTCTAGTGTCAATGGCTAAATAAATTATCTGGTCATGTCTTCTTCATTCTGGTTAGGTGAAGATATGTACCATTACAATATATATATATATATATATATATATATATATTATGCCGAGTTAGAAAAAATCTATTATTTTCTAAGAAGGGAAACGACTCCCACTACATGTATATAACGGATATAGCAAAACTAGTGTGTTCATAGTTATCAGAACTTTGTCACAAACTACCCCTGGAGGAGACTCATTTCTATGAGCACTAGCGTTTCTGACTTAGTACAGGGGTTCCTCACTGTGCGGAATATTTCATTCCACAATTCTGGGCTCCCTTCTGGGAGGGAAATCAAAGTAAGGATTTGCGGGATTTCTTCCCATACCTCGCTCAATTACATAAGGCAGGAATTAATCATGTTCGGCTATATCCCGACTGCGGCGTCCGTGCTGCATGTTGGAAAGGGCTATGACCGTAAACCAGTAAACAGTTTTCTTATCAAATTCCTGAATGTAGGCCATTTCGAGGAGACATATAGTCCCAAGTAACTCGGTCCGCGACCTGGCTCCTCGCAATGTTTTAACTACCAGAGCTTCGGTTTGTTCTGCTACCAAACCCCGCGTTGTGTGCGGTGTTCAGAGCCTCATCGCGGCTGTGATAAGCCGAAGACGGGGTTTACTGTCAGTTGCTGCAACTGCGGAGGATACCATCCGACAAACTACCGTGGATGCAGCCATTTCATCACTACCCAGAAGTTACAGCGGCTTCCTTCTCCCCTCCCCCGACTCGCAGTAAAGCCGTGTAGCAGTCACAACTACCCCTAACCGGCGAGAGGCATTCCCATCTCTCTCCTGCGCATCTACACAGGTACCAACGGCGACTCCGGTTTTTTCCGGCGCCACCTGCGACGGCCCAATTTCCGGCGTTCGTCGTGGCGCCCGGCCCTTCCTACACGAAGAAATCTGAGGCGATCTTTTTCACATGTAAGTCCATTTCTCGATGCCGGCTCCTCTCCCTAGAAGGAAGGCGTATCGCCTGGAAAGAGTCAGTGAAGTATTTAGACTTTTGGCTTGACCGGCGCCTATGCTTTAACGCCCACGTGACCGAAACCCTCGATAAGGCTTGCTGCGTCTGAGATAAATTATTCCCACTCCTCTCGAATCGCAACCGCTTGGCTCTGCGCACGAAAGTTACCATTTATCTTTTGTTTCTCAGGTCTGTACTGATCTATACGGCTCCAACATGGTGGTCACTTCTGCCAACCACCAACAGGCGTAGACTGGAAAGATTCCAATCGGAGACTCTCTTTCTTTGTCGGGAGCTCCTTGGTTTGTGAGAAATTATGTAATTCGAGGAGGTCTTCAAGTTCGTACCATGTCTGCTATTGTCCGGTTGTTAGCTGTAATTCTCTTTGCTGCAGCTGCAACCTCATCCTTCCATTAATTAAGGACTCTCAGCTCCACAGAACCTCCATCCCGATCCGGGTCAAAGTCACTTGGGCGATTCTTGACGACCCGCCATAAAGAGATCCTCGTTCATATCTTCTTGTCCCCAGCCCTGGAGCTGCCCTACTGAAAACTGTCATTTATTTCTTCCTAGCACGCTGCTTGTTGATGCAACCCTTGTCACTGGCACGGTGCGACCGACACATCCAGGCATTGTTTGCTCAGCTTGAGACAGGCGACACCTGTCACCTGAATCGGTTCAAGCAGCAGTGTCATACATTACAGACCTAACCTAACCTAACCTAACCTAACCTAACTTAACCTTCCGCTAATACGACGCAACGCAACGCAGTTCTCTTCTATTTACCTCTCCAGTCTCCCGGTCGAATCAAAAGAGTCAAAAGACGCTCCTATCACGAACTTCACCGAACAGTGCATTCTGACCCCCAGCGAATTTTCGGCTGATGCGGACCGCCAAGCCACCTCTCTTCAAGATCTCGTCACGTCCGCTATGGAGAAGCACACTTATCTAGTCCCTGAGACTAATCAGAGGTCTCAATTACCCGAAGAGGTGGTTCTAGCCATTCGGAAACGTGCCAGCTTTGCTGGAGATGGTAAAAGACCCGGGATCTTGCTATCAAACGCAGGTTCAACGGACAATCTGACCCAGTCAAGGATTTTCTGCTTGACGCCATTGTAAATCGTTGTGACTCGTATCTCGAGTCTCTGGAAGTCAGGCGCGAGTCTGTCTGGCAGGCTGTAAGCCAACGTACAAGTGGAAAAAGGACCCGCCATCCTCTTCAATCTCTGGACCGGATTGTTTACTCTGCGGAAAGCAAGGCTGAGATTTTTGCCAATTCCATGGAGCAGCAATGTACTGTCAAGAGAGGCGAATGTGACCCCGACCACTCGGCCGTGGTCATGGACTTCCTTTCTCGCCATTTCTCCCGCCCTCCTGCTAACTCCCCCGCCCCGTTCGACGGGGTTGATGTGGTACCGGCCGTTAGTCGACTTCGCCCTAGCGGGGCCCCAGCGAGGATCGTATCGGCGCAGCGGCTTTTCAACACGCTCCCTCAACTCTCATCTCACTAGTTGACGAGTTGCTCAATGGATGTTTTCGGTTTCATTGTTTCCTCAGCCTGTGGAAACGTGAAAAGATAGTTATGACCCCCTAAACTTCGTAAGCTGCGTATGCTTCCTGAGAATCATCGTCCCATTTCTCTTCTGCTAGTCAATTCGAAGGTATTCGGGCGGCTTCTCCATGGTCGGATTGCGCCTCTGATGGATAATTTCATTCGGCAGGAGTAGTTCGGCTATTGCAGAGAGCACTCGACGACCCGTCAACTCGTCAGGGTTGTTACCCAACTGACGGTCGCCGAGAACAAGCATGGTGACAGACGTAGGGGGTTGCGCTTGCTCTAGGAGTGCCTTAGTGCCGTCTCCAGTGGGCGCTTCTTCCCTTTCTGCTCTCTCCCATGACCTGACATTGCCTTACGGCAGCCGAGATATATTCTATAAAGATGGCTAAGCTAATGTTGAGAAGAGCTAATGTTGTATAGAGGATAATAAAACAGACACATTACCTTGTGGATTTAACATAAAACACTTCATTTCCCGAAGGGTCTCTCTGGTAGAGGTCATGAGGTCCAACAAGTACTTCTACCACTATGTCACCAAGTTAGAACCATTACCAGCACGTACATATAAATGAATAGCTTTTCAAGATGGAGGTAGGTCATACAAAGGTAAGAAAGTATTGATTGATTTTCAACATTTAATGCTTCAGATTGAACGGACATGACGTTTAATAAGTAAAAATTAACAATTTAATTACCTTGTATCCGTCAGTGACTTCGTTTTTGCGTTATTCATATAGACGCGTTTCGTGACATGTGTCACATCATCAGTATCCTTCGTCAAGCGTTAAAATTCACATAAAAACATTTGCACATATTTACTATATTAAGTCACAATAACAGCACACACATACTGTAATACGATGTAACTTCGGCTCCGTTGGACCGGCCCGACCACGCGTGTAGTTGACGAGTCAACTAAGCCGAAGTTATATCGTATTATGTGTGTGCTGTTATTGTGACTTAATATAGTAAATATGTGCAAATGTTTTATGTGAATTTTAACGCTTGACGAAGGATACTGATGATGTGACACATGTCACGAAACGCGTCTATATGAATAACGCAAAAACGAAGTCACTGACGGATACAAGGTAATTAAATTATTTTGAAAATAGTGACTTGGATACTATAAAAAGCAAAATAAAAAGTTAAAATTGTGAGATTGACGAGTATGAAGTTTTCAAACATGTTCAATTTTTTGTTGGATAAAAAGCATCAAAAACAGTTCCTACTTTAGGAAGTGCTTCTATGTAGAGTTTGAAGAGTCAGGGTAAATCTCTTACGCTAGGTCGCTATGAAGAAGACCTTACACTGTTTTCAACGAAAAATTCGTTTTTTGTAACGTTGTGTTCTATACGGAGCTGCGTAATATTCATCCTGAAAGTTGTTATTTTAATTACCTAAGCATTTTTTGTGAAAGCATTTCACAGTACAAATGCTTTAAAGAGGATAACGGTATTGAATGTGTCGACAAGCTCAGAAACGTATAAATGACGGCTAAATATTACAGTGTCCAATTACAACTGGAGTTATTTACTTTATCGCGGTGACACTATGACACAGGGGTGATGCTCTAACGCAGGCGTTCTCAACCTGGTGCTCGCGAGATGTATAAAAAAGTGCTCGCGAGCAACAGTGACCCCTAATTTTCAATTATGAACTATATAACCGGCCGTACAGCTGTTGTCCACCAACAACTGAGTATAGCAGAATACTGTTTGGAAACCTTTGTTACTTCTAAGAGCACTACTTGCAATGGTTTCCGGAATTGTCCGTAGTTTACAAGCCGATACCGACTCTATTGTTTGCAGCTTTAAAAGACAGAGACAGCCTACGAGGGGTTTATTACTGTAGGCGCCAGGTTGTCTCATCTTGTAAATGGGCTGCTAAAAACACGTACTAGTACCCTCAAAAGAAGCGGTTATTCAAAATATTTTAATTTTATTGCCTCTGAAATCCCTAAACTTGGCAGCTTTAAGCACGTTCTCACAGAAATAGTCACGTAGCATTTTACACTTAGCTCAACCAATCAGTTTTCAGATTTTAAATAAAAATTTCGAAATTTGCCAATGAATGTTTCTGCGTGGACATTTCCACTTACACGAGCGACATTTGTGACTGGAGTGACATAGTGTAGCGGTGTACACCAGTTTTGTGACGTATTTTGGTTGTAGTATTGCTGTTCTGTTTGCAATTTTCCTTTCGCCTCGAAGTGTGTTGTGAACGTTCTTAAAAAAAGAGACAAGGATAAATTTGTAATACGAAAACGTAGTGAAGAATCGATACCTAAGTTACCTTCTTCATCAACCCAAGATTCCAACAAAAGTAGCGAAGCAAAAAGAAAGAAACTGTATTCTTTTCAAGGTAACAGGGAGACAGATTTTTTGGTGGTCACTAATGACGAGAATACCGGAGTTACTTGCGTTTTGTGTCATGCACCTTTATCGGGTTTCAGAAAAGCAAATTGTCAAAGACATTATGAAACTCATCATAGTGCGTTTACTGATCAATATCCCACGGGATCAGATGCAAGGATACATAAAATCAAAGAGTTAAAATCACAACTCCAACGTCAACAGAAGTCTGTTTCATTTAATGTTAATAGTTCTGTTAACAAACTTTCAACCGAAGTGTCTGTATCTGTGTCTCATAAACTTGTTCAGCATGGGATGCCATTTACAAGTGGAGAAATTGTGAAGGAGTGCATAGTTTCCGCAGTGACAACTCTCGCTGAAAGTATACCTGAGAAATACAGAAGTGTTTTGATTAATGCGGCAAAAAATGTGCCACTTAGTAATGACACTGTTGCCAGGCGCGTTGACCTCATCGCGGCTCAAATTAAACAAAAAGCACTCCAGAAACTTTCTGAATGTAGTTATTTTTCTCTTGCTGTTGACGAATCAACAGACATTGCTTCTGTAGCACAATTGGCGTGCTTTGTACGTTGTATAGATAATGTGGGAATTGTAGAAGATTTCTTTTTAACAATTTTACCGCTCCCGGGTACAACTACGGGGCAAGACATTTACAACGCTGTCGCGAATTTCCTGAAACCTAATGGCATTGACTTATCAAATCTCGTGTGTGTGGTTACTGATGGCGCACCTTCCATGGTAGGTAAAAATAAAGGATTTGTCGCTCTTCTGAAAAATGATGAACATTTTCCTCCCTTTGTTCACTATCATTGTTTAATTCACGTTGAAAACTTAGCCAGTCATCTTATATCTGTTCCTGAAATTTCAGAACAGTTAAAACTGATAGTTAAGTTGATCAACTTTTTGGTTTCTAAACCCCTGAATAAACGCTTACTAAAAGTCTTCTTGCATGATTTATCAACGCCACATTCAGAACTAATCCTACATGCGGATGTTCGTTGGCTAAGTCGCGGGGAAGCAATTACAAGGGTCTGGAAAGTTTTCGAAGAAATCAAAGCATTTATTTCTGCCAACGATTATGTCACTAAGTTTCCAGAAATATTCGGGGATGATTTCAAGATCAATCTTGCTTTCATGGTAGACCTATTTCAATATCTCACCTAGCTGAACAAACGTCTTCAGGGTCAGAAAAACACAATTTGTGAACTGAAAGAAATTATATTTTCCTTTCGATCAAAGTTACAAAGATTCCTCGGGACGGCAAGTAAAAATGACTTGGTTCATTTTCCTGAACTGGCACATACACTCTCGAGTCTTGGTCGTCCCCACTCGGAGTGTCCTACAATTATCGTTCTGGCAATTCAAGATCTGTTGAAAGAGTTTGCTACATGTTTTCATGTACTCGAAGAAAGTGAGCCGTTGTTTAATATGGTGCTCGATCCATTTCAATTCAATGTGGACTCTCTCAGAAAAATTCAGATTATTCAACAGCACAAACTTGCTCGCGCGGAACTTGAATTATTAGAGCTCCAGTCCTCTCAAGCCTTAAAATATCTTTTCGAAAAGGAAAGGATCACAGATTTCTGGGGTGCAAATGATACAATGAAATTTCCGACATTGCGAAATGCTTCTCTCAAATGCTTGGCGATGTTTGGGACAACCTACCTGTGTGAAAAATGTTTTTCATTAATGAAATACATCAAGAACAAAGCACGATCAAGATTAAATGACTCACATTTGGAGGACTGTTTACGTGTGGCTGCAAGCGACTTCTCCTTAGATATTAGTGAAATTCTGAGTAACATTCAGGGCCAAGGATCTCATTAGCCTGGTGAGTGTATTTATTATTATTATTATTATTAAATTTGCATGGTGCTCTCCCACTTGCCCCGGAGTATGAAAGGTGCTCTCAATCACAAAAAGGTTGAGAATCCCTGCTCTAACGCCAACAGGCAAATTCGGTTTTACATAACGCTACCCGCTGATAGCTTTCAAAAATATCCAATTGGATACTGTTTGTCTGGCATGACTGTCCCAAAGACTATAGTTATAGTCCCAAAAACTCTCTTCTCGTTATACAGACGTTTATACTGCCTGAACGGATAGTCATTTTGTTTTGGCGATACGTTAGCGTTTAAACACAGTTACACCAAATTTAGCAAAAATTAAGAGTAGTCTTGTGACAAAATACCAACAATTAAGCGCCACACCTCACTTCTTGTTAACACACATTCCATGATCACGGCAGTGCCACAGGGAGGGGTTTTTGGAGGGTTAACTCCCCCCCCCCCAGGCGAATTAAGAAAAAGACAATGTCAAAAGTTTAAACTAATGTGCTGGTAAAAGTGTAGACGCATAAGTAAAATTAAATAATAAGCTAATTAAATTAAGGGTGTAAGTAGGCCTACGAACATTTTTAATTGAGGTTTGGTCTAAACAGAAAATGTTTATTTAGTTTGCAATGTACGCGTATCTAACTTAGTTTACGAAATTTATACTGCAGACACCTCCATCAATTCATCTCTCGCTTGCTTAGAAGCGGACTCGGTGTTTGATCCTTGGATGAAACCGTGAAAGGATTAGGCTCGTAAGTTACGTACGAGTAGCAAGGGTTCAACACAAACCCCTCATTACCGGATTTATCCAGTACCGTATACACCCAGGTGATACGAGGATACGACCTTAGCAAATACTGTGCTAAAGTGATTTAGCAGAGCAAGTGGTTGCAGGCCTGCTCAGGGCAAATCGTCCTACTTGTACGAGACTGGAGTTGGTGATTTTAGTTCAGAACTTGACTTTCAAGTAGTTTGTCTCTCCACGTACAAAACGCATAGCCCAGGGCGTATCAATTTTAGATACTGAAATCGATCAACAACGTATCTGTCACCAATCAGTCTCTACAAGCCGCTCTATCCATTGTCATCATCAATATGTCACTACTGTGTTAGCATTCAGACAGTCAGTTCTGCTATCTACTTGACGTTTAACCTATTGTACAATTAATTTTATTAATGTATAAAGTATATAAGCTACAAGCAGTATACAACGAGAGAGAAAATAGAACGAAAAATCATGGGAGATTTATAATAAATATTTTATAAAAAATGTTTTATTACAGGTAAACCTAATGTTATACCGTGTAGTAAACACCAGTTTCAATTGATAAGCAGGGAATAGTTATTTCGGATAACACAGTTCTTTTGTTAAATCCTCAGGAAGTATTTTTTGTTTGTTTTTAAAACGCAAAAGAAACACAGTACAGTAAAAAGAAAAACATTATAATTTTACACTATTAAAATGTAAAACCAATAGTTCTCATCTTTAGATCGAACTTTAGCCATAATGCCCTCTCCATCTACTAAATAAGTCACAACACCACAGCTACCAAATACTTGAGCGCAGCGTCAATAAAAACTGCTGTACGGAATGCCTTTTCAAATCATGTTGCGATCTTGATGAACAGTGTTTGAGTAGCATTTTGAAACGGATTCGGTTAATTACTGCCATACGATTTTATTGTCGCTCAGGATTTCAATTGTATGGACAATGTATCATTGAAAGTGAAAAACGCGTTTTTGAAATATTCCTCAACGAATATCGATAGTATAGAGTCATGTCTTCTATCAAAGGTAAAAAAACAGAAAGAAAAAATTCTAAATACACGGTCAGTTGCAAACCGGCTTCCGTCGTTTGGCTAGCTGTCAGCCAAACTGTGGGATAATCACAGCTGTCTTGTATGTATATTAGTTAATATATAAATTATTATAAATGTATTATTATTATTATTATTATCATTTAGATCTAATATTTTTATTCGCTAGTTATAAAACCGCCGTGAATCGATTCGCTTTATTTATTTGTATATACAAGTTTTGAAGGAAAATACATAAACAACATAAAGGAATATAACTGTTAATCCGGTTTAATTTCAACTAACATGTAGAAAACTATAATCGACATTATATCGTTTTCTCTGGTCATAGGGAAGGGAATTTTTAACGCAATCTGTGCCATGACACGTGTTATGGAATGAACAACTGTCTGATGTGTTGAATTTACACATACTTGAATATTAAATGTTATATAATGAATTACACACAGTGTACTGAATTTACCGTTTGTGCAACAAACACCATAAATAGAACTATCATACGCTTAGGTTTTCTATTTTATGGAAAGCATATCGTTGTAAATGCCAACAACCCATTTTCGAAATACGCGTCAGCGAATGTCGATAGTCTAGATTCCTGTCTTCATAAAAAGTAATAAAAAAGAAAGAAAAAATATAAAATGATATGAATCATTGCAAAAGTAGGTTTGTAAGTTATGTTAATATACAGGTTATTTTAAAACAAATAAAATATTCAATTTTAAAAGTTAAAATATTTGTCATTTATGGACATTTATTGCCGTATAAAAAGTTGGATACGGCGTCCAACGACTCACGAAATTAAATATTTTACTTTTGTTTCAACTGACAGTGTTTAACTTTTCACCTCTGTTGCAGATAACCGGACGTTTTACAATCGGTAGCAACTGAACACGGACCCTTACAGAAAATTTGGGTAGTACGGTGATGGTAATGCAAGGCATATAGACCTTTCGTAAATGAAATGTGCCGTCTTAAAACCCTTTATTGTAATACTGCAAACTGTGACATCTTGTAATCATGCAGGCGACATGCCCCATCAGACCGGTCTCTTGTAAGCCTCTCACTCTGATTTATACAAACTTGACGCAGTCAACAAATGTTACTGTGAACATGTGCCTTCCCTCTGTATGTGCTACTTTCAAACATTACTAGTTACAAATTACTAAAAGATGTTCCAGAAGTTGGTTGAGACCATTAGGCAAATACGTGGAGACTGACCCCGTAACGATTCTAAAAACATCACCCTACAGCTCCGATACGAAAACGTGCGTTTTTTCGTTTCTCTTGTTTACCGCTAAACCAAAAGGGTAAGTTATATGTATCACATTTAGGTCCAAAGAGAACATTTTTAGACACACAGTGTTATACATATCAAGAAAATTAAAAATTTTCCAAGTTTTATGTATCCTGATATTTTTTGCAAGTCTTAAGAGAAAATTATATGTATAGCTTAAAAAAGTAGTAAGCGATTTTAATTTTTCAATTTTTTCACCAGATGGAAACTCACAGTGAGGAAGTTGTAGGTAAAAGATTATATTTGTATTTTGTTTCAAGAACATATTGATACAGACGTCTGTTTGCCCATAATAACGAGATGATTCGAAGTTAAAAGTAATTCGCTCCACAGCTCAGGTGTTTTACTCGCGCTTGTTATTAAACTGGAATTATTATCAACCTGCATTACAAACTACTCTTTATTTAGCTTATGTAAACATACAAACGACGGGTAGAATTCTCCGGTATAATTATGTCGTTTATTTGTATTAATGACGAAGTTATTTCGTTTATTTGTATTAATGACGACAATTAATTCATTTTTTAATGCTCCTCCACTTTACCTAATGTCAGTCGCCGCTGACGACAGTAAATTACTGGCGCTTAAATTGATGGTGCCCACGCTAAAATAGTTCAACGTAATTTTGTTAATCGATTATAAGTAAACAATTCACCATCCTGTCTGTAAAAGAAAGACATGTATTAGTATAATGTTTGACCTAGATATCCAAGTGTTAATTTTAACGTCAGAAATTTGACGACATGAAAAGTACCGAATTTAGTGCAGCTGACGACTCAGAAATATTAGGTAACTAAATACACATTTGAATCTATTTTTCGTAGCTTGAGAAATGCAGTGAGAGGAATGTTCTCTACAAAACGTCATGAGTCTAGCATTGCATAGATCTAATCGTGAGTTAAGCAAAGGTAACGAAAAACCTTCCATAGGATACATTCTTTTACCCACTCTATTACACACCACGCACACACATACTCTCTCTCTCTCTCTCTCTCTCTCTGAGGAACCTAAATATTGATGCAAGACTTGTAGTAGCCTCAGACGTTTTCCAAAGAATGGAGTTTACACTTTCCTGGGATAATCGTTCTTTTGTGTACTCAAACCACATCACTTACAGTTTGCCTGTCACCACTTCTCATCGGCTTCCTTCTTTATGTAGGCCGCTACTCACTTCGCAAAGATTTTACTACATTAAAATCATTTAACTGAATTTACCTAATTGGGTGAGTTAGACCTATTTTAATACTAATAACAGTGCTTTTTGTTATTAAGCCAATAAAATAGCAACTCGAAACAGTGAATCTGTAACATGAGTTCACAAAACGTCAACACTGTACTATTAATATATATGAGAACGCCTAAATGTACACATTTACTTGCGGATCACGAATAGTAACTGCGCTTGATTAAAAAATTCTAAAGAAATGAAAGTCGCTTGACAGAAAAATAGATGCTTCCATCTCTCAAACGTTTTATAATTGTTGCCAGAGAAACTAGACTTTGTACTGTGTTTGGTCAGTCACTCATAAACACATTTATTGAAAACTACTGATTGTTACTTGTTACCGAAATAAATTAAAACTAAATTTAAAAAACAAATTAATTGTATGCAGTGTTTAGGCTATAGAAATTTGTAACACATGCATACCACTATTACAGCAGTGACTAAGTACATTCACGTACGTGTGCTTAGTGTGCTTATATAAGATTTTTCCTACTTTACAGGACATTTAGCCTACTGTTAATGAAACGTATGTCCTGGGTTGGTGTAAATTAAAATATAAGAAATGTATTTATAAATTAGATGATATTTGTATAACACTGCGTAAATATTCAACGATACTATCGGGGAATCGAAGTGTGTGTGCGTGTGTGTGCACGATACATATCCAAATCTAATGGCAGGAACGGCACAGTCTTCCTGATAATAGACGGTTTTAGTTAAATAGTTGTTTTTAATTATTATTTGCAAACGTGCTTTTATTAAGAATAAATAATTTGTTGATGGAAACTGAAAGAAGACAACATAGCTGTGATGAATTACTTTCATGGTGTGGAAAATAAATATTTGTTAACGGTTACTTAAGTTTTCATTTAAGAAATTTATTTGTAATTTCCGCATGCTATTTGTATGCAACTGTACAAGGAATCTAACTCCTCTCACTGTGTCATGTAATATCAGTTACTACCTACTTACTACCAACTTTTCATCTCAATTCTTATTTTTTAAAAGTAAATTCTTGCATTTTAAAATTTCCTTGACGGGAAAACTGCTTTACAATATTAATTTAATATTAATGAGTGTCACAAACAGTAAGAGCGCCGATTTGTTTGCGATATATCATACATAAAGAGTTAATTTCTTGGGAACCCGTCTTCCGATCAAAGTGATTTAAAAATTGTTACAAAGTACTAAGTTCGTTCTAAAATTGCTTCACTTACACTCTTAACCTATCTGTTTTAGAACGAAATGTAGTCAGATAGCTTAAAGTTACAGAACGTTTTTCCGTAAATTTAAAATTTTATGATGAAAGTAATATACAGTAAGTAATTTTCATCAAACTGATTACTCTATTCCTTTTAAAGGTAGAAAAACACAATGATTTGACCAATATTTTATAAAGGGAGATGATATAAGGGAAAAGTTAAGAGTTAATGATAATGTCGAGATAACGGTGATTTCAAGATGGATAATAAAAACATGGGTAATGCTATCTAGTCTCAACTAACACCTGGAACCGCTGTAGTAGATTACGAGTAGCATATTAATAACCCCTTTCTTCGCTGTAATAAAACAACACGGCATTACTTTGCAAAAACAAGGACGCGACATGGCATTATCGAGTTTTTTAATCTGTAGTAAATTAAGTTCCGAGCCTATTTTGAGCACCGTTTTACTGTTTTGTCTCGTAATTAACACAAAACTTTGTGTAGTGATTTGTCAAACACGCTCGCTCGCCCGCGCGCGGCGACGTCTTGTGTGTGTGTGTGTGCGCGCGCGCGCGTGTGATCATTAGCATTTGTGCCACTGGTAATGTGACGGCTCCATTTACCGAATCTGATAATCTCCATTCCAGAGGAAACTGTCCAATGTTATATACTACAGCGCTTAACAAGGCCATCCATCTTCCTTGAAAACGGTTTCTCTTTACATTTCCAATCAAGCAATCTTCATGACCATCTGCTATTTCTTTCGTCTAGTCAACTTTCGTGTTCTCCAATACTTTATTTAATTTATGCTGTAAGCGATATAAATTTTTTTCTATGGTTGCATATCTATTTAATTGTTTTTCTTTGTTATTCTCCCATAGTGGTTTCTAACCTTCTCTACGTAGTCCGTAATTTTTGCATCTTCCTCATGTCTGCTGACCATTTGCTGACTCGTACGTAATTACACACATTCATTAAAAGGTTTCCTTCTTAAACAGGGAATTTTGCTATTTTTTGTTTAACAGTGCTCATCATTTCAGAGGGAATCCACTCTGATCGTTTTATAGCATCGCATAAAAATATTATTTTCTTTTATATTTTTTTTACAAAATATTTCACTTTATTCACTGCTTTCAGAGCTTATCCTTAATTTTCACCATTCGCAGCTGAGGAAGACACTGTTCGGCGACCAGTTCTACTTCCTGGAAATTCCAGTACTGAACGTAATTTTCCTGCATGCTCCCGGATTTCGTATAGGGCTTTTATTTCTCATCTGTATTTCGTTGACAATCTAATTCGCAAAATTTAAATTATAAATTATTCCCGATCAATGCATTGTTATATGTAAATACAGATTAGAAGTAATAATCGGTAAATGAAACTATTTCAACCAGAGGTAATGGTAGCAGTTAATTATAATTTTATTTAAAACAATTTTGAAAATTTAGAAAAGAAAATTCTGGTTTTGCAGCACCAGTGGACAAATACGTAGGTCTATAGGTTAGTAAGAAATATGGAAGTTTGTAAATTGTAATTTTGCACTAAGATCTGAATATTATACGCAATGTAAATACAATTTTTACATTGTAATAAATCTTTTTAAATATATTATGTACAATATGATATAATACAACTGTATTGTTTCGTATTAATCATTTCATGAACATTTGCTAGAATGAGCCGCGAAAGGCACAAAATGTTTCTTGCGCCTAATTCTCCTTTAAATTTAGGCCAATATTCAGTAACGCTAAACTTTAGGTGTAAATAATATTAATTGTTTCCAATTGTTTCCATACACCCATCTCGAATTTATGGAAACGTTCAATTAACGAGAAATTACAATACTTACTTGATAGTTTTCTAACTTAATTTTTAATCAAACTCTGACAATTGGTTCAGCCAAGGAGGCTGTTTTCAAAGAATTGTTGTTTATAAATTGTTTAAAAATAGGCTTGCTGGCTAAAATAATTGTCAGAATTTGATAATAAAATTAATTCTGTGTACTACCAAATGGGTTTTGTAATTTGTTATTATGAGTATATATTAAATAACAACTAGTCTTATATAATTAACACAACGCAATTATTAAGCAAATACTTAATCTGGCTGGTAAGTGCAGAAATAGTGTTTTAAAAAATTACATTAAAGTATCCTCTTCAGTCCTGAAGTTAGATATTTGTGTATATTTTTTAATAATTTGCATTTTTTTTACCTTTACTTTCAGTAAAACTGACTAAACTTAAATACAGTGAATCACACCCCACATGTGGCAGAAAAATTTAAGTAGGTATCATATATGATACTCAGGACTCAATTAGGTAAATGTAAAAATTACTATATCGCGTTGACAATATTTTTATCGTAGTTATTTTCCGACATTTCATTACACCACATTGTTGTAGATAAAGTACAAAAATAATGTAAATGTTAAGAAAATTATCAATACCATTTTTACAAGAAGTGTTTTTCAGTTTAAAATTAAAACATTAAAACAAAACAAATTGTCTATCTAGGCATAATATAGTAAGGATATCAAAGTAAAACCAAATGCATAGTAGACTGACCAATAAGAGGTTTATACAGTTTTTAGGATACGATAACGTTTTGTTACTGTTTGGTATGAAAACCGAGAAAGAGTTCCTAGCACTTTACAAACACAAAAAGACTTTACAGTAAATGCACGTAATGAATGTCAAAAGTTTACAACCGGGGAGCTTTGCATTTTGAACAATTTTTTGTTCTTATCCATAATTTCTGAATGATGCTTTGCTCTACTAATTCTTTTTGCCTTTGGAGGCATTGGAACTGACAGACGACGTTTCTGTGAAGAAGCTTATGCAGATTCACTAAAACCAATATTCGTTGTCACTATTTTCTTCAGACCCTTCGTGTCAGTGACTGAGAAAATATTAATTTTTCTCCCACGTCTAATTTGAAAAAATAGTGTAGAAAGATATCTTTTCTTGCCAAACCGTTTTTTACAGCAGCCAATACTGCCTATACTGAAGCCAAGCAGCAGGCTGATGTGAAGTCAAAAAAATGATGAGTTATTCTACTCATCCATTTATTTGCCCTCAACGCATTCCAACACCCTCTATTACTCGGTACAACAAATTTACTCCCCCCGACACCGTGTTAGTATTGTATTTACTTACAGAAAATGGACGTGGAACATCTATTCTTGCTAGATCTTTTTTAGAGAACCAGGAACATTTTTCGACCTGATTGACTCCATGTTTACTTGATGCAACACAGATGAGTCTCTTGCCAAACCATTTAACAATGAAAACTTTGTCATTTTCTCACAGACCCTATCCCTTTAGGCATTTTACTATCTCTCATGAAATTGGCGGATTGAGGTAACGGCTAGTCATAATGGTCCCAGTACAAGAAATATTACATACAAAACTAAACTTCGATAGTTCAGTACTGTCGTTCACTTTGAGTAGGGCGTTCGCAAACGACCGAACAAAGCACCCTCACCTATAGTGAATTTATCAGACGTTTATTTTGAGCAGGTCGTTAGCGAACGATGCATCCACATCATTATTCAGTCGTTCATCCGATACGGTCACTGTGCGACTTCTTCAGCAAGCTGATTAGTCCGGTCGGTCCATTGTTTAGTTCGATTACTGTTATTGATTGCAGTTTATTTTTTTAGTTGTTATACTAAGTATTACGAACTCTAGAGTTTTATGTTTTTAATTATTATTTTATACTGGTAAATTATATATATATATATTTTGCAACATTACAACCTTGCAAAAGTTGCATAATATTATATGGTATGTGTACAAATTTTTGTACGTAAATTTAGGCATCTCATGCCTCACGTCCAGGGCGACAAATTTATATAACGTGACAATTTGGCAAATTTAATTTAATTTAAATTTGTGGAGTCCTTCGATCTTGGAGCACCAAATTTAAACAACGTTACGTTACATAAATAGGTGTGAACGGTCTCACGTTCAAGATTGACAAGTTCTTTAAACATATAACATTTAAATAGGGGGTCAGGTGTATCTGCAATAAGAACTCTACGGAACTTGAAACAGTAATTAAAATTTATTTGATACTATAAAAAAATATGTGCACATGGCACTGACTTCGATTTAAAAAACATTAGTTATTATTTGTTATAATGACGTAAGGCTTAAGATATATACATCCTTACTAACTAAACATTCTATGCTACTAAATAGTATATAAAAGAAAAATCTCATTTTTAGACTACTCAGTCTATTAATATGTTTCAAAATCAATTTTTAAATCTTTTTTCTATATATGGTACGTACTCAAAATATTAATAGTTATTACTTCTCAGTACTGTTTTCTCAAATACTAATTGTTTTTACTTATATTCTTTGTAATCATTTTATATCATATTAATTTGAGCTCTTGTTACGTTAATCGTATTTCTAAAACATCTATGATTTTTAACTCTACTATACAAGAAATATTACTCTTATTTTTAAATAAAATATTAATGTCTTTAACTGTCTTTGTATACTGTGTATGATTAAGATATGAATAAGTTGTCTATCACCTTATTGTCGTCAATCATACTCGATCATTTTTGTTCCATCGGTGTTCATCTTCGTCTCGCCTCCAGCGTCGGCTGTCTCTCTTCTCCTCTTGTCCAGCGTCGGCTGTCTCTCACTCTCTCGTCCTCTCCTCTTGTCCAGCGTCGTATCGCTATGGAACTGCTTCTCTTGTCCAGCGTCGTATCGCTATGGAACTTCTTCTCTTGTCCAGAGTCGTATCGCTATGGAACTTCTTCTCTTGTACAGCGTCGTATCGCTATAGAACTTCTTCTCTTGTCCAGCGTCGTATCGCTATGGAACTTCTTCAGTAGTGCTGTTATTAATTACAATGTTTGTCTTATAGCTTGGTTACGTATTTGTACATAACTGGCAATTTAAACTGTTTATAAAAATATTAATAAATATGCCGTGATGACGGGCATAAGCTCCCGCTGCATCGTGGATGATTCAAGAAAGAGAACCACTGAAGCTTGCGTGTCCTATTTATACCCATGTCTTGGTCGACACCCTTCAGTGATACAAAATCGACATGTTAGAAACTGTCTTTGGCGTCAGTTCCCCCACTCTTTGTCAAATTCACTATTTTTTATATTTCTGCGAATTGCAGAGTCCTGTAAGTATTTTTTTATACTTATCTTATAACTAATTTTACAACACATGTTCATTGTAATTTTGGACATTGCAACTTAACCCTTTTGATTTGTACACAGTTATTTCACTATTGCACTTGTACGGCGTGTCACTTTCGCGTGGTTTTCGCACACAGTATTTATTAAATTTATTTACATTTTATGGTGCTTTTGGATTTTAATTCTTAGTTCTAGTTTATGAATAATTACGGAAAAACAGTCATTGTGCAATTATTCATACTGGGGTGGCAAACTTGCCTGCAGAGACCTGCGTTCACACACACTAGCAAAATACTGGTGTACACACTTTCAGTTCCATTTGTGTGTGTGTGCACGTTGATTCAGGTCGAAACACCTGTTCATATTTTTGTCTGAGCCAAGCTTGCAATCCATAACATGCTTATTTCTAATATATTATTAATTATTTACAGTTTATTAAGTAAATTTAAATTTTTATATTTCATGCTCAGTACATCACTTATTTGTACTGTCGCATTATTCCTCTGCTTGGTAACAAAAAAAAAAATTTAATAAATTTATTTATTATATATATTTTTTTTCTATTTATTTATTATTATTATTTGCAAAAAAAAAATATAACAAATAATAAAGAATAATATTCGTCATTTCACCCTTAATAGGAGTGTATATAAATGTCTTACCTCCCCTCTTTCGTACGTTCACTGCTAGCGACCTTGAATTAGGGTGGCTTTACAAACAGCTGATTTAACTGGTTTCAATGACCTCTGATTTATGTGTAGAACTTCTTAAATGACGTTGCGTGGAATTTACAAATTTCTTTCTTCTGTATCTCATCATATACAATGAAAGTGTTCTGTCCCACTCGCTGTCTTAACGTATACGGTCCATTATAAAGTCTGAAGAATTTCTTCGCCGTATTATCACTCCTTTTTCCCACTGGATTTGCTTTGAGTAGTATACTTTCTCCCACGTTGAATTGTTGTAACTTGTGAGTTAGATTAAATCTCTCTATTCTCTTGTTACCTCTCTCTCTTATTCGTTGCTTTGCGTATTCAATTTTCACACTTATTGGTACAGGTACATTTTGGTTATTAGGTTTGTTTAGATATTTAGTCCAAAATCTGGTTGGCTTCTTATCTTCTTCTAATTCCATTGGAGTGTATCCTGTTGCTTCACTATAATTTTCGTTAATGGCTTTTTCAATAAATGGTAAATATTCTGCCCATTTATTGTGTTGATTATGGCAATATATTCGTAAATATTTACCTAATTCTTTGTTAACTCTCTCAGCAAGGTTTCCTTGAGGATGTCTTATGGATGTGAGTACTGGTTGTATTCCATTTTCCCTTAACGTCCTCTCCCATTTTTCACTTTGGAATTGCACACCTTGATCACTGAGTATCTTCTTCATTTTTCCATATAACGGAATATATTTTTGCAGTAGTATCTTTAGAACAACTTTGGTTGTGGGTCGCATAATTGGGTACGGTCGGACTGCCTTGGAAAACACATCGATACATACCAATATGTGCTTCACACCTCGACTTGATCGTGGTAATGGTCCCAGAAAATCCACTGCAATTAGCTCTCC